>CM053033.1:40344232-40479008 GCA_028564925.1 Lithobates sylvaticus
AGTCCAGTGCATTTTTTTCTGCTCCAAAACCTCATAGAAAGTAGCTTATATGGTTTTCAATGGCATATTATATGATTTTTATATGATGGCCATTCTATGTTAATCTATTTACATGTGTTATCTTATGTGTTCTGTATTTGATTCCATTTCTCTCGTTTCAGTGAATATTGTATGACATTGTTCCGTTCCCCTGAGGAAGCCCTAACAAGGGCGAAACATGTTGAGATACACTAACCATTGCCTATTTTCGAATCTTTATTCAGTGATATATTGTTTTTAATATTGTTCTAGACATATGATGTCAATGATGTTGTTGTACCTAAATACTTTTCAATACATTTATTTTTTGTATTTAACTACTTGTTTTTTGCGCCTTTAAAGTCCCAATCCTTGGTTCTCCAACATTTTGACTATATAAAGGGATGTGGGCTATAATTATAGCTTCAGCAATCTAGCTCTTAATTTAAATTTCCAATGGCATAGTTCACACCAGTGCTTGCAGTTCCAGTGCATTCCAGTTCCAGAAAAAAAAGTAAAACATGCTGCATTTTTCCTGCACTGGACTGTACTGGAATGCTGTAAAAAGCATAAAAAATGCACTGGAATGCACCACAAACGCACTGGAACACACATGTTCTTACTTAAGGTTAAGAAAAAAAGAGGGGGCAAAATGCACTGGACTGCATCAAAAAAGACACCAAAAATGCTTTAAAAATTCACTGGAACGCATTAAAAACACATAAAAAATGCTTATACGTACACTTCTTTAATTGCTGTTATTCATGATTGCCTGTAATGCACTTGTTTATGTATTTTCTATTTATATTTCAATAAACTTTTGTGGAAAAAAAATGCGTATGCAGAAAAGGATCTGGAATGTATTCAGACTGCGTTTCTATGATGTGAACCGGCCCTAACTTGAATTTTTCAAATGCAGCCTACTACAAAGGATTACATGACATGTCACTGTAACAGTTCTGCTTTGTTTCTCTGACATAACTCGATGTGATGTTTAATTTTGGATAAAAGTCTTGTCTCCTCCTGTTTTTTGGGAGCTATTGTCTCCCCCTGCTGTCAATCACAGCCATTGAGGATAGAGTCGGGGTGTGGCTGAGCCCCATTTTGTGTGTCAATGGACACACAGAGTAGGTCTCAAGAACAAGCATGCACGAGTGCTCCCATAGCACACTGCTTGCCATGGGGGTACTCAGCAGGGGGGAGGAGCCCAGAGCACTGGTGGGGGACCCAAGAAGGATCGGTGATGCTTTGTGCAAAACCATTGCTAAGAGCAGGTAAGTATAACATGCTGTTTTTTTTTTTGTTTTTGTTTTTTTATTTTCCTTTAGTATCACTTTAAATACAGCCTACTACAAATGCATACATAATGTGCATCGTGTCTCTGAAGTATTTTTAAGTATGTGCAGCATGTCACTAAAATATTCCTGCCACTTGTCTCTGACAAAATCAACTCTCATTTTTATTTCTGGATAAAAAATGCCTCATCTATCTAAATTTAAATGTGTACAACTACAAAGACTTACATGGTGTTCAGTGTGTCTATGTAATATTCATGAATCATGTTTCTGACATAACGCACTGCTATTTTTATTTCTGAATCAAAAAAAGGTCTCTCTTTCTTGTCTCTGTAATATCAATGTCCTCATCCACATGTTCTGCCACTGTTTGGCAGTTGTAACATTGAGGCTTTTTGTGTAAACCTTCTGATAGATTTTAGATATTTTTGTCTACTACAGAAACTGATAAATTCTGGCCTAATACTGCTAGTAAAAAAAGTGTTGCATCAAAAATCTAAATAAAGATTTATTTTTTCCATGTTACATGGTTTAACCACATGCCGACCAGGCCATAGCCGAAAGACGGCTACAGCGCGGTCGGCTAATCCTACGGACGTCCTCCCAGAAACTTGCTCCCGCGCGCCCCCTGGGGCACGCACTCTGAAACATCCGTGACCGCCGGGTCCCGAGGACCCGGCGCATCACGGATCACGGTAAACAGTCGCTGATAGCGGCCGTTTACCACGCGATCGCTCCGTCAAATGACGGAGCGATCACATGTACACAAACCGGCGTCACATCATGACGCCGGTTCCTCCCTCCCCTCTCTGTACCGATCGGTACAGTGAGAGGGAAGAAGCGGAAGGGGGAGAGATGGGACCAGCGCTGTGGGCTGGATGTGTAGTGCTCCGCCCCCACTGTTCAATACTCTGCAACCACTGTGCAATGCTCTGCAACCACTGTGCAATGCTCTGCCACCACTGCAATGCTCTGCAACCACTGTGCAATGCTCTGCAACCATTGTGCATTGCTCTGCCACCACTGTGCATTGCTCTGCCACCACTGTGTAATGCTCTGCCACCACTGTGCAATACTCTGCAACCACTGTGCAATGCTCTGCCACCACTATGCAATGCTCTGCCACCACAGTGCAATACTCTGCCACCACTGTGCAATACTCTACCAATACTGTGCAACACTGCAACACTGCAATACTCTGCCAATACTTGCCAATACTCTGCCAATACTCTGCCAATACTCTGCAATATTTTTTAATAGAAACAACGAATGAATTTTTTTACCGAATTTTCAGTATTTTTTGATTTATAGCGCAAAAAAAAAAACCCAGCGGTGATTAAATACCACCAAATGAAAGCTCTATTTGTGTGAAAAAAAGGACACAAAATTCATTTTGGTACAGTGTTGCATGACTGAGTAATTGTCATTCAAAGTGTGAGAGCACCGAAAGCTGAAAATTGGTCTGGTTAGGAAGGGGGTTTAAGTGCCATGTGGGTAAGAGGTTAATAAGAGTGGTGCTGGTTTATGTAGGCCAAGCAAAAATGTACAGTTGAAAAACATGATCCACGTATTACACCACACATTATTTGTAATAACCATACAAATTATGTGATGTTTATATATTAATATATAAATCGTTATATGATTTAAGAAGAAGACATTTGGAATTAAAAATCTAGAGTAAACCTGTATTTGCATATAACATAGACAAGGAGATCTGTTTTAAAGACAAGTTTTATATAGTGAACTAAATCACGATACGCTGAAACACCTCCAGAGTCTATTTGGTTTAATTTATTTGATAAAATCTATCCAACATAATGTATTTGCCACTGAAACTGGTGATTCATTGTCTTCTCCACAATAGAAATTTAACATTTAACTCATTTAAATATGGAACTTCGCTAAAGAGTGAAAAAGAACAATTAGCAAAATATTCAAATTTGAACACATTTGTCAAGAAGAATTGGAAAAACAAAGCACAATTTACATAACCAGCTGAAAATCTATTTTTCTGCTGTGAAGCTATAATGCACAGTATTTAGCAGATGTCATGCACTGGGCAGAAGTCATAAAAAAAGCTTTAAAGCATTCATAGCTTTTCTAAAATGTACATTTAAAAATACCTGAAAATATTAGGATATTTTATTCTGAAAAAATCTCATACAGTTTATCCTGCTAACAATGATCTTACAATGCTGTAAATGTTCCAGGTCAGACTTGAGGGCAATATTTAACATGATCCACTTAAGGACCAGTATAGTAAGTAGGAGCACTGCTAAAGTACATTATTTATTATTTGTCTTCAATTTCTTACTTGATTGGGACGAATGGGTACAGGAGCTACTAGAGAGGTCAAAATACTTTATATATTAAATATGATGCTATTTCTTTTTTGCAGATTTTTTATTCTATAACAATATAGTCTAATGGTAGCTTTGCTTATAAAACAAACATAACCACTTACCCACTGGGCACTTAAACCCCCCTTCCTACCCAGACCAATTTTCAGCTTTCGGTGCTCTCACACTTTGAATGACAATCAGTCATGCAACACTGTACCCATATGAAATGTTTGTCCTTTTTTTTCACACAAATAGAGCTTTCTTTTGGTGGTATTTAATCACTGATGGTATTTTTATTTTTTTCTGCCTGGAAACAGGATATTTTATTCTGAAAAAATCTCATACAGTTTATCCTGCTAACAATGATCTTACAATGCTGTAAATGATCCAGGTCAGACTTAAGGGCAGAACATGATCCATTTAAGGACCAGTATAGTAAGTAGGAGCACTGCTAAAGTACATTATTTATTAGTTGTCTTCAATTTCTTACTTGATTGGGACGAATGTGTACAGGAGCTACTAGAGAGGTCAAAAGACTCTATATATTAAATATGATGTTATTTCTTTTTTGCAGATTTTTTATTCTATAACAATATAGTCTAATGGTAGCTTTGCTTATAAAACAAACATAACCACTTACCCACTGGGCACTTAAACTTCCTTCCTACCCAGACCAATTTTCAGCTTTTGGTGCTCTCACACTTTGAATGACAATTACTCAGTCATGCAACACTGTACCCATATGAAATGTTTGTCCTTTTTTTCACACAAATAGAGCTTTCTTTGGTGGTATTTAATCACTGATGTTTTTTTTATTTTTTGCGCTATAAATCAAAAAAGACTGAAAATTCAGTAAAAAAAAAAAATGATTTGTTTCTGTTAAAATTTTTTGCAGAGTATCGGCGAGTATTGGCAGATTATTGGCGAGTATTGGGGAGTATTGGCAGAGTATTGGCAGAGTATTGCATAGTATTGAAATCGCAATAAGCGTATGTGACGGACCTCGTACCCAAGATGTCCGCCGTAACTGCTTCCTCTGTCCGGTACCACACAATCCAAGACCCCCTTAGCTTACCCAGTCACCAGACAACACCAGTGTAGGCTACATCAGGAATAAATCTTTATTTGACATGTCAGACTTATATACAGTTGACTCAAGCCTAACCTGATTAGCATGAGCTAATTATCTTAATCAACACTGGGCTCCTTCATTCAATTACAGGGTTAATTAGCACACACAACAATAGGTGAAATATTCTTTAGAATTACACAAGGCAACAGACAGGCTGTCTGGAGTTGACGACATTAGCATCTGACAGTGTGTGGAATACACCTTACAAGCCAGACCAGCCTCATTTACACAATAGACAGGTGGCTTGAGTTCATCATGACATTGAATGGGACACAAGGTGTCAGATGCTAGTCTATTTCTAATGCCAAATGCATATACAGAGAGTGTATTTTGGGGGGCCCGTGATCAGCTGGCAGGAGGCTAGCATGTAGTCCTCTCAAAAAGCCCGTGTCCCGGCTAGGTCTGTCACATTTCTCCCCTTTCGGCAGGAGACTAACACAGGAGGAGACCCCAGACGGGTTGACTCCGAAGTTAGTCCATAGTTCCAGTCCTCTAATGCCTGTACCCACACAGTATCCCAACCAAATTGTTTCAAACAGAGTATTACTCACCCAGCCAACCTCTGCCTCTCTCATAGAACATATCTGCCGCTGGGGAGAGGCCTGGACTGGCCCTCCTCCCTGGAGTCTTTTCAGCCGCTGGAGAGAAGACAGGGTGACTGGGCTCAGTCTGTCATGCTGTTGGCCATATGGGCCTACTGCCCAGCATCCCTGGGGTATACAGGTGGAGACTGAATTCCCATCCACCTTTACAGGAAATCTGTCCTGTGTCAGTTGAGGGCAGAGGCCAGCAGCGCTCTGTTCCGTTGCCAGCAGTTCAGCTGGGCGTAGGAGCTTCCCTACATCATCTGCTCCAGCTAACTGTTGGGGAGAGAGGCCGACTGCCCCAGCTCCCTGGAACTCCACAGCTGTTACCGGTGCTGGGCAGAGGTTGGTAGCACTCTGCCCGGTTGCCAGCACTTCTGCTGGTTTTCTGTTAGTGGAGACCACCGGCCCATCCACTGACACCAGATCAAGCTGCAGATGTGAAGTGCAGATTGCATTCTCTCCTTGGGTCCTGAGCTGCTGCTCGGGAGTGACCACCACCTCCTCACCCTGGGCCTCCAGAACTGCCACAGGTATGGGACAGAGGTCTTGGACCCTCTGTTCAGTGACCAGAGCTTCAGCTGGGGAAGTTCCTTGCAACTCCATGGATACTGGCGTTGGTACTGGGCAGAGCACAGTGAAGTTCGGCCCTAATACCAGCTCTTCTGCTGGAGGCTCATCAGGTTGTTTTTCCTCAGCAGAAAAGTCTATCAAATCCCCAGTCTCTACAACTGATGTCTGGGGATAGAGGTTCACCATCTCCTGTCCATGGAACCCAGAAGATGCTATCAGTGCTGAGCAGAGGTTGGCCGAGCTCTGGCCGGTTGTCAGCACTTCAGCTTTGGGGATGGCAATTTCCAGATTTTCCACTGCCGATTCTCTTGCATGCTGCTGGACAGGCATATTCCTCCGTCCAACCTCGTTTTGTGCAGTAACAGGATCATCAAGGTCAGTCAGCACTTGCTGCATCCGCCATAAGACCTCCGCGTCCATAGCTGCGGGGGCAGGTGGGCAAAGCACTCTGTTACCATGCCCCATTGCTGACTCTTCAGCCAGGATTTCTGAGCTGTCTGCTGGTATTTCCTGATTGTCCCAGGCAAAGGGAGCCCCACCCTGCTGCTGAGCAGAGTCTAGCAGCTGTATGTAGGCAATCTCCAGCTCCCATTCCTGAGCGGCCAGGAACTCCAAATCTTCCTGTGCCCAGAGCACCTCCGAGACGTTCAATCTTTGCTCTCTGTGCTCCATTATTTCCTCCAAACGCCACTCCAGATCACTCCCAAAGTCGGGGTCCTCGGACAGCCTCCAGTACAACAATCCCAGGCCATTATAATCAAAGCCTTCCGTGGGCCTGTCATCCGCTGTCCACGGGCACACTTGGGCTACATACCACCGGAGGGCTCTGTAGCTCTCGTCCAAACGCATTTCTGCCCGGATCAGCCTGCTTAACTCAGCTGTCCACTCCTGCTTCGGTTGTTCCCCCAATAACAGCAATCGTACTTCATACTGCGACCAGTACCTTACATGGATGGAGGGGAGAACTTTTCCCTGGTGTCGCTGCTCACAGGCTAGCGCTTCTTTCCAGAGTTGTAGGCGAACAGAATCATACCATCCCAGCAGGACCTGCACCGATACTGGTCCTCTGTGCTGTATCAGCATCTCTCGCAACCTCCTTCCGAATTCCTCTTCCATGACGTATCTGTACCTCTGCTATCCGGGCCTTGGATCCAGGTGATGGTTTGGATGTGTTCACGACAAGGAAGCACGATCCCACCGCTGCCAGCCAATTGTGACGGACCTCGTACCCAAGATGTCCGCCGTAACTGCTTCCTCTGTCCGGTACCACACAATCCAAGACCCCCTTAGCTTACCCAGTCACCAGACAACACCAGTGTAGGGTACATCAGGAATTAAATCTTTATTTGACATGTCACACTTATATACAGTTGACTCAAGCCTAACCTGATTAGCATGAGCTAATTATCTTAATCAACACTGGGCTCCTTCATTCAATTACAGGGTTAATTAGCACACACAACAATAGGTGAAATATTCTTTAGAATTACACAAGGCAACAGACAGGCTGTCTGGAGTTGACGACATTAGCATCTGACAGTGTGTGGAATACACCTTACAAGCCAGACCAGCCTCATTTACACAATAGACAGGTGGCTTGAGTTCATCATGACATTGAATGGGACACAAGGTGTCAGATGCTAGTCTATTTCTAATGCCAAATGCATATACAGAGAGTGTATTTTGGGGGGCCCGTGATCAGCTGGCAGGAGGCTAGCATGTAGTCCTCTCAAAAAGCCCGTGTCCCGGCTAGGTCTGTCACAGCGTATATTGATTGGTTTGCGCAAAACACACCATCGGCTCCTCTCCTCTGACAGGATCGTGGATCTGTGTGTTTACACACACAAATCCACAGTCCCGCTGTGTTACCGGGCAATCGAGGGTGCCTGGCAGACATCGCAGCCGCTAGACACGCGCATCGGGTGCCCAGTGACACGGCGGGCACGCGCATCGGGTGCCCAGTGACACGGCAGGCGCGCACTGCTGGCGGCGCGTGCTCCCTGGAGGGTCGGGAAGGGGAGGACGTCATATGACGCACTCCCGCCCTGAGAGCTGCGCCGCCTGGCCATCAATAGACAGCCGGCGGTCAGCTACTGGTTAAAGTGGGTATGTAGGTCAAATATTTTAAACTGAGCTGATAAATTGGTTATCTTCTGTCAACTGCAGTCTGTCAACTGTGTCCTATAAAGGATCCCATTATCATCAACAAGAGCTGTGAAGGTATCAGATGATGGTTGTCCAATAGGTGTACCCTAATTCTGAATTCCAATGTTGCTCTGATGCAATTCACAATCAAAAAAGAAAATGCAATGCATTCAGCATAAGCTTATAGAAGCTTACTACATATATTTTTCCTGGATAGAGACCTTTCAAAAAATATGACATACATTGGTAAAAATAGGTTACACTGCAGTACACACTAAAGGATGGTGATTTAAAGCAGGAGAATAATACCGTGGGTTGCAAGGAGCTACATCTGAGTTTAATTTATTTGAACAAATTGTGATATAGAGCAGTCCTGAGCCAATAAACTAATTATATTTGAAATCACTTTACATCTACCACAAAACAATCTAAAACATTTTGAGTAGCAGAATTAAACTCAGTAAGAACATTATTATCATTAGTATATCAAGATAGTAGTCTAACCTATGTTAAACATTACAGAGTTACATTTTATTTCCTTATGTGGGCCATATAAAAAACCCTACCTAAATGTCAAGTACAGGGAATAAATATTACCAATGGGAAAAAAAATTAGTGTACCCTGGCATGTGAAAGGCTTCCATTGTCTGCACCCTAGCTCATTAAATTTTTTGACTGTACAGAAAGCAACAGCAAAATGGAAAGAAGGTGACCCTAACATTTTAGATCAGAAAGAAGGAGAATGCATCTATTGACTAGGCACCTTGGTCCTGAAAGACCTGATAATAGATTTTAATATGAATTGTTTTTATAATGATTGGTTTGGACAGGCATCCCACTCATTTTAGTTTAAGGCAAGCCTAATGTGGTGTACACACAAACTGACTTTTCGACCGAACTGGTCCGATGGTACGAATCCGTCTGAAAATTTGACAGTGTGTGGGCTTCATCGGACCTTCAGCGGACCTTTTTTGTTGAAAATCAGACGGACTTTAGATTTAGAACATGTTTCAAATCTTTCCGATGGACTCGAGTCTGGTAGAAAAATCTGTTCGTCTGTATGCTAGTCCGACAGACGAAAAAACGACGCTAGGGCAGCTATTGGCTACTGGCTATGAACTTCCTTATTCTAGTCCGGTGGTACGTCCTCACGGTCGAATCCGTCGGACTTTGGTGTGATTGTGTGTAGACAAGTCAGATTTAGACTGAAGTCCATCGAAAGTCCGTCAAAAGTCCGTAGAAAAGTCAGACGGAATTCAGTCCGTCGAAAAGTCCGGTCGTGTGTACACGGCATAAGATGCTACTAAGCCTATAAAATGAAAGTGGATTTTACCTAATTTAATGGTGCTTAAAATATTAAGGCATAATAATTTTATTCATTTATCTGGGGGAAGATTAATTGGGTGGAAGAATTGCATGTTTGCCCTTTTAGGGTGAAAGAAATAAATTAGTGGGATGTGATTTTTTATAGTGCGGCATACACACGGTCGGAATTTCCGATGAAAACTGTCCGATGGGAGCTTTTCATCGGATTTTCCGACCGTGTGTATGCCCAACGGTCTTTTTCTGTCGGAATTTCCGATGGACTTTGAATTGAGAACATGTTCTCAATTTTTCCGACGGAAAACCTTTCTATCGGATTTTCCGATCGTGTGTATGCAATTCCGACACGCATAATTCCGACGCATGCTCGGAAACAATTAGACGCATGCTCGGAAGCATTAAACGTCCCTTTTATAGTGCAGTCGAACGTGTTTTATGCCGCTGTGTTATTGATCGTCGGAATTTGGTGTGATCGTGTGTAGGCAACACAGCAACACAGCATTAGAGTGCTTCTGCTGGCTGCCTCCGTGCTCCGATATTTTATGCTTGTAAGTATGTAACTGTGTGGTTAATACATTTCTAGCTGTTTTTATTACACAAGGGGAAACATTTCTTGATTCTTATTAAGGATGAAGAGCACTTTTCAGGGAGGGCAAAAAAACTTGGGAGGTCTGGAGCCATCAGAGAGAAAAGTGCACACAGAGCTAATGGAAAAGACTTGATAGGAGAATGGAGAGTAAGGCCCCAGCAGTGGGATTGTGGAAGCAGGAATCAAAGTGAGGCTTACACACGCTCGGAAATTCGGCCAGCAAAAGACCGATGAGAGCTTTTGGTCAGAAAATGCGACCATGTGTATGCTCCATCGGACTTTTGCTGGCCGAATTCCAGCCAGCAAAAGATTGAGAGCATGTTCTCAATTTTTCGGTCGGAAAAAGTTCCGATCGGAAATTCCGATCGTCTGTAGCAATTCTGAAGTGCAAAATTCCTACGTATGCTTGAAACAATTTGACGCATGCTCAGAAGCATTGAACTTCATTTTCATTTTCGTAGTGTTGTACGTCACCGCGTTCTTGACGGTCCAAAGTTCAGGGAACTTTTGTGTGACCGTGTGTATGCAAGCCAAGCTTGAGCGGAAAAAACATCCAAGTATTTTCTGACGGAAAATCTGCTCGTGTGTACGTGGCATTAGAGTGCATGCAAACCATGTCTGTACTAGACACAGAAGGTACAGAAGAAATTGAAATTCTACTTGCCACGCAATGGATCTATATGCACTGTATTCAGTGACAAGAAGAGTGGTTGGTCATCTTTGTAAAAGTGAACATGATTTACAAAGGACTGGAGTGTAAGCTTTACTTAGGAAGGCCATTATGAATTGTTATATTAGCTTATATTCCCCACCAAAAAGTGAGAGACTGAGAGCTTATGTCGAGGGTGATGTTTAGAGAAATTTGAATGTTGGCTTTCCAGTGTGTAAATTAAGCTGATTATGAATTCACTAAGAGTTAAATAACGCTGAGAAAAATGCGGTAAAATAACGCATGCAGAAACAATTGTGCAAATGTTCAATTCACTAAGAATTGTGCGGTAAGTAACTACTTCGGTAATGTTTTGATAATGTAGTAATTAACACATATTTTCATGCAGTATTTAAATTATTGAGCTGGTTGCTAAGGAGCGGCCAGGAAGCTGGCTGCCACGTCCTTAACAACAGATGACTCATCAGCTGTCAGTGGGTTCCCCGCTGACAGGTGAATGTAAAGAAAACATGTCGGCAATTAAAAGTTATAAAAAAAACAGCATGGGGTCCCCCCCAAAATGGGAAAGGGAGGGGACAAGTAAGCACCCCCTCTCCTCCTGAACCATACCAAGCCACATGCCCCCAACATGGGGGGGTGCTTTGGGGCAGGGGGCTCTACCACAAAGCACCTTGCCCCCATGTTCATGAGGACAAGGGCCTCTTCCTCACAATCCTGGGAATTGGTTGTGGGGGTCTGTGGGGCGGGGCTTATTAGAATCTGGAAACCCCATTTAACAAGGGGGCCTCCAGATCCTGCCCCTCATGTGAATGCGTATGGGGTACATAATACTCCTTACTCATTCACCAAAAAAAAGTATCAAAAAGAAACAAAAACACACACACAGATTTTGACAATTCCTTTATTAAAACATTTAAAAAAAGTGTCCTCTGAAGTAGATCCAACATCAATCACGATGTCCACTGCACCACTGGACCCGAAAAAGAAGAAAAAAAAAACCTCAAGTGAAGTGGCACAATTTAGCAGCATTCAGTGTGAACCAGGGCTAAACTGTCTTGAAGATGTAGCAAGTTAGACAAACTATTTACCTAAATCTTTATACCCAAACAAAAAAACTGCTGCTGTAATTGTTTGTGTAACTGCAGTGTGAGCTGTAGTTTGTTTGTGTAACTGCAGTGTGAGCTGTAGTTTGTAGTTTTTTAGATAAAATACCGAATGGTTTTTATGAGTAAAATACCTCACATTTTGATGAAACAACTTTATTTTAGTGGCATTTGTTTGTGAATTGCAAAAAAAAGTTTGAAAAAAAGCTATGAGTTATTTTATCTTAGATTTTAAGAGGAAAATAACACTTTATGAATTGAGCCCAGTATGTAAAAAAATGTCATTAGCCCTGTTCCCCCGATTACAGGGTGCGCACGAGGCACGGGAGCAGGAGGCGATATGGATACATCTTCCCGCATCCAGGAAACTCCTGCCTGGCCGTTTATATACGGTGGCCGGGTGGGACGTGGATTGTGCACTCACACATTAACCTCATGTTGTCTAATGCAGTACATATAGTAAAGGCCACATGCATAATGCACAACTATGGCAGCCAGAAAGATGATCCATGCAACTTGTCACCATTTAGAATTTTTGGCCTCAGCATAATTATTTGGGGGGGGGGGGTGACAGCACTGTATCTTAAAAGTGACCCTGCAACACTAATAAAAACTGTAATAAAAACTACAGAAAATAAGCCCAACTTTCAGGTGGTAGCAAGGGCAGTCATTGATCTCTTTAGGAGCTCTGCACAACACTACTAGACATCACACTTCCAGCGTTTAGGGTTAGATATGCAAGCTTGTAACAAGATCTGTGAGATATTATAAGGACTAGCAAAAAAAATAATTTTAAAAAGTTGTAAGATGTTCAACTATCTAGGTCATGTTTAAATTAGTGGCAGTTAGTCACAGTCAACTGGGCTTGTTTGGAAATACTAAAAGAAGTCTGCAGGAGTCTAATTAAAATCATTAGATGTAAAGCAAAATGTGATTTGGAAAGCTAATAAACATTTTCAACATTACAGAACATATTCAACTGAATTTGACTATCTTCTGCACTTAAAATATACCGTAACATTCTTACCCTATGAACCAAAAGGTCTACAAGTGTTTAGAAACTGAGCTGATTTCTGAGACTACAAAAGGCAACAACATCTCAAGCTTTATAATGCACTTCTACAAGGACCAGTCACAGTTTTGCAAAAGACTTATACCCATAGCACTTACCCCAGGGGAAATGAGGAGGACCCCCACAGGGCTCAGTGGACTAGCATTTCAACTTTCATGTGATGTCCTTGAGTTTTTTGGGGGAAAAATGAATTAGACTCCAGTCACTTTGGAATGCCTAGGAGTTCTATTTGGTTAAAAAAACTCAGAGAGGAGTAGGATACTCTTGAAACATGCAAAAATAGTTCCAAACTTCTCATTTAACAACAGTCAACACAGTCTTTGGGCATTTAGGCTGAAACTAGCAATTTAGCATAAGTAGTAGTACCTTCCAGGATGAGCAGTCAGAATTTCCTACAGCAGCTTATACCGAGCTTTCCAGAACATTATTCAACAGCAACGTCTCTTCCCATAAGGCTCCATACAGGCAGCCACCATCTTGCCTAACTCCAGCAAGACAGCATACATTTCCTAGGCCAAAACTAGGACCTTCCTCTCAGCAAAGACTCTCTTCAGGCAGCAGACATAGGGGGCATAGACCTCCAACATTGCCTCTCCACCTGTGAACAGCCCAAGAAGCAAGGACCCCTTTTCAGGGTCACCCCAAATATTTATATCGTTCCTTAGTGTGCACAATTGTGTTGTTTATAACTTAGCAATGTTGTTTCTTGTATGCTCAGTCTGCTAGGGACACTCTACAGCAACAGACAGAAAACTATCCTAAATTAAGCGAAAACTCAGAGATAATAACATTTCAGAGTTTAGGATGACCTAGCAGCATCACTACATTTAAAATACAGATACTCCTACTTTTGGCAGGGTCCTTGCCATAATAAATAAAGCAGAACAGAACAAATGTGTGACCTTTGCAAATAGAATTGTTGACTACAACATTAACCTTCTCAAAAACAATAATTGGAACTATAGAGAAATGGAATTAAAGTGCAACTTATCTTTTCTTTTTTATTGTGATGACAAAACTACTCACTCTGCACAGATAATAGCAGCCACGCTTGTAGAGATGTGTTCCCCTTCAGTTTTGCTTGAAAAATCACATGGTCAGTACCCAAGGCCAGGGCTTTCTAAAACTGTTGCCAACACAGTATACCACATCAAAATTATTATGTACGTGTTGATGTATTGCCATGGACTTCTATGGGCCTCCCTATGCAATTTAACAATTTTTAAAATGCACAGTACTGCAGGGCTGAGATGGGAACAAAGATTTTCTTTATTATGGGAAATCATTACACATACATTTTAGCATGTGCTAAAGCATGGCAATGGGCCCTACTTACTAAACCATATGTTAGTGAATTTTTCATATGTACTCTGTCACCCTTGTGTGCATCACCACAAGCTTTGCATGATTATAATAAATAAAAATACTCTAAAAATCCGCGCTCAGGAACAAATTAGAACTGCAGCCTCCCTACAAAACTACACACAAGTGTGGAGCCAATAAATAGGAAAAGACAGATAAGGGATGATGGCGCTGTTCTGATAGTACACTATGTAGTGGGAGCTATACTCCTAATTAAATAATTAAATAAATAATTAAATAAATAATTAAATAAATAATTAAACCAATGTGTGAAAGATGTGTATGAAAATCTCAGTATGACCTCATAAAAATGAATAAATCAAAAATATATTAATTAAAGATCCAAGTACTCCAATTGTATGTATAAAGTGAGCTAGTGCAGAGAATTATAAATAAATAAATAAATAAAAGTCCAAATGCTCCAATTGCATATAAAGTGAACCAGTGCAGGAAAACAATGAATAATAAATATTTGACTCCTTAAATCCTATACATACACTGTGAATAAATGACACATTTAAATTGTATACATGTATATATGTGTTTAAATAAAAACACTCAGATTGAAAAATTGAAAAAAATGTCCCGTAAAGTGAAATATAAAAAAATATATATGTTAAATAAATGTCCAAAGGTGAAAAAATCCTGTGCGATCACTGTGGGTAGAGGTGACTTCACTGGGTAAACAGGTGACTTGTAAACAGTGACTTTGAAGTGCTCCCCTCCTTCCTCCAGGTGACCCCTTATGTGAATCCACTAACCAGAGCGCCTCACCCCTGCAGGGGTAACATGCGTATAATATCAAAATCCGGATGGTAATGAACCTCCTTTTGGGGTGTCCTGGGACCCTCAATGTTTGGACAGTATGACTTCCACTCTCATGGGGTAAGGCCAGTCAGCAGCGGGTAATCCACATATATTAAAAAATGGCACTCATAGTGTGAATCCGAAAAAACTATTTATTTAAAATAAATCTATTAAAAACAGGGTCTGCAAAGCCCTGAGAATCATGCAGCAGAAAAAAGGAACAACTACAATATCGAATCTACAGCGACAAAACTTCCGATTCCCGGTCGAATCGCGTGCGTTCCACTGACGCGCTGGTCAAAAAACCGGAAATGGTAAAACAGGAAGTGACGTATTGCATACCAAGAATCGCCTTACGAGTTTCGTCATACGAACGTTATCGGAGGCGCCTCCGATGACGTCCATATGACGAAACGCGTAAGGAAGCACAGAGTGATAAAAGCATGCATTCAGGGTTTGGCTAGAGATGATTTTGGAGAACACCTGAGCTCATCTCTATTAAAGAGAACACATTTTCATCTAATCCATTAAGCTGATTTAGCATTTATTTTGAAATTAAATGAATAATGTTTATTCCTTTAGTGGATCAACCCTAAGGCCCCTTTCACACAGACTGTACGTTAAGGTCCGCCTGTCAGTTTTTTAGGCGGACCTGAACGGACGCTCCATAGACCTCTATGGAGAGTCGGATGTCAGCGGTGACATGTCGCTGCAATCCGAAAAAGTGTGACGGAGGAAAACCCTATTTTTCCATCCGTCTGCGGATCGGAACGGGTGACGACAGACTCTACGGTCCATCGTCATCCGATCCTCCATAGGGGAGAGCGGCGCTCTGACAGGTCCTTCCCTGCACAGAGTGCAGTGACAGACCTGTCATCTGCCTGCTCAGCGGGGGATCGACGAAGCGATCCCCCGCTGTGCAGAGCGGGCTCCGTAAAAGGACTAGTCCTTGTGAAAGAGCCCTAATACATTTCTTGATAATATGAATCAACCACATTTACATGTCTGGAAAATATCCTGCCACAGCTGAATTCTGAAGTTACTTGGAGGAGTGCTGAAATGTCTCTGAGTTCTATCTTGTTTTAATTTTCTTCATATTTAGTACCCTTATGATATATTTTATAATTCACATGACATAGGTCTCTGATTTCTTGTTAATAACAATACTGCAATTAGTTTGTCACGTATACACTAAATCAAAACTCTTCAAATCACTTGATCTGTATTGCATCTATCAGGTTGTAAAGATAGCTTATTACTCCAACATGTCAGCACATCCGTATAAACTTGCATTACTTCCACTCCAATGCCTATCGATACACCCACAATGGATTACATTAGATCTGTGAATGCAATGACTCCTAAAGTGAGGTCTATAATTACACTCTAATACACTAATGTTAACTTGAAATAATCAGAGAGAAAGGGAAGTGTAGGAATATAATGCCACATTTCAAGATACATACCTGACAGCACTAAAGGACTGACTGTCCAGGCTTTCCTGTAATTATATTCCTTATCAAATGTATTTCCATGCTCAAGAATTAAATTAGAATTGCAGCCTTCTAATAAGAGAAAAAGAGCAGAGAGAACATAAGGTTGATTATAAGAACAAATGTATGCATGTATAGTGACACTGCTTTGATTAAAAGAGTACAGTCTTTATCTTGGTTTTGTTTATTTAACAGAAAGGCATGTTCTTAAATGGCCCAGTTTTTCCTATAATATCATATTATCTAAAGCAGTGGTTCTCAACCTCGGTCCTCATTACCCAGAAATGTTTTGGTAATTTCTCTTAGATAAAATAGCTGTCCAAATTACCAGGCCATTGACACTGATTTAGAGCACCCGTGCAAGATCAAGAAAAACCTTAAAACATGGCCTGTTTGGGGGTAATGAGGACCGAGGTTGAGAACCACTGATCTAAAGTATACAACCGGAAAACATGAAATACACTTGCTGGAGGGGTTATGTTGTCTTTGCTGTTGCCATTGCTGAACTATTCTACTGAAAATGCTAGATGTCTGTCAAGAGGCCCCAAAACATTGTTGGACATGTCTCATTTTGCACTTTCTTGCATCTTTTTGCACTTATTGTTTTCACTTTACAATTAGGAACTTCAAAATTGAACCTCAATAATATGCATTATTCACTTGTGTGGTGATCTGTGATGTTAGAAAGGACCAGTAAACACTGTTCAGAGGACCACTCCAAGGGTGCTCCACAGTGTTAACTAGTGAGGGGGAGAAAAGTGGGACTATTTCGATACCCAATTAAGTCAAACAAAAAATAGAATAAAATTTAACATTTATTTTAACATCAAGAGTAGAAAGCCAGAATATCACATATACATGGCAAAACACAAAATATGTTAAGCAGCTCCTGTATAGTAATGAGATCATGTAAACAAATACAAAACCCCTAGGTAGACGGGGACAAGGTGATGTGGGTTTAGACGTAATCCTTGACTAGTTTCGCAGCCAATGCTGCTTCCTCAAAAGGCCTCACCCATAACATCTAGGAAAAATACATACAATTTAATACATCATACAGAACAAACAACTATAAGCATAGTTTTGTAATACATAGTATTTTGGATTTTTTTTTTTTAAATATAAGGGAAGCTGTCTCACTCACCCACAAGGAGCCCTCAACACAACAGGACGGCAAACGAGACACCCTAAATTGGGGTGACCCCCCCCCGGGGGCGGACATGGGGGGCCAAAAGACGATGGCTGGAGAAGAAATGGTAATGGTATTCAGTATCTGCTAAATCCAAATGGAATTAATGGTGATTTGTGATGTCCTGGCTTTCCTTGTGAATGGCTGTCATACTTGCTTACATTGAGCCGCTAACCCAGAGCAACAATGCATATTAGGAATTATGAATTTTCTGATCTGCATGCCTACTGTGTTCATTTTACCTAGATTTGTGTGGCTGCCCAGGCTGGGGGGGGGGGGTGGGGGGGATTAATAATGCTTTGCATTCCCATGTTCATGTTTTGGGATCTGGTGTCCTGTTCTGTGCTGTGATATATATATAAGGCAGAGGTTTGGGTCCCAAAGGAGCATGGGGTAGTGGGCTTAGAACAGGAACCTTGCAGGACTTGCTGAGACTTGTAGTTCATCTATGGAGCACGGGCCTCTTGGAATACACACAAACCATGGACTTCTCCAGTCGAGTTGTGCCAGTTATGGTCTTCACCCATAAGCACTTTACCCGTGCAAGTTCACTGTTAAAGCTAGTTAGGGAAAGGACATTTTTCCATGTTATGTAAGCCCTACTGAAATCTCAGTAAAAGTTGTTTAACCACAAAAAGGTCTGAAGTTATTCAAGGGGGAAATGTGAGGTCCTGGTGCTCAGTAAGGGGTCTGAGTCTACAACAGCACACTAGTGGTGTAACATTGCAACAACAAAAGGATAACTACAACCAGTCATTGGCATGGTACCTAGTTCAGTGACAGGTCCTTCAGTAGTGATGGGGTCCCATGTTAGGGCTCCCTCCCTAGTGGTCCACCCTAGTCGGTCACTGGGAGCGTTACAGAGATCTATGGCCTGATAAGTAGGTACAGAGAGGCAAGAGTTAAGTTGAGCATGTATGAGGTCCACACTATGTGCTTAGTGGGACCCCATCCTGTTACTGGGAGTGAGGTAACAGGGGTACCCTGACTGGTGAAGTGAGTATAAGCTCTGCATTTCCCTCCTAAGGCAACATATACACCTGTTCAAGTGAGTAGGACAAGGGACAGTATATTCAGAATAACTGCATAAAACACTACACACAAGTGGCTCATCCCTGAGTTGGGGGACTACATTAATGATTGACAGCGGCCCTCACTTGGTCCTGGGCATTAGTGAGCACATCTTTAGGCAAGGTTTCATTTTATTTTTTTCACAGTAGTCTGCAAAGCATTGCACCCACATTCAGGTGATCATAGGTGCAATGCCAGGCTCCTTCAGAGTCTTCCAGCTCTCTGCCCATGCAGAGATACTGACTTTTATTTGAAGAGCTGGAAGAAGTGTCAATGGAATATGAGTGTAGTGATTACCACACTTGTGTTCCATTAAGAACTACAAGTCCATCTGCCACAGATAGAAGATGGGATTTGTAGCACATCCATTCACAGATACTGTATCCTGAATTAATGAAGTGGCTGTGTGGGTGAAGAACGGCACAGCCATGCTGATTTCAAAAGTGACAGTTGCTGTGGGGGAAAGGATCCTCCTGGATGCCATCATGGGGGGAGCAGTTTGAGGGTGGGGGGCCCATTTTCACAATGTTACCCCTAAATATGGGTGTACCACGTGGAGGTCTTTATTTAGTCTTAACAATACAGGCGCAAAGACAGGTGCATAGGCGCAAAGGCACGTGCACTAGCACAATGCACCAAAACTGACATGTCTGAATGAGCCCTAAAGGATACAACTACTGAGAGAAATAAAAAAGCCACTATTGCTAACCACTAATTAATAATTATTTTTATCTAGCTCTCTTTACCTCTTATGCCCCGTACACACGGTCGGAAATTCCGACGGAAAAGGTCTGATCAGATTATATTGTCGGAAAATCCGATCGTGTGTGGGCTCTATCGGACTTTTTCTGTCGGAATATCCAATGGAAAAAATTTGAGAGCAGGACCTCAAATTTTCCGACAACAAAATCCTATCGGACTGTCTCCGATCGTTTGTAGAGAATTCTGATCGCACAAAGTGCCACGCATGCGCAGATCAAATTACTAGACCAAAACTATTGGCTACTAGCCACAACGTAGTCCCGTCGCAAAGAACTTACGTCATCACGTTCTGAACGATCGGATTTTCCGACAACTTTGTCCGACCGCGTGTATGGAACACCAGTTTCGGACAAAATCCGTTGGAAAAAATCTGACGGATTTTGTTGTCAGAATGTCCGACCGTGTGTACAGGGGCTTACACAGAACGAGTATGTTGATTAGAAGTCAGCACTCCTAATCTGCAAACTCATTTTGGTTCAGTAACTCAGTTAGGAATTCATTGCATCAGTATGACAGCCAAGCAACTAGCATTTCAGAGGGAGAGCTCAACAATGGCAACCTCCATATTCTTTTTTCAATACAGGTTTTCTTAAAATGTGTGGCATCACTGATCATTTCCAAGTATCAGGTGTATGTTTGCAAAACATATGTATGTACTGTATCTATGAAGTATTGACAGAAGCAACATAAGAGAAAAATGCCTTAGGGGGTACTTGAAAAGCCCATGTTCTTATAAGGGGGGTTAATGTAAAAAAAAAATTTTAATAAACACTGCCCTAGAGAATCCCCTACTGACAAGACTACCAATCAGATGTTTAGCAGTGCTAAATAAAAATGTCAAAGCACAGAGCTGATTTTTTCAGTATGCATTAAAGAAGGATATTTTTCAACGACCAGGATAACACGAGACAAAATTGATTCACTATAGTCAGATTTTTTTTTCTGTACACTGCACATAGTAGTTTTAACAGTGCGTATGTACCAGGAGTTCTGTAGCAGGAGCTGGTATTATTGGAAATTTTATCTCACCCCAACACATTTGTACAGAGCAGACTACCTGTGCAGAACAGTTGATGGACTTCTCTTCTAATCATCTGTGACACCTGGCATGAACCACTACTTGGGAGCTGCAGAAAGCCTGAACTACACATGAGATTTGCAATTGCTTGTGATTTATTCTTTGATGACAAAAATCTCAGTTACAGCACATTGAAATCAATGTGATGTAAATGAAAAACAAAAGGTTAATCCCAGACCTCTTAAAGTGATTGTTAAGGCACTATAGTATTTTTATATCATCCCCTCTGTCAGATAAAAAGCTGCATCCTAGTTCCTGTGCTTTATAAAAAAACAAACAATTTCTACCTGTTTTAACAGCCCGAATGATAAGATGACTCCAGGCTCTCAGCTCTTCCCATCTGATATCTCCGGTGGGCATGGCCGAGATTCCCCTGTTGACATCAGCCAGGCAGGAAGGGAAAGAGAGGAGCTGAGAGCCTGGAGTCATGTGCTCACTGTAAGACCCTGTTAAAACAGGTAGAAATTGTTTTTTTTTTATATAACATAGGCAGTAGGACACAGCTTTTTATCTGACAGAGGGGATGATGTACAGATCAGTTCTTTTGAAGCAGTGGGGAGAGGAGCAGATCAGCGATATTGATAAATGACAGGGAGGGGAGGAGGGAGACACAGAAGAGCTGCAGATAGCAGCTGATGATGGATGCATGTACAATGACAATGGTGTCAGGGCTCAGCAGCCCAGATATACTATAATCAGCGTACAGAGGGAGGGTAGAAACTGGCAGGATCAGTCAGGTATTTCAGGTGATACTGGGGGCCAAAATACACCGCACAAGCACTGTGCTGTATAACATGCTTTACAGGAACAGGATCTTTATTTTTTGGGGGGGTTAACAAACACTTTAAGTGAAAACGCAGTTGCAGCAAGTAAAATAATTATGTAAATTATTTTGGCACCTATTACACTCAAGGAGAAGTCCAGCCTTATCTGTGATGTCAGCAGAGAGCAATCTGTGATCCATAGGAGATCAGTCCAAGCACCACGTCATCTTGACAATGGGAGTCTGGATCCGTCAGGTGCCTGGACTGACACCCTGATAAGCCTCTCAGCAACCCACTGAGAGCCTGAGACAGCCACCCCCGCCTCCTCCGCAGCTCAGCATTTCAATGAGCGAGAAGGGAGAAGAGCAGAGAGCTGAGACTGACAGTCAAAAAAAAATTAAACCCATACTTCTCTTTTAAGCTAGAGCTACATGTACAATTTTACTCCTGCTACTGAGAGACTTAAAGTGTAAGTAAACCCCCATATCGTTTTCAGCCAAGGAAGCTGCCATCTTTGCCTCTGTTTAATCTACAACTGCCATGATGCTGCACATGTGATTAGTTATGACACCAGCCATTGGATGGTTTGACAGTTTGGCTGAGAGCAGAACCAATGGGAGTGTTACATTTCCAGCACGTGCCGGAAAGGAAACCGTTTTATGGATGGGTTTACTTTTGTTTTAACTACTTGCCCCATGTAGCTTAGGTAAATTCCAGCAAGTGGTTAAATCTCTAAACAGTAAGAGATAAAAATTGCCTGTGACTTTTCTTTACTCGACTGCCTGCATGAACCATCTCTCATAATATTAATAATTTAACCACTTCAGCCCCGGAGGATTTTACCCCCTTCCTTACCAGAGCACTTTTTGCGATTCGGCACTGCATAGTTTATGCTGACAATTGCACGGTCGTGCGATGTTACACCCAAACAAAATTGACGTCCTTTTTTTCCCACAAATAGAGCTTTCTTTTGGTGGTATTTGATCACCTTTGCGATTTTTATTTTTTGCGCTATAAACAAAAGAAGAGTGACAATTTTGAAAAAAACACAATATTTTTTACTTTTTGCTATAATAAATATCCAATTGTTTTTTTTTTTTTTTTTTTAAATTTTACTCAGTTTAGGCCGATACGTATTCTTCTACATATTTTTGGTAAAAAAAAAATTGCATTACGCGTATATTGATTGGTTCGCGCAAAAGTTATAGCGTCTACAAAATAGGGGATAGATTTATTGCTTTTTTCTTTTTAACTAGTAATGGCGGCGATCTGCGATTTTTTTTCATGACTGCGACATTGCGGCGGACACTTCAGACACTTTTAACACATTTTTGGGACCATTCCCATTTACACAGCAATCGTTGCTATAAAATTGCATTGATTACTGTGTAAATGTGACTGGCAGGGAAGGGGTTAACACTAGGAGTGATTCTAACTGTGGGGGAGGGGACTCACAAGGGGAGGAGACCGATCGATGACCCTCTGTACTAGGAACACACCATCGGTCTCCTCTCCACTGACACACTGTTTACACACAGATCCACGGTCCTGCTGTGTTCCCAGGCAATCGCGGGTGCCCGGCGGACATCGCGGCCACCGGGCACGCGCACCAGGTCCCGAGCGATGCAGCGGGCGGCAAGCGCACGCCCCCTAGACGGCCGGGAGTGGGAGGACATCATATGACATCCACCCAGGATGGGAGATCCACCTTGTGGACGTCAGATGACAGTGGGCGGGGTTGAAGTGGTTAATAGGCTGACACACTGTTTTTCAGCTGTTATGCCTGCGGGGAAGAAACAACACTTGGGGAGAGATTCAAAGAGCACTGCAGGGGCCAGCGCCTACCAAATGCCATCAATCGTGAATAATAGTAAAACACTCCTCCACCAAAAATGTTATATTTTACCAATCCTCCAACTTGGTTTTACACAAACCAAGTTGGAGAATTAGTGAAATATTAAATTTTTTGTGGAGGAGGGATGAAAAAAACTATTTAGCGATATTAGGGTAGCAAGGCACTTTTCTAGCAGAGCATTTCATTAGGGAAAAGAAAATCCCCAGAGAGAGAACAACATTGGGTTTACAGTGTTAGCCAGCACTACAGAAAATAAAAGATTTTGGGGTACTCATTTCAGATGATTTCAAAATGAGCAAACAGTGTGACCAGGCAGTGGGAAAAGGTAAATAGAATTCTAGGATGCATCACTAGAGGGATCACCTGCAGGAGGAAGGAGGTTCTGATTGTCCTATATAGATCTTTAGTGAGACCTCATTTAGAATACTGTGTCCAGCTCTGGAGACCTCACTTACAGAAGGATATTGATAAAATAGAACGAGTCCGGAGACAAGTAACAAAAATGGTAAAAGGTTTGAAGGATAAAACTTATTGAGAGCTACTTCAGGAACTTAATATGTAGGGTCTGGAGGAAAGAAGGGAAAGGGGAGACATGATTGAAACCTTCATATACATCATCATATGTGGTTGTAAAATCTTGGACATCCAGAATATGATGCGCCTAGAGACTCTGTCATAGGACTTTTTTTATGTTTATAATTTTAACAGATTTATGAGTATTTTTTTATCTATTTTAAACAACAAATAGTCTTTTAGGTAATAGGTCGGTGAGCCCTTTTGCTGTTTTTGTCTGTCATAATAAAATCTGCCTGCTCTATCCCTCTGAAATTGTATCCAACTTAAACACATAACATACTATGCAGCAAATCCATGCAAATGTGTTGTCTTCTGAAAAAGGCACCATATTTTTTTTTATTTTCAGCTGAAAACTTCCTGCTCCATTGCTATGAAATTGTATCCCAGCAAAGAACGTAGTACATACCAGACATCAAATCTGTACATGTACACAAGTCTGTATTTTGTCTCAGAGAAATAAACAATAATATTTTATCTCCAAAATAAATCTGCCTGCCTCTGAAATTGCATTCCAATTAAACAACAGATCTGTAAAATTTTCAGTTTCAGAAAAAAAGACAGTATTCCAGATAAAATCTTCCTGCTTTCTCCCTCTGCAATTACATCCTAGCAAAAAAAGGTACATATTGTGCAGAAAATCTGTGCAGTTTTTCTGTCTTCAGTGTCGGAAAAAAGACACCATCATTTTTTATTTCCATATGAAATCTGCATATTTTCTTCCTTGTATCCTATTTAATACTGTGCAGTGAGTTCTTAAAATTGTTCTGTATTTCATCTTCTGTATTCAAGAAAAAATAAACAGATTTTTTTTTTGTCTGTGTTGTCCCCCTGAAATTACATTCTAGCAAAAAACAAGGCACATACCATGCAGCAAAACTCAAAAAAAAAAAACACTGCATTTTTTTATTTTTATAATTTTGTATTCCATTATAAATTGTGCCCAGTCTCTCTTTAATTTTTTTACCTCTAATATAAGGGGGCAGTTGTTAAATAAAACTGCTTTCATAATGTGTGTTTTCAATATTTCCCTTTAGGCCACATGAAAAGACCATCTTCCACTGATAAGTTTTAATTATTTTTTTTTTTTGCATCGGTACATGTTCTTCCTCGCAGTGTACCTTTATTTGAGATCTCCTTGGGTATTATCATTAAATCTGGCCAGAATTGATTTTAAAGATTTGGCCCCCATTGAGTTCACTGAAGTTTGGATTAATGTTCCAACAACAAAGCAGTTTGGCAAATGCCCCACAAACCAAACCCAAGTACATTTGGCTCATCACTATGTGCCACAAATTAGGCAAAACCAAGTACACATCTTATGACTTACGCATAATTTATGTAGCAAAGTCCCAGGCCTCCTTTAGTCTAATGAGAACCCCAGAGCCAAGAGCTGCTGACATCCTTCCATATAGAGTGGGTTATAAGGCATAGTGGGTGTAGTGTAAAGTAGATTCATGGGCGCCAGACACTTCTTGAATGCAAAGAGATTTTATTTCTCTTGAACAGAACTGTGGGAGAGAGGGTTTAGGGCCAGGACACCCTTAGGTAGTTGCAATGTTAATTAGCAGACTCCGAGACTTCTATGGGTAGACAGCCATGCAGGGAAAAGCATCCAGCAAGACACCACATCTGCATGTGTAAGAGCACTGTCTCCTATGGCAACAGTCCTAGAACAGTTTCTAACACAAGTTGTAACAAACTCTCTACAGTCACTTCTTGTATGTTCTCAACCCACTGAGCTCCAAGTCTCTCTCACTAGACTTGTTGATTCACTGCCACCAAATCCCTTGAGCTCTTCCAATCCTCACTTAAGTATCTTCCTCAAGCGTCACCCCTGCTTCTCTGTGGGTCCCTAGATTGGAACTCCAGATACTTCTCACGCTTCACCCTACTGGCATGCTCAGTCCCTGGCTTGGCACACAAGGCTGCTCTGCAAGCATCACCTCCGCTGGCTGGCTCCCTGGCTGACATCTGCTGAAGTTTTACAGATTCTTCCCCATCCTGGTTGGTGAGAATACTGCTGCGCTACTCACTGTGGTCCCTGGTAATAAGGTGGTTGGTCCCTTAGTGGCGACAGCTTCCCCTCTTCCTCCGACCAGGAAAAGTACTCTGGCCGGCAGAACCGTCACTTCTGGTTGGACTGCAAGCCACGGTCCCAACCCTACGCTGCTCTCTTGCTTCTGGATAGGCCCTCAGACAGCCTAGCAGCCAGATGTCCCTGGGATAGGCCCAAACTCTGGCCTGGGAAATACAACACTCGTCCACCCAGACAGCCATCCATTTGGCACAGAACACTGATCACCTGACTCCACCCAAGTATATAGGTTCTCCCAGCGGGCCAAGGGATTTAAGAAAACCCCTGCCCATTGGCTGAGATACCCCATATACTCCTAATCTGTCCTTGCTTTGCCCTTCTCTTATCAAATGTCACCAGGTACCCGGCCACACAGAGGCAGAAGAGAAATGTGCAGCAATTCCAGACAGGGTGAACTCAAATGATCCCTAACAACAAGCCAAGGTAACTACACCTGGCAGGTAAATTTAGTGACAACCCTGCCTAAACATTAGGGTGCTACATTTATAATAAAATACACATCAAATTAAAGTATTTCCTATGTACACAGATGAATGAATGAATGACATGTATAGCGCAACCTATGCGAACTGAATCGCCTCAGGGCGCTTTTTGTTACTGGTGTCCATCTGTGGTATAGTGTGGTCCTTGCCCTGTGGGGTCCCGACACACTTACAAACACATACACATACAACATACACATATTTGGCCAATTTTATCGACAGGATCTAATTAACCTACCAGCATGTCTTTGGAGTGTGGGAGGAAACCGGAGTACCCGGAGGAAACCCACGCAGGCACAGGGAGAACATGCAAACTCCAGGCAGAAGGTGTCATGGTCGGGATTTGAACCAGCGACCCTATTACTGCTGGGTGAAAAGTGAAAGTGATAACCACTACACCACTGTGAGTGTGGGTGTCCTTTGCGCTGGTATAAGAACTAGATGTTAAAATTTATAGGTGAAGTAATAAATAAACGTGATCTAAAATGGTGAACGTTTCAGATGCAAAAAATGGAACAAGTCCTAAAAGAGCTGCAAAAACTAAGAGTCAACGCTAACCCGTAAATCAGAAATAAATAAACAGTGTTTTTGCGCTAAAGTGCATCAAGTGTTAAAGTGCTCTGTAACTGCATCAAAAAATAATAAATAAATAAATGAATAATCACTATGTGATCAAAAACAAACAGTGGTCACTGAGTCGTGACTCAGCTGTTATTAAAGTGCAGTGAATAGATCCTTTATGTGCATACAGTGATAAATAAATAAATAATAAATAGACACTAAAAATATATACAATCACTATTAAAAAACATATCAGTGAATACAAGTGATATGAAAACCCAAGATCTCTAATCGTAAAAAACCATAAAAAGAAGGGGGAGCATAGACAATGAATCGATCAATCAGTGAAAAATAAGTTCATTAAGTGGTTCAGAGAAGAAATGACACCTATAAGGAGCTAAAATAGTCTCTATGATGCAGATAAATTATGCTTATTCCTTTCTGTTTTCCACACGTGGGGGGTGCTGGGTAGTGAGGGTCTGTCCAACAATAGTGCTCTCTAGCCTCTCACCTCTCTTAGGGTTAAAATCAGCATTTATAGGAACTCCTGTGGCAATCTCCAGCTCTCCAATTCCCCGTATGGCTCTCAGTGCATTCAGCTTAAGGATAAAACGGTACCAGATCGGAGTCTCCACTTCCCCACAGCAGTGTAATGGCTCACCCTCCGTGGGTGGTAAATCAATCAAAAAATGAGAAAAAGTGGAGAGAGGGGACCCGATCGTGAAGTATATCAAAATACGTTTTAATAGAACAAAAGTAAATGCTTACATTAAAAACAGCAGCTGGATGAATGTGTGCGCGGTCTCTGTGTCAAACACTTCCGGTATCCTGACCAATCCCTATGCATTACGTCACGTGACCTCGTGACTCCTGGGATCAATGACACCAGATCCCAGGAGACAGTGCGGCATGACGAGGATCCCCGCACAGACCCCGCCCACCCCTGAAGAGACAGAAGAAAGAACGGCAGCAATTACAAGGTAAGTGAAAAAAACACTCCATTTAGTACTCTTGCCTGAATTGGCAAAGAGATTTACTAAATAAAGTGTGTGCAGAACCGCTTTAAATTAGGTACAGGGGGTCCCCGGGTTACAAACAAGATAGGGACTGTATGTTTGTTCTTAAGTTGAATCTGTTTGTAAGTCGGAACAGGTACATTTTTTAAGTGTAGCTCCAGCCAAAAATTCTATTTTTAAGCTTTTTAGATAACATAGAGAAGGGTTATTACCCCTGTAACTTTTGTTTTGCTGTCTGTGCCCCTGTTCAGAAGATTTCACTTCTCCTTCTGTCCCAATGACAATTGGATTTTGAAAATTTGGGGTTGTTAGGGAAACATGGACTGGTGATAAAGCATCAGTGGAGACACCTTTTCCCATATTAACTCTTACAGGAGTGAATTTCCCTTCCTAGGGGTGGATTTCCTCTCACTTCCTGTTGTCTCCCTCCGTTTGTAAGTAGGAGTCGTTTGTAAGTCGGATGTTTGTAAGTAGGGGACCCCCTGTTTTCATTTTGCTATACTCCTATCAGTTGGTCATAAATGTAGAGATTAGGGCTACCCCCTCCCCCCTTTTCCAACCCAGACATGGCTTTGGGGAGCTTGATTTTTTCACAGATATGGCAACAATGTACTTAAAACCAGAGTAAAACGTTGAGGTTTACGTAGAGCACACTAAAAATTATTGTTAGACAGCAATCAGATTTTCAGATATTGACTGCTTGTAGTAGTCTGCATGATAAACAAAAGGTGCCATTGAAGTGAGATGCTGTCAGCGTTATGTGATGAAAAGGGAGGTCTTATTTATCTATTACTTAAAGATAAATTCCAGGCAAAGAGCGAAATAAACATAATACAGGAGCTGCTGGTGAATGTAGTCATATTTGCCCCTAGAGCACACAGCCAGGCGCCCAGCTTTTTCCTTTACTCTTTCATTTTCTCAAATACAACAAATCTTGAGGTTCTTTTTGGGGCTTATATTGGGAACGATGAACTGGGATAGGATGGTGATGCATGGGATATTTCAGAAAACTGTAGAACTGAATAACTTGTGGACTGGAAGTCCCACAGGATCTCTATGCTGATGGTGACTAGTACTTCTTCTAGGGTTTAACAAAACTACACACAGTCAATAACTTCTCAGCAATGGGGTTACTTACTCACTTAACCACAGGATCATCTGTTGCCTCCTGCTGATATTCACCAGGCTTTTCCTAGTAAGGGAGATGTAGACTCAAGCTCAAGCTCAAGCTTCTCCAGACCCAACTTGACCCCTGGACTCAAGCTTGCAAATAGACCCTCCAGCTAAGACTAGCTAGTACCTTGGTATCTTCTTGACAAATTCTTCTTAAAATCTGTCCCAGGGATCACCTCCAGTAAGACTGAACCCGTGATCTATGCTCCTGCTGCCTTAGGCCCAGATTTATGAGCTATTCCTCCCTCTTTCTGGGCAAACCTCCTCAGGGATTGGCTGGAGTCCAATAAATATTCAGGGTGCATGCCCTGTTCTTCTTTCCACTATAATTCTAGAATTCCCTAGAAGACAGGGTAAGTAATAGAACAGCAGCCAGTGAGACACTGAGCAGCCCTAATTAATCAACCCCTGTTTCTCTGGTAACAGTGGAACCAACTGAATTAACCTAGCAGCTTACTCTACTTCTAGAAGGGAGCTACACATATAAGTCAGTTGTTGTACCTGCCATGGCATTTTAAGTGGCTCTATTATGTAAGAAATTCTGGGTAACCCTCTGCACACTGCTAAATACCCTTTCTAGCAAATTTTGAAAAAAAGGGATTTTTAGTTCACACATATTGCAATACATGTTTAGTCTGGCCAACTGCTATAAATAATTCCCTTTTATGGACAGCTGTACTCTGCTTTGCCAATGCAAATGCCACAGTGGACAAAATGCCAACATGGGGCAAACAGACACAAAATGGGGAGCGCTACTAGGTTCAGGTCTGGTCACTGACCTGCATTGCACCAGAAACAAGATATCCCTGTGCTCAAATCCGAATAGCTTGTACATGCATATAATCTATCAGGTGCTAAAGGGGTATAACCACCCCTTGCACACTGATATATACACTTTCTAGCAAACTTTGCAATGAAAAAAATGGATTTTTAGTTCACACATATTACAATACATGTTTAAGCTAGCCAACTGCATCAAAGTAAGCCCCCTTATGGTCAGTCCTACTCTGCTTTGCTAATGCAAATGCTATGGTGTTACATAAGACACATGGCTTTGAGCATGCTTCATACCCCTGAGGATATCTTTTTTGACGAAACATGTTGGGTGAAGCTTGGGGCCGTGACGTTATGACACATGCGTGTGCATTGCTAAGGGTTTTGGGATATGTGATTTTATATGCCGCTTTTCAAGCCATTAATTTGTAAGTGTTTTTAACTGATTTTAATAGACTAATCAGATTTACACTATGGGAGGTGTTATTTGCATTCCATTACATGTACAAGGCTGATGTATTGCTGCAGAATATTAGGCAAGCGATTACCCTATGTACCAGAGTACAGAGGACTATGTGGCTGTTACATATGCTCTGGAAAGTTTTGTGTTTGTGGAGAATACACGTTAAGAATGGAATTATCAAGTTTTTTTTTAATTGTTATTTGTTTTATATATTTTCTTTTTTATTCTTTTGAAGCTCTGATGGGGGTGCGGGGGATGGGGGGGGGGTGTTAGTGAAATATCAGGGGCCTAAACAGTCCTTTGATGACTAAAGTTTGAATGTAAATAAATGTGCAATGCTCTGTGCTGAGCAGCTTACTTTTCATTCACAAACACAGTTTACTATGCTTCAGTTATGAATGAACACAGTGAGCAATTGGTACTGATCACTTTTCATAAAAGGAAGAGGCCAGTAAATGACACCCTGTGCCTGCAGCTGAGGAGGAGGGAAGACAGCAGCCCTGGGGGTAAAGGGTTAGAGGGGCGTGCAGCAGGGGGAATCTGCATCGCACAGGGGTGATTAGGGTATGCCCAGGCACACCCAGCACATCCCCTGCACACGCCTATGAGCTGTAGTAAACTAAAAGTTCAGGCAGGCTTTAATAATACAGGTCAATATCTTAATGTTCTGACTCTACTGGATGATGAAACAGTTAAGCACACCAGAAAGCAGATTAAAATCTAAATACATACTGTATGATGGGCTGTTTAAAGGCAGATGTTGCTCTCATTCAATTCCTGGATGTATTCAGCATATTCTACTGCCCCTGGCATTTTTGCTCATCTGTTTTACCTGCTGCTGACTTTATTTTTCCTGGGAATTCTTGTTGTTCCCTGATTTATATTATTTGGTATATTTTTGTCTTAGTTGGCCTCTCCAGATTTGTAACTGTTTTGAGTTTTAGTCAGTCTCCTAATTGCAGCTATATGACTGCTGTGCCTAGAAGTGACAAGTATCATTGTAATCACGTTTGTTGTGGTGCTTTGCTTGTGCAAAGCACCACAACAAACGTGATTACAATGATACTTTGTATCTTTTGGCTTTTCTGATCTTGAGTCCACTTCCTCAAATTCTGGTACATAAAGCATTACAGCTGGGATTTTTTTAAACTGATGTGTATTCTGAGGTCTTTCTTGGGATGTATGTATTGCTTTATTTGGTTGTAGTCATCTGCTTTCTAACATCTAAATAAGTGGTCAAATTACCCTGTTTTGATCTCAACAGAAATGTGGATTTAACAAACCTAAAATCTAAAGCTCATATGCATATTAATTAACTAAAGTTAACCAAAGATGTGGCGGGGCAATTGTCCAAAATCTTCTATTTTAAAAAATCTTTTTAGATGGCTTCTGTTTATTACCTGATAAACTGTATAATGTGCCTGTAAGCTCCTCACCCTTTCCAGCAAAACTCCTAAGCATGAATTGCCAGAATGCTGGGGCGTGGCGTGTTAATAGACATGCAAGATGTCTGTCTCCATTCTTTTAGCAGCAAACACTTATTTTTTTACCATTAATTTTCCATTAAAAATAGGTGAACATTTAAAGGTCTACAGTCCACCCCTAAAGCCCCATACACACGGTCGGACTTTTTCATGGATTCTGTCCGATCGGACAATGTTGTTGAAAAATCAGACCGTGTGTATGCACCATCGGACAGTGTACGTCGGATTGTCCGACGGACAAAGTCTTATCTCCTGCTGGAAAGATTTGCCGACAACACGGTCCGATCACACCAAATCCGATCGTGTGTACGGTTGTCCAACGGACAAAGTGCTACGCATGCTCAGATCACATTACAAGACCAAAGCTATTGGCTACTAGCCTCTAAGTAGTCCCGTCGTAGGCAACAAACGTCACCACGTTCAGAATGATCGGATTTTCCGACAACTTTGTCCGACCGTGTGTACGCAAAACCAACATCGGACAAAGTATGACGGACATGATCCGACGGACCTGGTCCTCGGATAGTCCGAGCGTGTGTATGGGGCTTAAGGCTGTCTCACAACATACAGATCTGTTGGCTATTTCCTCGAAACTTCTGGAACCCTGATGCAGATGCCACCCTGCTCGCTCCTCTCCTGCCAAATGCCCAATGAGATCTGCAGTGCTTAGACATATTTGCTATATAACTGTGATGTAATATGCCAAACTGCAAAACCACCACAGCTGTGGACTTCACGGCTTTGGCATTCTCCCTGCCATGCTTATTATTACATTAGGCCTCTCTATCCCGGAATCCAGAGCACTCACAGGACCTAATCCTTAAGACATCTCTACACTTACAGTAAATTCCTTTGGCTCTTTGAACACCTGCTCCACATTACTTGGGGAGATGAGGGCAGTTACTCCCAAGCGTCATTGGCCTAGTTGCAGCTGGATGGGGACATCAGGGCTCTTCCTAAGGAATTTTTTTCCTTTAATGACAGCTGAGGGCTGCAGAACAAGCTTACTCCAAACAACAAGTGATCCTCCTTGAAACCTCTCATGCGATCTATCAATGTCAATCCACTTCCACGATGCTTCTTGTGGATGGCCAAGACAATAGAAAGAGAGGTAATAACATAAGGATTAAGAGAATCCCAGAGAGACATCTGGAGCAGCAAACCTGAAAGAAACAGTATGATCTAGCATTAACCTATATGTGGAGAATACCCCATTTCACAATTTGAAAAAGACAGAGCACACTAAACCTTTAGTCCCAGGCTGACAGATTCCTCTAGACCAAAAGATGTGGTGTGCACGGTCCATTGTTATACCAAGAAAAACTAAATCATGCAGGTGGCTTGGCATACGGACCCCTTCAATTTTGGGGGAGTAAAGATTTGCATTTTTCCTGATGTCTCCAAATGTTTTTTTGCAAATGAGGTGCATGCTTAAGCCTCTCTTTAATTAAAATCTTGAGTCTTGAGCTACTTACGAATAAGGATTTTTCTTATATCTGATGGTGAAAAAAAAGGTCCACGCCTTTATATTAAGATCCCTGGCAGAAGCCCCAAGACTCTTTGAATTTCTGGAAATTACCCAATGTCTGTGTTGAATTAGCTGCATTCATCCCCTGGACCTTAACCAGGCAACTGTTATTCTTGGTGTTTATAGGAGACCATGTAAAATAGCATGGAGATCTAGATCTTCTATTCTGCACCCCTCCTAGAATGAACATTGATTATCGTATTTATCCTGCAGGAAGCTTTAGCCTCTTATTGTTAATCCCCTTGCTGCCATTTCAGTGATCATCTTACCTTTGTGCTTTTTACAAACTTTTTGCCTTCCCTACAACACAGAATTGTCTAATGCCTTGTACACATGGTCGGACAATCCGACCACAAAATCTGTCGGATTTTTGACGAAACTTGTGTTGCACGCACCCGGTCGGACAAAGTTGTCGGAAAATCCGATCGTTCTGAACGAGGTGACGTACTAAACGTATGACAGGACTACGTAGAGGCCAGTAGCCAATAGCTTTCGTCTCCAAATTTCTTCTGAGCATGCGTGGCACTTTGTGCGTCGGAATTCTCTACACACGATCGGAAAAAGTCAGATCGGATTTTGTTGTTGGAAAATTTTAGATCCTGCTCTCAAATTTTACCCGTCAAATTCTGACGGAAAAAGTCTGCTAGAGCCCACACACGATCGGATTTTCCGACAACATAATCCGATCAGACTTTTTCCATCGGAATATACGACCGTGTTTATGGGGAATAAGACTTATAGCCTAGGCTTTCTCTGTGATATCTCCCATTTGGCGACAAGGACCTTTCTTCTTCTGCCTGGGACTACCATCATCCAAGTCTTTGTTAAAACAGTATTAAACCCAAAACAAAACATTTATTACATTTCACTTACCAATTGATGTAATAGCTGCATTAGTTGTCCTTTTAAGGTTTTCTTTTATATTCACCTGGTCTGTTGTTTTTCCACAGATCCAGCTATCCTGAAGATGTAGCTGTTAGAGGGTTGAGATAAACCATTAAAAACTGACAGGTTTTCTTACAATGATTAGCTTTTTTTATAAAAACAAAAACAAAACCTTTATCTCAAAAGGAAAAAAAACAGTTTGCTGTAACTCTGTGTACCAAGTGTTATGTGGAATTTGGCTGACAATGCTATCTAAGAAGATGTCTCTGTACTCCTTCATCCAGAGTGGGGGCACTCTAATAAAGGGGATGTATTAATGGCCAAATCACCATGTGAAAACAGAGGGAATAAACAACAAACATAATCTATGGTAAGCTGTGGTATATTATTTTTTCTCCAGAAAATGCTATGCATTTTACTACAGGAGATGAGGGACCACCTACACGCCCTCTGACAACTTAACACTACCCTCCTTCTGTTTGGGCTTGGTCTAATACCTTGCCAACATGTTGAGACTAATCTATTGATATACAGATAGTAGTTTCTGGGAGAGCTTTCCTTTTGTTATGCTATACTTAAAGTGTTACTAAACCTAGGACCCTGCATTCACTCTATCTGGTCACCCACAGTACACAGGACATGGAAATGCAATTTTTTTTGTCAATATATACTGCTAAATACTTTTTCCACTTAGCAGTGTATAGCAATCTTGTGACTTCTATCAGTGTATAATTAAAGCTTGTAGGAGGAGTTTTCATTCTACTCTAACTGTCCTATGAGGCTTCAGGACCCCCGCCCCCTCTACCTGGACAGTTTGATTGGCCCAGTGCTGATCACATGCACCTTCCCAAGACAAAAAAACTCTCTAGCAATACACACCAAACTGAGTATGTGCAGAGTGCCCCCAAGGCTCTGTTATATCAGCAAATGGATTGAGGACTGTGGACGAAGGGGAGGATCAGAGAGGACAGGATCAAACAGCCTATTTACACACTGCTTAGGATTAACCCCTTAGGTTCCACAGTGAGTTTAACAAGCATACTTTACTGCATATACAGACTTGTTTTTCTGTTGTGGGTTTAGTAACACTTTAATTGTACAACTTAGGGCCCATTCATTATACCCACCCTCTCCACTGCCAATGCATCAAAATCTCAATGTGGACTTGAGCCATCAGTGTTGTTGACTTGTTGGTCTACACATTCACAGGTTAATTTGTTCTGAAGTTGTGCTTACGGGAGTTATGACTGTTTTTTAATTTGACAGGTATTCTTTATATTAAGGACTGCCTTGTGCGGCTATATTATCTTAACACAGGATATTTCTTATTTGACTGGCCTACCTCTAGTCACTGGGGGTTGCCTCTCTGAATAATGATTGATAGCTGTATTTGAGGCCTTTTATGGCTGCCACTCTCTTTCATCTCTGTAAGATGACACGCCCTATCCAAAATGCTCACATTTCCTCTTAAAATACATTGGCCAGGGTAGTCCTATAATGAGCTGGTTCATAGCTATCTACTTTAACCATACTGTTCAAGTAAAAGTAAACAGCATCTCCTCTACACTCTTAATTAAATGTAAATGTGCTCCTACTACAATTAATTATTTAGGTGAATGTATCCCTAGAAGTCTCCACAAAACCTATAGGCTGAATTTTCTTAATTTGCTACAAAAAGTTCAGCTGTTCTCCAAAAATAGATTTTTAATGATTTTAGTGATTTGGCTTCTGCAACAGTATTAAAATGACTATGCACCCTAAACTCTTGTACCTTCCCAAGTCTCAACAAATTCACATTCTCTCAAGTTTTATTTATTTTTTTTCCATATGTTCTTTACAAACTATTTCCGGACATAATAATATTCTCCGATCAAACTCCCAATTCCCACTTACCCAAAAATCTCATAATGGGATTGCAAGATTTGTCAATATATCTCTGAACATGGAACAGATATATATATATATATATATATATATATATATATATATATATATATATATATAAAATCATTAATTTAATTGTCCCACTGACTCTTCAGGAGAATGTCAATTTAGTACAATTTTATAAAGAGCCAGTTTTTTTGAGCTACGTAACTGATCAGTCTTCTGTACCCAAAATTATAGGAGTGTCACGTTTCATAAAAGTGTGGACCTCACTGTCAGCTAACAGTCAGACCTGCATTGTCCAGGAAATTGTTCCTAAATGCCTCGACTCTACATCAATACTTTACCTAACACCAGTGGTATATTTTGGATTTGTGCTGCCCTAGGTAAGACTAAAATCTGGTGCCCTCTCCCCCCATCGAGCGCCCCCCCATCTAAATTTTTCCCACCACTTCCTTTCACATGAGCAGTCCAATTGAATCGGCCTGTCCATTTTTCAGGCGGACCCAATTGGACCCTCGATTCTCCTCTATGGAGCAGCGGGTGTAATCTACAATCCAATCCGGCCCACTAAAAACAAACAGAAGGGGATCTGTTCCCCTCCATCTGGGCGGATTTGTTCCCCTCCGTCTGGGCAGATTGCATCAGATTGCAGTTTGGTGTAAATGGACAGCAGAGTTTGTTTACATACGACTACCCATAGAGCAGCATTAGACTTGATCTGTATTGGCAACTTTAGAACTGTGGTACCTGGTGCGAAACCGTAACCCCTGCACTCCCTAGGTAAGCCACTGCCCCTCATTCTCCCCCCAGTGCAGAGCTCTCCTTTATTCTCACCCCCTCAGTACGGAGCTCCCCTCACCCCCTAGTCTCCCCATTACACAGAGCTTCCACCCCCATTACATAGAGCCCACCCTCCTTCCACCTCCCAAGTACAGTGCTCCTCCCTCAACTCTGACCCTCACCATTTCCTCACTAGTTGCCTAACCCCCATTCTCCCCCAGTACATATAGCTTCCCCCACCCCCTAGCTCTTCCTTTCTCCCACCCCCCACTACAGAGCTCCAACCACCCCTAGCCCCCAATTCACAGAGCTCTACCTTTTTATCCCAACCCCAGGGCAGAGCCCCCCTCCCCAGAACAGAGCTTACCCACCCTTTAGCCCTCTAGCACACAGAGCTTGAGCTTCCCCCAGGACACAGCACCTCCTTCTTCTCTCATCCCTGCCCCCAGTACACTCAGCTCCTCCCGCCCCACATTCTCCATATACTGCACCATACAAGCAGAATCTTCTACCTGCAAACTTTACTACTTAGTACTTAATTCAGTTTATCATCACCAGTGCCACTCTCCTTTCTGTACCGTCTGAATGACATCACGTCAGAGGCTGAGACTAGAAGTCAGCTGTCAGGCAGAGGGATCTCCACCTGACAGAGAATGCAATGTATGTACAGTAGTTTATTAGACTGTACGGTAGTGCACTCAACACCCTCCTGCAGCTCTGCTTTGTCTGTACATCTTCAGCCGGGAGACTTTAGCACTAGTGCTGCCTGCACACCGCACTTCACTTGCACCCCCCTTTCTCCAGAAAATTGTTATTAGACATGTGCACTGCTGACATTTTTTTTCGTTTCATTTGTTTTTTTTTATTTTTTATTTTTTGGGTCATTCATTATGAACGCAATTTGTAAATTCATAAATTAGTCAATTTCAAAATTCTTAAATTTGTAAATTTGAAAATAAGAAAGAATATCCGAAAATTCTGAAGAATAACTAACTAATAATAACTAACTATTAAATTATAGGTATTGGAACGTCTTTTCAAATTTGGAAACGAATACGAATTAATCCGAAGTTACGAATTATCCGAAATAACGAATGCCGCATCTAAACAAATGTAATGGAATAAATTAATAATAAATGATAATAATAATAATAATAATATGTTTTTTTATTATTATTGTTATTTATTATTATTAATTCATTACGTTCCATTCGTTTAGATACAGCATTCTTTATTTCGGATAATTTGTAGCTTCGGATAAATTCGTATTTATTGCGTTCACTAACAGCCAAATTTGAAAGGAAATTCCAATACCTATAATTTAATAGTTAGTAATAGATAAGTTATTATTAGTTAGTTATTATTTAAGATTTTCAAATTTTCGGGTTTTCAGATTTTGAATTCCGAATTTACAAATTTTCAAATATTCGAATTTACAAATATTTGGAAAAATTTGTTAAATGGGTTTTCGTTAATTTGGATATTTACGAATTAACAAATTAGTCAAAATTTGTTAAAAAAATTATTTGGAACGAAACAAATTGCATGTCTAATTGTTATGCGCAGAGCTTCTGCCCTTTCCATTCCCCCTAGACATGGCCCCGCTGCCTGTCACCAGGCTCGCTCTGCTGTGCTGGATAAATGTGTGACCAGGCTGGGGGCAGAGCAGTCCCCAGGAAAAATGCCACCCAAGAAAAACATCTTGTTTGCCTTACGACAGATTACTAACCCTGACTAACACCCCTTATCCTTGTAAAGCTCCCTACAAAATTGAGATTTACTCAACACAAAGCACAGCCTGGATTGACAAGGGAGGAGACCTGAACTCATCTGCTGCAGTTTCACATTCACTTACAGATATCCTCCTTAACCCCTCCCTGTGACTGAACAATTAAAGGAGGAACAGCATAATGATAAGCTCACTTCTCTGTCTCCTCCTATCAGCATCCATGCACTACAACATACCTGTTTGACTCCTTGTGCTGCTTCTCTCTCCTATTATCTCTGCTCTGCTGTAGAGCAGACGGCACAGGCTTATAACATCTCAGACTCAGGCTCTTGCACTGCTTGCATTTAAAAAAAATCAGCCTGAAAAAAAGCTTTAAAGTGATTGCAAAATCTTGTTTTTTTTTTTGTTAAAAATAACAAATATGTAAATTCTTATCTACTTTGTGCAGGAGTTTTGCACAGAGCAGCCCGGATTTTCCTCTTGTAGCAGCCCTCTTCTGGGCTCCTCCCTCCTGTTAAGTTACCTCAAAGCAAGCAGCTTGCTAAGGGGGCACCCAAGCCGAGCCACAGCTCTGCGTGTCCATTCAGACACGGAGCTGTGGTCCGACCCCGCCCACCACCTTTATCTCCTCATTGGCTGATTGACTTTGATTCACAGCAGCAGGAGCCAATGGTGCCACACTGCTGTCTCAGTCAATGAGGAGGGGAGTCCCGAGCAGCTGAGATGATTACAACATAGGGAGGCTGCTGCACACAGAAGTTTTTTTTTTTATCTTAAAAGATTAAGATTAAAAAAAAATTGAATTTACAATCACTTTAAGTCTTATACTCCTCACTCTACCATCATCTGTCTTCATTTATTAATGCACTAGCTAAAAAAGAGAAAACTACAGAAAAAAAAAAAAAAAAAAATATATATATATATATTTTTTATATATATATATATATAATTTTTTTTTTATTATAATGGGGTTTGTAAGTGATGTCTCTTTAAAACATTCTTGCTATTATCTTCTTAATTGTTTTCTTACAAAGCAGTATAGATGCTCATAAGAGGGTTGGCAATTGTGGTTACTGTTTTTTATATTTGTGAGCAATGTCCATGTAAATTAAAGATTTAAAGTTTAAGCAAAATCTTGCACTAAGCTACTAAGCTACTTATTTTCTCCATTTTGGTCAATTAAATAAATTATTGAAAATTTTTTCTTTCTGTATGATGAGTGAAAAAAAATGTCGATCCTGCAAGAAATCCTGTAATCTCATAAGTTCCAGTGCAAACTGCAGAACACCTAGCCAATTCTACAGAGAGGGGGGGGGGGGTGTACTGCAGTTCTAAATCACTTCCTGGGGTGGTAACACTGCTTATATCACAACTCTTATGATTGTTTCTCTATTTACTGAACATGGTAAGATTAATTTTGTACAGTTATGTGTATATTCATGTTCTTAGATGAAAGATTTTACAAGTATCTGAAAAAGAATTGCGTTATTTTATCATGCTGACATTTTTGTTTATGATAAGGTACATGAGAACACAACAGGAAAGCATGCAATAAAAATTCAGTCGCCATAGTCATAGATAGATCTGTAAAAGGTTTAGTCAGTAATTGGTGCTTAAGACTAAATCTTGTTGACCACAAAACTAGGGATATTTATTTTATCTATGTTGAGATACATACAGTATATGAGAGCAGTTGCACCTGCCATACAAGGAAGAAATACATGAGTGTACAGAGAAGGCAGTGTGTGTGTGTGTAAATATATATATATACATATATATACATATGTATATATATATATATATATATATATATATATATATATATATATATATATATATAAAATATAGGCGAAGATCACCAGCCAGCCATGTGGTAAAAGCAAATAGTCTTTATTCCTTATGTAGCAAACCCCATAAGGAGCCGTAAGTAGAACGGGATCCCCCACCCTGCACAGCCAGGCACACCAAATTTTCACAGGCACTCTTGAGTCAGAGAACAGCCAGACCCGAAGGGCCTTGTTTGGACTGGAGAGGACCCGACTCTGTTTTTTATAGATTTTTTTTATCTATATTGCCGGGAGCCATGAATACATTACAGCCGGGAGCAAGTTTAAATTACATTTTTTCCGTTAGAGATGTCATTATTGTTGCGGCACTGTTTTACACATCGCACAGATATACCACTTTACAGGCAGACTAAGGGGACCCTTCAGGCACAATATTTAAAGGAATATTTTTATTGTTTCACTTTAAGCATTATTAAAATCACTGCACCGGAAAAAACAATTGTTTTAAAAACTTTTTTGCATTGATACATGTCCCCCAGGGCAGTACCCCGGGTCCCCAAACAATTTTTATGGCAATATCTTCCATATAAGCCTTAAAATTAGGACTTTTTATTTTTCATGTTCGTGTCCCATAGACTTTAATAGGGTTTGCATCTTCGCTAGAACTTTTTGCCTGTCCGAGGTCTTCTGGTGCAAACCGAACTGGGGGGGGGGGGGTTAGGCCCATCCCTACTCTTCAGGCACTGCCAACTGACCTGGCTGAAGCTGACCCTTTCAATAGACCTCCAGTTAAACTTCTCACAATCCTTCAGACTGACGCCCATAGCTCTGATAAGCAGGCAAGTTCCTGCATGCTCTGCTGTAACCCCTTCTTGGCTGGACTGAAGTTTGCAGGCACAGGCAGTACACTGATGGCTATGATGTACATACTGACACTAGCCTAGGAGCCTAGTCTGGTGAATATGTTGTGAGAGGGAGAACAAGGTAAATTTCCTGTCTGCCGGATTAGTCGCCATATGTCGACCAAGTTGAGGTGTTCCATCGTGAGGGCAATGTTAGTTGGCTAAGCTTTGTGTGCCTGTGGTGGAGCTTTCCTCAAAGGGGATCTGTCTTTGAGGTTGTGCATGACTATGTTAAAGTCACCGCCTTTGAGATTTGGGATGAGGGGCAGCGTTTTATGGTGATATAGGGGAATAATGGTTTACCTGGTGAATTCTGGGCATATGCATTGGTAATCTGGAGTTCCTGGGAGGCTACAAGGAGGTGAGAAGTGACAAAGCATCCCTGTTTATCAGTGTCTATAGATGTTATCGCACAAGAAAGGTTTTTATGGATCAAAATAAGCTTTCGGCTGATTGTGACCATGCCCACCCAAAGTTTTTTCACACGGAATAAGTCTGAGGATTGGAGATGTGTTTTTTGTAGCAGGGCAATATCAGTTTTTAGGTGTTTAACCACTTAAGCTCTGGAAGGATTTGCCCCCTAAATGACCAGGCTTTTTGCGATGCGGCACTGCATTGCTTTAACTGACAATTGTGCGGTCTTGCGACACTGTACCCAAGCAAAGTTGACGTTCTTTTTTTCCCACAAATAGAGCTTTCTTTTGGAGGTATTTGATCACCTCTGCAGTTTTTTATTTTTTGCGCTATGTACAAAAAAAGAGCGTCAATTTTGAAAAAAAGCAATATTTTTTACTTTTTGCTATAATAAATATCTCCCAATAAAATATAAAAAAAATTATGTCTTCCTCAGTTTAGGCCAAAATGTATTCTTCTACATATTTTTGGTAAACAAAATAACAATAAAGCCCCATACACACGGTAGGATTTTCCGATGGATTCTGTCCTATCGGACAATGTTGTCGGAAAATCAGACCGTGTGTAGGCACCATCGGACAGTTTCCATCAGATTGTCTGACGGACAAAGTCCTATCTCCTGCTGGATAGATTTTTTGACAACAAAGTCCGATCACACCAAATCCGATTGTGTGTAGCGAATTCCGACCGGACAAAGTGCTACGCATGCTCAGATCACATTACAAGACCAAAGCTATTGGCTACTAGCCTCTACGTTGTCCCGTCGTAGGCAACAAACGGCACCACGTTCAGAATGATCGGATTTTCCGACAACTTTGTCCGACCGTGTGTACGCAAAACCAACATCAGACAAAGTATGACGGACATGGTCTGACGGACCTGGTCCTCGGATAATCCGCGCGTGTGTATGGGGCTTAAGAGTATTTTGACTGGTTTGCGCAAAAGTTATAGCGTCTACAAAATAGGGGATACATTTATGGCATTTTTATTATTATTCTTTTTTTACTAGTAATGGCAGTGATCTGCAATTTTTAGCAGACTGCGACATTGCGGTGGAAAGATCGGACACTGTTGACACTTTTTTGGGACCATTGACATTTATACAGCGATCAGAGCTAAAATAGCCACTGATTACTGTATACATGTAATTGGCAGGGAAGGGGTTAACACTAGGGGGCAATCAAGGAGTTAAACGTGGGTCCTAGGGATTGATTCTAACTGTGGGGGGATGGGAATACCTGGAGAAGGAGACTGATCACTGTCCATACTTAGTATGAACAACAGATCTGTCACCTTTCTCCTGACAGAACGGAGATCTCCATTCTGTCTCTCTCAGGAGCGATCATGGGTGCCTGGTGGACATTGCACATTGGCTCCACGCATGTCCCCTAGTGGTCTTAAAGTGGCCGATGTACAGCTATGGTTATTTGCCCAGGAGAGCCAACCTGCCAGAATATAAGTGGATTTTCAACTGCTTTATGAGGGAGCGGAGACCTTTTATATTTCATGAGGTTACTCTCATGTTAAGGAGAAGAGGGTAAGCAGTAGGGATTGGACTAAGCGGGGGTGGATGGCAGAAAATATTGCATAATAAATAATTTAAGGCATTTAATCTGGTAGACGCACCAACTAGAAATAAAGCGTTACTGGATCTACTGATTACCAACAATACAGACCTGCTTACGGATGTGGAAATATGGGGAAATTTAGGGAACAGCGATCACCGGTCAATTGGCTTCAGTATAAATCACACAAATAGGAAACATAAGGGGAATTCAAAGACACTGAATTTCAAAAGAGCCAACTTCCCTAAACTACGAACCTTGCTAGAAGGCATGAATTGGGATAAAATCTTACTAACAAAGAACAGGGAGGAGAGATGGGTTTGCTTTAAGAGCATATTAAATAAGGGCATTAGCCAATGCATCCCATTGGGTAATACATTTAAAAGCATGAACAAAAGTTCTGGATGGCTTAACTCCAATGTAAAAATGCATCTAAAAGCAAAGGAGAAGGCCTTCAAAAAATACAAGGTTGAGGGATCATCATCAGCATTTAGACTTTATAAAGAATGTAACAAGAAATGTAAGGGTGCAATAAGGATGGCTAAGATAGAACATGAAAGACATATAGCGGAGGAGAGCAAAAAAAATCCCAAGAAATTCTTTAAGTATGTAAATAGTAAACCAAAGCTTCAGTAACCAAAACCGCAGTGTTTATCCTCATAACACATCACAGGAAGCACCTCCATGGTTAACAGTGGACAAAATTAAAATTAGACTTGAGAAAATTAACATTAATAAATCATCAAAAACCAGATGGCTTGCACCCAAGGGTACTTAAGGAACTCAGTCAAGTAATTGACTGACAGTCTACTGACTGGAATGGTACCAGCTGATTGGAGAAAAGCCAATGTAGCACCAATATTTAAAACGATCAGATTAACATGATTGATTTGGTAGGGTTTTCTCTTTCTGCTCTCTTTTCTGTCAACTATATTGAATGTATGTACATTCTGTTCCCAAATTTGAATTATATCCACTTACCCATGGAATCTTCAGCACCATGATTTGGCAAAGTGTTCATCATTTTCTTTTTTTGAAGCAGAGCTAGTTCGATGCACCTACAGTTGGCTTTCACCACCAACTTTATTTGTCCTTTTTCATTATAATTTTTTCATACATTTTTTTTTCTCTGGTGGCCACCTCAATAAAGTTTGCTATTATATGTCTTTTGAAGACTTTATATATGCATCTGTACCTTAATAATATAGGTTGAATGGGTGGAGTTGGGGAAGCAGGTTATTAACCATATATGTTTATATGTTGTCTGTGGAATCATTTTTAATCTATATGAAATAAATATTGTAATTATATTTCAACAACTGGGAGCTGATTTATATATTTAGAGTTATAAGTGGTATGTTTCATGCAATAGTCATAATTGACAATTTAGTGAGTATGGTGACAGATAGAGTCCACACCCACTGTGTATTGGCTTTCTTTGGATGTTATTGCATTCCTTGTAATGTTGGAATGCTGACACCGACCCTTCCACTTTATATTTTTTAAAGGCCATTCTTTTTCTTTAATGTTATGGTTTAGTCACCCAGGTTTAACTTTGTTCTTCTATGTTTTTTTTGCCCATTAGAATGCTACCTTTATTTAATGCGTTCTTAAAACACTCCCATTTTTCCTCAGTGTTCAATATTTCTAGGATTTGGTCCCATTTAATGTCTTGAAGTATTGAGCACAGTTTAGAAAAGTTGGCTCTTATGAAATGTAGTGTTCTTGTGCTACCCTCGTGTCTCCTTCTCTGATTTATGCTGAATGTAATTATCCTGTGATTGCTCCGTCAGTTCCGGCAATTTAACCATTGTCCTGATGTCCACTTCTATACCAATCTGCCAGGCAATGTAATTGTTGGGACCTGCAGCACAAGGATTACTCTGCCTGAGCCTGAAAATCATCAAATAGTCCCAGCGGAGTAATCCTTGTGCTGCGGTTCCCGGCAATTACATTGCCTGGCATATTGGTATAAAAGTGGATGTTAGGCAATGATTACATTGCCGGAACTGCTGAATATAGATAAGACTTGTGCCTGATAACATTAACTAGTCATGTTCCTCCTCTGGCCACCAGCTGAGCAGATGAAGCCGAGAGCCAACCCTAGGTATAAGACTTGGGCTATGGGCCCCAGATTTGGGGCTATAGCCCCAGTAGCCACCCCCTAGCGACGCCACTGGGCATGGGCATGCATGGCTACCAGTGGCACTGGGTCATTGGTGTTTATTGATGATGTGACAGAAGACAGAAGCAGCCAGTTGAATTCTGCATTTTTTAGAGATATACTGTCAGCCCAGATTCAGCCAAATGCAGCAAAGTTGATTGGACAGCGCTTCACAGTACTGAGGAGTACCAGGAGTTTTGAAGGATAATAAGAGGAATATTATGCAATGGCCGAGTCAGTCATCTAATCTTAACCCAATTGAGCATGCATTTCACTTTCTGAAGGCAAAACTAAAGGCAGAAAGACCCACAAACAAAGAACAACTGAAGACAGCAGAAGTTAGAGCCTGACCAAGCATCGGAAAGGTGGAAACCCAGTCTTTGGTAATGTCCATGGGTTCCATACTTCAGGCAGTCATTGTCAGTAGAGGATTCTTAATAAAATATAAAAAATTAACATTTTTCATTTTTGATTATATTCATTTGTCTAATTACATTTGAGCCCCCAAAAATGGGGGGACTGTGTATAAAAGTGGTTGCAGTTCCTAAAATTTGTACTTGATATTCACGTTTAACACCTTGCATTAAAGCTGAAAGTCTGCACTTCAAATTCATTTGGATTGATTTGTTTTATTCTGGTGGCATACAGAGCCAAAAGTATGAAAAGTGTGCCTGTGTCCAAATACCGTATATACTTGAGTATAAGCCGAGTTTTTCAGCACATTTTTTTGTGCTAAAAAGGCCCCCCTCTGCTTATACTCGAGTCTCCCTGCCTCGCTGTGCCCATCTGCAGCCTCATGCACCTGAACTCCCGGCACTGTGACATGCAGTCTAGTGGGCGGCTGTCCAGTGTAGCAAAGCCCTGCCTTCTCCTCATCCATGCCTTCTCCTTGTCCATGATAGGCGGAACACTGACTCACTGCTGGGAAACTGAATCAGTGTTCCGTCACAGATGAGGAGGAGGCGGGGCTTTGTTACACCAACTAGACTGCATGTCACAGCACCTGTTCTGGAGATCAGGTACATGAGGCTGCAGATGGACACAGTGAGGCAGGGACATGGGCACAGTGAGGCATGCAGATGGACACAGTGAGGTGGGGAGATGGGCACAGTGAGGCTGCAAATGGGCACAGTGAGGCATGCAGATGAGCACAGTGAGGCATGCAGATGGGCACAGTGAGGCTGCAAATGGGCACAGTGAGGCTGCAAATGGGCACAGTGAAGCTGCAAATGGACACAGTGAGGCTGCAAATGGGCACAGTGAGGCTGCAGATGGGCATTGTTGACCCTCTTTTCCACTTACAGTAGCTGCTGCATTTCTCACCCTAGGCTTATACTCAAGTCAATACGTTTTCCCATTTTTTTGTGGTAAAATTAGTGCCCCGGCTTATATTCAGGTCGGCTTATACTCAAGTATATACGGTATACAGTATATAGACCTAACTGTATTCCGGGCCAATAAAGCCACTGCAAAACTTGTTCCTGATTTGTTCCTGGCCTGAGATGACCGCCAAGCATAAGAGCATGAGCTAAATATAACCTGAAAGGCTGGGGTATCGCATGTTTTTAAATCCCTTTATTGTTCTCTATGGTTACTCTGTGTAACAAATAATGATTCACATTGAAAAGAGGGAACTGCATAACCACTCCGGGTTTCTGTGGCTCACCAGTTAACACTGTGACCTGTTCTCTGGTGGGAATGAAAGATGGGTCTGTCATCTGAGCACTAAGAAAATATTCCCAGGAGCCCTCAACATATGAGAGGATGGATTTTCTGCTTCTAATCCTGCAAACACTTCCTGGGAACTTGGGTCAGTTTCTGCAGGTTCACACATTTCATGACACATATCAACCTTATTTATAAGCTGAAGTGTGGTATTAACTACCTCATCCATAAGTTCCTTCTTTTTAGGGAAGGCCCCTTCAGTTTTTTTTTCATACAAGTTATCAAATATGGGGTAGTTTTACCCAATTAGCAAGTCATGTGGCAATCCGGGATCACCCCAACTTGTAGCGCAGCAGTTCCTGCTGGGGTGGACAAGGTTACACAAGCCACTGGGTAGTCTTTGGCAGCACTGTGCACACAGACAACACCCACTTGTTCTCCAGATATCAGCTTTCCCTGAATTCTGTCTGATCATAGCAGGGGGAGTATGATCCTAGAGTCAAGGAGTGCAACAACCTCTTGCCTATTGATCCGCACCACACACTCATGCAGATTCAGACTTTTTGCAGCATATACTAAGCACATATATAAGCATACATGAAGTGATATTGAACCATGGTGCATTCTATTGGCTCATCCTGCTTTGGACACTGGACCGCCACATGACCAAGGTGGAGGCTGTACCAGCACCAAACTTTGCAGGGTACTCTTTCCAGCACCAGCTCTTGGGAGCACTAAGTGCTGTTTTGCTCCTGGTGGTAGTGTTATGCACCTGAGCAATACTTCATATTCCCATCACACACATTCCTGGTATAATCTCTAAAAGTTTGGGTGCTGCAGCAACAACCAGCTGGATACTGGTTCAAGTCACAACGTAGATATTTGACAGCACACCAAGGATCAGCACAAAGTGGCGTCCAAGTGGTTTAGTTTATTGCATGATCACAACACAAGAAGATGCAACATTTCGGAGTCACGCAGAACCCCTTCGTCAGGCATGTGACCCCTTAGTCACATGCCTGATGAAGGGTTCCTGTGTGATTTCAAAACGTTGCACCTTCTTGAGTTATGCACCTGAGCAGACAAATTTAAGTCAACATGCAGCATCTTGGTGATGGGATGTGCCTGCTTGCTCCGGATAAGCTCTCAGGTTGCTGGGGGACTTCCATAGAAGCTTTCTGCACAGTTGTATTGTTCAACTACAGCTGCCATCTCACCAAGGGACTGGGCTCCTAATGGACCACCCATGGTACAGATCTTTGGAAAGTGCCAGTAGACATCAGACCAGTGAAACCAAAACCACAATCTCAGGTGTTAGCCAATCCTGTCGTAGGTGCGTGAGATTATATAGCTGTTCACTAGCAGGCTTAGCCCTATCAAAGTACCAGGCATGAACTCGACTCACACTCATTGTAAATGTCACCCCCAGCCTGGCTAGTATTTCAACCTTTAGCAGCTTATAATCCTGTGCTGATTCCTGGGCCAAGTCACAGTACATCTGCTGGGAATCTGCAGTAAGAAAAGGCGCCAACATATCCACTCAATAATTTTCATGCAGACCTTCCCTTGTTGCAACCCGCTCAAAAAGCACCAAATAAACGTTAATGTTATCTGCAGCAGTCATCTTTTCTAGGGACCTCTGCACAGACTTCTGTGAGTTACCCTTCATAATGAACCCATCTTTGAATCTTTCAGGTTGCTAGATTACTGCTTTCCAACCATAGACCCACCATGTGTCCCATTAGCAGGTGGATCATCTCTTGTTGAGCAGCGACTGTCTGTGCCAGGGCCTGCTGTTATACAGATGTTACATGCTCATGGCGGGCCTGTGCTTGCTCAAGGACCTGCTAATTTGCCACTGATGCCGGGTCATGGTAGGCCTGTGCTTGCTGCAGATCCTATTGCTTTGACACTGTTTCCTGCTCATGGCAGGCATGTGCCTGCATATTAGTCTCTGTTACTTGTTTTTTCAAATTCTCCATTGTGTTTTCTGATGTTTTCAATGCCTGTGCAGATTTAACCCAACACACAGAACTGGATTCCACCCATCACATTGACCACTGAATTCTCCACCCATTGCCAGGATCAGAAGGGAAACAGATGTTTTTTAGATAGTTCTAAAAACGTAAAATCTGCTTTTTTTGTCAGCAAACACAAACAGGTCCAGTCTATATGGTTTTGGTCTCCCTCTGTTCACCTGAAAAAAAGCAGGGCTGTAGATTAAATATCTGTCCTTTAGAGTTAACTCCCTCTTGAACCTGCTCCAGGCTGACTCTCCACAAGACTTTTACACTCTCTTAGGCAATCTCAGTTTCACATTCTTTTCTGTCTGCCTTTCCACACAGCAACTCTGAAAGGCATTCTCTCTCTTTTTCTCTAGGGTAATGTCTTGGCATAAAAGTTTACCTTTACCTTTTATTTAAAAGTAACCTTCATCATACCACTCATTACCTTAAAAGAGAGTAATCCTAAAAAAATGGTAAAGGGGACCCTTGTTGTATAGTTGCACCTCTACATGCTAAAAAAAAGTATTGACTTACAATAACGTATTGCAACAATGGCCTTCTCTCTATGTGTATGACATCTTAGTTCACTTCATAAACAAAAAGGGCCTTCTACATGTACATGTCCTTGATGCTCTTCGACATGCTTGACATGTGAGCAAAGCTTTATAACCATGTGTGCATGTTGTTGGTGTAACTCTCTGACGCTGTTGTTAAGCTTTTATTTTTCTACTATAGCTTATTGCGGCATGGCATGTCTATTATTAGCACACTTGTTTTATGTACTTGTTATTTCTTGACATTTTCACCTTTTTTGAAACTCCTGCAGTGTGAAGCTGTAGAGATCCCTAAAGATTATCCTGCTAGGAGAGATACAGCTATAGAAAAAAAACAACACACAAAGGTATATTCCTCGCTCCGAGCAAAACTGTATGTCATTTAGTAGCTGTTAGAAGAAAACCTTCTCACTCCTTTTGGCATCAAGTGGACTTAGATCATGCCCTTTTTTTCTAAAGATGCAATGAGGGCATATTTAATGAGAAATAGATTAATCAAACCCAAATCTGTAGAAAGGCTACTTGGACACAGCAGACACGATTTCAAGGAGGTGGATGAGGCTGTTACTTGTTTCATTATAGTAAAATCCAGGCATATATAATAAACAACCCCTACTCCAATCATACATTAGTTTAGAAAAAAATCATTATTAAAGCGGTTCTGCACTCATTTCATTTAGTAAATCTCTTTGCCTTCCAAATCAGGCAAAGAGTACTAAATGAAATGTTTTTTTTTTTTTTTTTTTTTTACTTACCTTGTAATTGAAGACTTCCGGTCTTCTCCCTCTGCGGCGGCGGGCGGGGTCTTGCGTCGATCGTCGTCACGCCGCACTGTCTCCTGGGATCTGGTGTCATTGATCCCAGGAGTCAGTGCGGGCATCTTCCGAAATCTCGCGAGATTTCGGCCACATCTTCCGAAATCTCCCGAGATTTCGGCCGCATCTGCCGAAATCTCGTGAGATCTCGGCAGATGAGCCGTTACTGCGCACGCGCGAGTAACGGCAGTGCATGCTGGGCCATCTAAAGTCCCTGTGGGTGTTTCACATGCCCACAGGCAAGATGGCCCCCAGCACTAAAGAAGAAGACGAGGAACTTCATCGGACGAAAACCGGCGGCGATCGAGATGGAAGATGGAACAGGTGAGTCCCCTAATAAAGGTAAGCACACTTTATATTACATCCTAAAAAAAAAATTTTTTTTTCAGAGTGCAGAACCGCTTTAAGACACTGCTAGTATATATCTGTCTTAAATACTGTATTACTTTGTATCCTTAAATGATCTCTGTATTAATATCTCACAGCAGAGATCATACCAAGAAAGAAAGTTTATGTAGTGTGGGTAAAGCTGACTATACACTAGTAGAATTCAAATAGGATTTGATTTTCTAATCATTAGTGGGGTCAAAGCGGCATATGTGTTTGGGCAACAAAATTTAAAGGAGCAGGATTATAGACTGCTTCTTTACTAATTTAACCATTTTTTAGTATACTGTTATTTGAATTTATTTTTAAGGCTCATTTTTATTCTGTTCACAGTCAAAAAGCTATATATAGTGTACGGTAGAGCTCTATATCACGCTCACATTTTTGTAAAATATGTTTGTGAGAAATCCTGTACAAAAGAAATACTTATATTTTTATTAAGCAAATTTCATGTATAGTGTGCTTCTGTGTAATAGGAAAGACAAAGAGTGAGAGAGATAGAGGGAGAAAAAGAGACAGACAGTAAGGGAGTTTTGAATAATTAAAGCTGCAGTTTTGATAGCAAAAAAATATTTTGTGGGAATGTAGCAGGTATTCTAAAGGGTTTATTAACCACTTCAATACAGGACATTTTCACCCCCTTCCTGCCCAGACCAATTTTTAGTTTTCAGCGCTGTTGTACTTTGAATGACAATTGCGCGGTCATGAAACGTTGTACCCAAACAAAATTAACATCCTTTTTTTCCCCACAAATAGAGCTTTCTTTTGGTGGTATTTGATCACCTCTGCGGTTTTTATTTTTTGCGCTATAAACAAAAGAATAGTGACACGTTTGAAAAAAAAACACAATATTTTTAACTTTTTGCTATAATAAATATCCCATTTAAAAAAATAAATAAAAAATGTTCCTCAGTTTAGGCTGATATGTATTCTTCTACATATTTTTGGTAAAAAAAAATCAATAAGCGTATATTAATTGGTTTGCGCAAAAGTTATAGCGTCTACACAATAGGGGATAGATTTAGGGCCTTTTTGTTTTTACTAGTAATGATGGCAATCTGGGATTTTTTTTGTGACTGTGACATTGTGATGGACATATCAGACACTTCTGACACATTTTTGGGACTATTCACATTTACACAGCGATCGGTGCTATAAATTGCACTGATTACTGTGTAAATGTGACTGTCAGGGAAGGGGTTAACACTAGGGGGCTAGAGAGGGGTTAATTATGTTCCCTGGGAGTAATTCTAACTGTAGGGGGAGGGGACTCACAAGGGGAGGAGACCGATCCGTGTTCCTCTGTACTGGGAAACACACCATCGGTCTCCTCTCCTCTGACAGGACGTGGATGTTTACACACACAGATCCACGGTCCTGCTGTGTTCCCGGGCAATCGCGGGTGCCCGCCGGTGCCCGGGTCCAGAGCGACGCGGTGGGCGCGCACGCCCCCTAGACGGCTGGGAAGGGGAGGACGTCATATGACGCCCACCCAGGATGGAAGATCCCATCTGCCGGGCGTCATATTACTATTGTCAGGGATACCCTGTGGCAGGACAGGCACACGGACGTGCGCACACATGTTCCCACGAGAACAGGCCGCACTGGGCAGCGGCGCATGAACGTGCGCAGTGACACACGACAGGCACGCGTGCGCAGGAATGCACAACAGGTGCATGTGCACGCGCGCTAACTCAACTTGGTGCCAGTTCCCCTTTAAAAGGACAGCAGCTGCTCCAGTGCAGTGCTGTCTGATCTGCAGCTCTACCTGAGTCTGATCCTGTACCTGCTGTTGTTATCTGATCCCTGCTACGTTTGACTACTGCTGCCTTCTCCTCTCCTGACCCGGCTTGCCTTGACCCTGCTATTTCTGAACCCGCTGACCTTCTGTTGCCAAATCTCTGCCTGCCTACTGACCACTCTCTGCCTGCTGTTACTACCTGATTACCTGTGTTTGACCCGGCTTGTCTCACCTGCTTCAGTCTAGTCCTGATCCAGTCTCTGCCTAGATCCAGGGATCGCTGACCTACACCTGTTACCACTGCTGCTACTGCCTCACCAGTCCAGTTCATCAGGTGGATCCTCTCTACTCATCTGCATCAGCTACCACGGATCATACAGGCACTCCTACCTCGCTGCGCTCCTGTACCACTGTTGCAACCCCAGTGGTCCTCGAGCCAGGGCTGTAAGAGAGGTCTCCTTCTACAGTTGGGCTCTGATACCAGGTACGTTACAGTATCAGACAGCCATGACTGAGCCTACAGAAGGAACCTCACAGATGGAGGAAGTGGGCCGCCACCTCTCAGCCCTTACACAAGCTGTTCAGTCCCTACATGAGGGGTATCTTAAGTTGGAAGGACAAATTCAGGCACTTCCTGTCAGCTCAGCTCCAGTATCCTTCACTACACCCCCACCTGAGCCCAGAGTCCCCATTCCTGAGAAGTTCTCTGGGGAACGCAGCAAGTTTCGGGCCTTCCGCAATGCATGTCACCTGCATTTTTCTTTGCAAACTCGGACTTTCACGCTGGAATCCACCAAGGTAGGATTTATAATTTCCCTGCTGCAAGGGGATCCTCAAGCCTGGGCTCACCGGTTGCTGGAAGGAGACGACATACAGACGCATACCATGTCATCTTTTTTCGATGCTATGTCTCTATTGTATGACGATCCACTACGCACTTCCACGGCAGAAGCCACGCTCCATGCACTCCAGCAGGGCCACAGAGCAGCTGAGGACTATATCTGAGAAGTTAAAAGATGAACTTGCTCGAGTGGAGATACCTGATACCTTGGAAGGACTTATCAGTCTAGTAATTCAGATTGACCGACGGCTCCGTGAACGCCAATCAGAGAAAAGCACCCAGCGGAATCACCCTGTATGGATGACACCCAAGATCCCAGTTCAGCTCCCTGCCAATTCAAGTTCTGTCTACCCTGCACCTGCCACTCCCAGGCCCATGCCACACACATTATCCCCAAAGGAGCGTTCACGCCGCCGGCAGAGGAATCTTTGTCTTTATTGTGGAAGAGCCGGCCATTATGTTCATGGGTGTCCCGCAAAATTCAGCAGGTTCTCTCCCACTAACCTCACAATGCTGCCTGCCCAGGCGAACCATCTTACTCTTCCTCTGCTGGTCCAGCTTCCAGGAAAGACTATTCCAGTTAACGCTATTGTGGACTCCGGAGCTTGTAGTTGCTTTGTTGATTTAAATTTTGCCGCTCAGCAACATATTCCCTTGCGGCCAAAAACGCATGGACTATGCGTCTTTTTAGCTGACGGCTCACGTATCAGATCTGGGCCAGTAACCCAAGAAACACCTCCTTTGCCTGTTACTTCCTCATCTCAACATAAGGAACTATTGACTCTTGATGCTATCACCTCCCCTTTGTTTCCGGTCATCCTGGGTCTACCTTGGCTCCAGGCCCATAACCCCCAGATCAACTGGGTGTCCGGGGAGATCAAGTTTTCATCATCCTATTGTCAAAAGCATTGCCTGCCAGAACCTATAAGCACACCAGCAACCCTACTCTGCATGGACTCTGATCAAGATGTTCTTCAGTCTGTACCTAAAGCCTATCACCAGTACCTTGATGTCTTCAGCAAACAGGGAGCAGATACCTTGCCGTTTCACCGCTCATATGACTGTCCTATTGACCTCTTACCCGGAGCTGCGATCCCGTTTGGACGTGTATTCCCATTATCAGAACGGGAACAAGAGGCATTGAAAGAATATGTCGATGATAACCTCAAGAAGGGGTTCATCCGCCCATCCACCTCCCCGGCCGGAGCCGGGATATTTTTCGTAACTAAGAAAGATCACTCTCTCCGTCCTTGTGTGGATTATAGGGAGTTAAATAAAATTACGGTAAAGAACCGCTATCCTCTGCCCCTCATGACTGAGTTGTTCCAGAAACTGATATCTGCACTAATTTTTACTAAACTGGACTTGAGAGGTGCCTATAACCTGATACGCATTTGAAAAGGAGATGAGTGGAAGACGGCCTTTCGTACCAGATTCGGGCACTTCGAGTATCTGGTCATGCCCTTTGGGCTTTGCAATGCCCCGGCCACCTTCCAACATTTCATTAATGACCTGTTCCGAGATTTACTGGATATCTTCGTAATTGTCTACTTGGACGATATCTTAATCTTCTCTGGGTCCCTTGCTCAACACCGAGAGCATGTCAGCATCGTCCTAGGCCGACTTCGCCAACACAAACTATATGCAAAACCGGAGAAATGTGAATTTGAGCGGCAGAGCATCCAGTTCTTGGGATTAGTAATTTCTACAGCAGGAGTTGAAATGGATCCCCAGAAGGTGTCCGCCATACTGGAGTGGCCTGTACCCACAGACAAGAAGGGGGTACAACGCTTCGTAGGTTTTGCGAACTTTTATAGAAAATTCATTAAGGGGTTCTCTGCCATAATCACCCCAATAACACAACTAACTAAACAAAACCTGCGATTCTGCTGGAACTCTGAGGCGCAGAGCGCCTTCGAAACGCTAAAAAAGCTTTTCACCTCGGCTCCTATCCTCAGCCATCCTGACCCGTCCTTACCCTATATCCTTGAGGTGGATGCCTCCGAAACAGCAGTGGGGGCAGTTGTCTCCCAACGGCAAGGGGGTTAAGGCCTTAATGCACCCTGTGGCCTTCTTTTCACGGAAACTTTCTCCAGCAGAGAGAAATTACGATGTAGGAGATCGTTAACTACTGGCCATCAAAGCAGCACTGGAGGAGTGGAGGTATTTGTTGGAGGGCGCTAACCATCCCATACTAATATATACCGACCATAAAAATTTAGAGTATTTAAGAACTGCCAAAAGACTGAAGCCACGACAAGCTCGATGGGCTCTATTTTTCACTCGTTTTTCCTTCCATATAACGTACCGACCTGGATCAAAAAACACAAAACCGGACGCTCTATCCCGTATGTACGATGATCCCAAAGACTTATCAACACCAGATACCATCCTACCTACAGGGAACTTCCTACTGTTGCAAACGGATCTCTTGTCTCAAATCAAACAGGCTTCCAGGAACATGCTCAGCCCCCCCCCCCCCCCCGGAGTCATGCTAACCTCTAGAGATGGTCTGCTTTGGAAAGAAAACAAAATTTTTGTTCCTGAGAATGTGCGAGTTGGGGTCTTGAAGATGTTCCATGACCATCCGCTGGCAGGCCATTTTGGCATACATAAGACCCTTGAACTTGTACGACGTACATTTTGGTGGCCTGATCTAGAAACTTTCTGTAAGAAATATGTGAACTCATGCTCTGTTTGCATTCAGAACAAGACAGCAAGAAGTAAGTCCTGGGGCCTGCTGAAACCTCTACCCATTCCTAATAAACCATGGAGGATGATCTCCATGGATTTTATAGTAGAACTCCCACCGGCCGAGGGATGCACGGCAATCTTTGTAGTAGTGGACCGATTAACCAAGATGGCTCATTTCTTACCCTTAAAGAGTACCCCATCTGCTATGGAGACGGCCTGAGTATTTATTAAGGAGATCGTCGGGTTGCATGGGGTCCCAGCAAACATTACATCTGATCGTGGTGTACAGTTCACCTCACGTTTCTGGAGAGCTTTATGTAAAGCGTTGAAAATTGAGTTGGCATTGTCCTCAGCTTACCATCCCCAAACCAATGGGCAAACAGAAAGGACAAATCAAACGCTCGAACAGTACATCCGTTGTTTCACTTCCTTTACTCAGGATGATTGGGTATCTTTACTACCACTGGCAGAATTTGCCTACAACAACGCCAATCACTCAGCTACAGGTCAATCCCCTTTCTTTTCTAATTATGGTTTCCATTTATCATTTCTGCCTGATTTCATTTCAGAATCTACAGTTCCGGCAGTACAAGATACCATGGATTTCCTCAACCACAACAACAAGATCTTGCAGGAAGCAATGGCCAAAGCACAAGCCGACAACAAGAAGGCTTTTGATAAAAAGAGGAGAGGAGAACTGAACCTGCAGCCGGGTGACCAGGTATGGCTTTCTACAACCAATCTTAAGTTAAAATGTCCGTCTAAAAAGTTGGCACCCAAATTTACTGGTCCCTTCCCGGTGAAGAGGAGGTTAAATGAGGTACCATATGAACTTTCTTTACCTGACTCATTTAAAATTCATCCTATATTTCATGTTTCACTACTAAAACCTGCAGTACCTGATCCCTTCCCTGATAGAGGACCCAAGCCACCTGAACCTGTTCTGATTGATGGGAATGAGGAGTTTGAAGTGGAGGCTATCCTGGACTGCCGGAGAAGGCGAAATCAGGTACAATTTCTGGTTAAATGGAGAGGATATGGCCTGAAGGTTAGTTCGTGCCTTTTTCCTTGCTCACCCTGAAAAGAAGAGCCTGTTGGGCATCCGGAGGCTGCCCCTTGGGGGGGGCAATGTCAGGGATACCCTGTGGCAGGACAGGCACACGGACGTGCGTGCGTGCGCACACATGTTCCCACGAGAACAGGCCGCACTGGGCAGCGGTGCATGAACGTGCGCAGTGACACACGACAGGCACGCGTGCGCAGGAATGCACAACAGGTGCATGTGCACGCGCGCTAACTCAACTTGGTGCCAGTTCCCCTTTAAAAGGACAGCAGCTGCTCCAGTGCAGTGCTGTCTGATCTGCAGCTCTACCTGAGTCTGATCCTGTACCTGCTGTTGTTATCTGATCCCTGCTACGTTTGACTACTGCTGCCTTCTCCTCTCCTGACCCGGCTTGCCTTGACCCTGCTATTTCTGAACCCGCTGACCTTCTGTTGCCAAATCTCTGCCTGCCTACTGACCACTCTCTGCCTGCTGTTACTACCTGATTACCTGTGTTTGACCCGGCTTGTCTCACCTGCTTCAGTCTAGTCCTGATCCAGTCTCTGCCTAGATCCAGGGATCGCTGACCTACACCTGTTACCACTGCTGCTACTGCCTCACCAGTCCAGTTCATCAGGTGGATCCTCTCTACTCATCTGCATCAGCTACCACGGATCATACAGGCACTCCTACCTCACTGCGCTCCTGTACCACTGTTGCAACCCCAGTGGTCCTCGAGCCAGGGCTGTAAGAGAGGTCTCCTTCTACAGTTGGGCTCTGATACCAGGTACGTTACAACTATAGATGGGATGTGAAGTGGTTAAGGTAAGTATGAGGGGTGAGGGGTCTGCTTTAGGCAACACTGGTTACAGAATACAATTATCAATTTTGCAGTGAAAAAAGTTCTACCAAGTGTAAACTCAGTTTTTCTCACTAAGCTGTTTATTTGAAATTTTATTGGAAAAAAAAAAAGACTTTTCTTTCTTTAGTGTAGCTCATATAAACTGGTGTTCTTTGAATTTGTGTAGTTTTCCTTTTTTTGTGCATTTGAATATTGTCTTTTTAAAGCAAAACTAAACGTTTCATTCATGCCTGAAAACCTTTCTTACTTGTGTCTGTATCAAAAACCCACCATCTCCATCAGGTACTTACATTTTTAGGGGGCCTACAAATTTACAGTGGTTCTACTATCACACTATTTTATTTTATTTTTTATGTAGTATTATTTACAGTTATATGAATAGCTATAAATTCAGTGTTTTTTTTTTCTGCACTGTCACATCATATTATTGGAGGCAAGTTGCAGTGAGAATGAATAAGAATACAATATAGGTGATGTTTACATAGAAAGTGCCAGCAGGAACAAGTGTAAGGATGACGGCAGGTAAGCCTGTGTTTGTAGGAGGAGTCGGACTGCATAAAACCTGCCCTCCATCAACGGTTGCTCACGTGTGGGCATCATTTCCGGGCAACTTTTTCTGACATCACTTCCGGTTCGGATCTTCAGGGAGATTGTGCGGTCGCTTCTCCTCCTCTCCTCTCTCCTGTAGGACAGCGGCATCCTCACTATCCGATCGGAGGCTTCGTGTGTTACAGAGAAGGTAAGGGGGGACATTTCTTCCCTCCGGTCCTTTTTTTTTTTTTCCAGGTTATTGGCTTCTACTAAAGCTGTCTAACAGGTTCTGCCACATGTACCATGGCACATACTGCTTCACTTCCTATGCTGTTTTTACCATGGATTCTATCGCATTCTAGTACACCATTAATGTCACCACTACTGCATATACTGGTACACCATCAGTTTGTCACTACTGCTATATACTGCATTACTACCATACTACCACTACCATGTATACTTGAGAATAGTGGCTGGTACACTGCTAATACATCACTGCCACAGGTGCTCCTGCTATTTTAAACTTTAAAGCTTACATTTTTGCTACCACAGCTCACTTTGTTTATATCCTACACTCACATACCACTGCTCATCCACTCAGGTAGGTATTGTTTGTTTCCCTGGGGTTTCAGCAGGTACACTCTGTTCCAGGTGCTTAAGGGGGGGTTGGGCGGGCTGTTCAGGTGGGTTTTCATTATTGGTGAGGGTTTTCTCAGAGCGCAGATGTTGGTCGGCTTGGCCAGGGCTGTGCTGACACTTGGGGGGGGGGGTCCCTGCTGCTGCACAGGGGTGGTTTTCATATGTCAGGGGGAATGTTTTTTATTATTGGGGAAATGTTTTCATGTCTCAATTGGCTCTGTCCCACTTATGATCATCTGTGAAAGCAGGAGGAGTGAGACTAAAGCCCCATACACACGGTCGGATTTTCCGATGGATTCTGTCCTATCGGACAATGTTGTGTAGGCACCATCGGACATTTTCCATCGGATTGTCCGACGGACAAAGTTTTATCTCCTGCTCTAAAAATTTTCCGACAACAAAGTCTGATCACACCAATTCCGATCGTGTGTAGCGAATTCCGATGGACAAAAATGCCACGCATGCTCAGATCACATTACAAGACCAAAGCTATTGGCTACTAGCCTCTACGTAGTCCCGTCATAGGCAACAAACGTCACCACGTTCAGAATGATCGGATTTTCCGACAACTTTGTCCGACCGTGTGTATGCAACATTAGTGTCGGACTAAATCCGTCTGAAAAAATCTGATGGATTTTGTGGTCGGATTTTCCGACCGTGTGTTCGGGGCATTAGTGTCAGTTTTCAGCATGTTTACATTCCAGGCTACAGCCAGCAGGGCCCCCCATTCTCCAGGTCAGGGGGTCAAATGAGCATGCATGTCTTCACGGATACATAGGGTAGAGGAATCCTTGTCCTAGATTGGTCGCATATATGTCGTACATATTTATACTGAGTGGTAGTTTTGTATGCTTATGTTCCTTTTCCATAGTTATTTTTTTCTACACATCAACAGGCCTCAAAGTTTTATATTTTGCAGTTTTAGCCATTTTTCAGTGGTGTTACTGTGGTTCAACAGATTCTTGGAGATCATTTTGTTTGTTTTTCTTCCCGGTTCAGTTCATTCCAGGTTGGTTTTCTGTTTCCCCATTTCAGTACATGTACTGTACGGAATTAACAAAAGTGGAGTTACTCTTTAACTTTTTTCACTTTTTTCCTTTGCTGAAAAAAGACTGTAAAAGGATAAGGCTGTTTTTGAGCCATTTTGGCACAAGAACATGTCCAGGATAGTTAATATGAGCTTTTGTGTCCCTCAGGAAACTTATCAAGTCAGTTGTACACTTAAAATAACCAAAAAACACAGTATATGTTGAAGATGGATTTTGCCAAAATGGGAAAAAATTACAGTGATCATCTCATACTGTATTTGACAACATTTAGGGGAAAGGATAATTCTCAATTTTGCTCATTCCCTATAAGCATGATATGTTTGTGCATTCCCAGTTTGGGACTATGTGCCCATGCATATGTCCCCTTTCCTTAAACAATAAAAAAATTGCATTTGGTAAAATCATTTAACTCTGTTTGATGTAAATTTAATTGCTGCATATTCATATGAGTTTGAAAAACCTCTGTGCAAATACCATGTGGCATAAATATTTACAACCATTTTATGCTCCAGAGTCTCTGATAAAAAATATATAATCTTGAGGTTCTAAGTAATTTTATATATACTGTATTTGAGAAGTGTCAGCAAAATGCCATAAAATGCCATAAATAACTAAATAATAAACAACAAATAAATAAATAACATAAATGCCATAAAACTTTGTTTTGGTCATTTGTTGGATGGACACTTGCTAGTGGAGCAAGTTAGGCTTTGATTTCTGTAATATAAATAAGTTGAGCAAATTTCAATTAGCTTGCTCATCTCTAGTAATACATGTACAGTATATGTAAGATATAATCAAGATGTTTTGTTTTTAATTGTGAAAGTAGAATTGTAATTCATCCTACTTGAGTGTATTTACAACGAAGGACCAGCTTTACCATTACATATGTGGAGGTCCACATAATTTAATGTTCTCAGCAAAGCCTGTTTGCTTTTATCTGGGAACTTCCAACATTTAATGAACATATGAATTCACAATTTCAGAAAGTGATGTTTACTGGTGTGCAGCTTCATTCACTGCAGAAAACAACAAGGCACCCAGTTGTTACAAAACTGAAAAACTATTGATCAAACTCTATTATGTGTTAATGAAGCTGCAATCCCAACTCAATTTAATGTATAACCGTTGCAGGTCAATGAATTTCTCTGCAGAGGGTGACAGTACCGTGTGTCTTTCTTCTTTTTTGGCTTCATAATAATGAGATGTTTGGAATATATAAAAACTAAAAATATTTTAAAAAAATCTTGATTTTATTTTTTTACTAAAAAGATATTTCCAAAATAAAACATGGTTTTCAAAATAACATGGTTTTTCAAAATAAAAAACATGTTTTTAAAAACATGGTTTTCAAAATAAAACAGCTTTTCATAAAAATACATATATATATATATATATATATATATATATATATATATATATATATATATATACATCTTTTATATACAGCTTTTTATAAAAACTAAAATATTTGAAAAAAATCTTGATTTTTTATTTTTTTTTACTAAAAAGATATTTCCAAAATAAAACATGGTTTATATACAGCTTTTCAAAATTTTTAAAATATATTGTAAAATTAGAAAGTAATATATAAAATATATCCAAAACAAATGTGAAACAGCATTTCATAAAAGCATTAAAAAAAAAAAAAAATTCCTGATACATCCTCTGTAGTTTCCAAGACAAGATGTGAAGGGAAAAACTCTTTCAATGGAGATACAGACTGTGTTTAAAACTGAAAGGTTCTTATATTTTACCACTCTATGCACAAAGTTCATTTGAAAACTCACATTGGCTCAGCTATGAAGTAATGGGTAGACAGTAGTCTGTAGCAGTGCACAAAACTGTGGTTCTGTGTAATATTTAAAATGTTACCATATACTGTATTTATCGGCGTATAACACACACTTTTCCCCCCTAAAAATAGGTGGAAAATCATGTGTGCACGTTATACGCCAATATAGTCTGCCACCGAGGGGAAGGAGACGAGCACTGCCGAAATAGAGCCGGATCGCCTGTGTATTTGGCTTGGCATCACTCCCAGTCCCGCCCCTGGACGGCTCCTAGCATGGACGTCCCGGCATTGGACCGGCGTTATATCCATCATAGGATCCAAGCCAAGGTGCGGGACTGAGTGTGACACTGAGCCGAGTACACAGGAGATCAGGCTCTGTTTCAGCAGCACTCGGCCCCTCCTTCCCCTTGATGGCAACATCTACAATACTACAGGGACTAGTGATTCCCATAGCGCACAAGTAAGTTGTACCATAGTATACACTAGTAGGCTGACTCAGACTCAGCACTGTGTACACCATCCATCCTCTGCTGCCACCAATTTCCGAGTCACAGAGGAACACACAGGTATAAGCCAGAGTACTCACATACACAGATCAGTCTCACTGGCCTCGATTACACTCAGCTAATGTGCTGGCTGTACTTGCTGTGCATGCATCCACATGCTGATAACAGTGCAATATATGGGCTGTGTCCTCTACTATGGCATGGAGATTCATCATGATGAGATGGGCACTGATTAGATTGCATATGGGCACAGATCAGGCTGCATTGATGCTCACTGACCATTATTTTGCTTCAAAGTGGTTTATTTTAAAAAAAAAAGTTTTTTTACCTGAAACTTCCCTCTTAAATTGGGGTGCGTGTTATACGCCGGTGGGTGTCATACGCCAATAAATACAGTAATATACAAAGCATATTGTTTCATTGGTAACTAATTGATGAAATGTCACACAATTTATTAAGAGTTTCACTTGTGTTGAATCCTTTCACCGCCCAAACCTGTGAACATAGTGGCCCCCTAAAATGTGATTATACAGTCCTAAAGGTTTTATTGAACTTTCTTTAATTCTAGATTAGAAGAAATAGAGAAAGGAAAAAAAAAAGTCCCTGGAAAGTGGAAACTATAATGGTTTTTGATACATTTAATTCATTTATTTTTAAATTAATTATTATATATTTTTAAACTGCCATAATTATGTCTGATTTTCACTATCTAAATACAATGTTTGCTTTTCAATTAAACATTTAATACATGAAAAAAAGTTCCAAGAGCAATATAGGTCTGAAGAGACCTAAAGAGACAGCATAACAGATGGAGCTTGCATTGTAGTCTTGCCATCTAAAATGGGAGGAGCATCCAATATTAAATCAGTTGACAAGGTCAATATGAGAATCCACTTCAATAGTAGAAGTTTGTTTATCTTACTTCTTTTAACCTTACCTTACCTACTACTAATAATGCGGATTCTCAAGCACAAGTTATCAAATCTTTTTTGGCCCTTCGCCTTTCCAATCTTTTTTTTACCATACCTAAAGTTCTAAAGCTGTACATCTTATTTTTTTCCTACCATAATAAACAAATACAGAACATATACACAAAGTTACTATACATTCCTTTTAGCATAGTTATAGGTAAACTAAGAAGTATACTGGGGTTCACCCTAATTTATTTATCCCTTGCTCTTTCCATTTCACTGGTTTATGGATTACAATCCTCATCCAAAGGAGCATTGCAAAGCACTTCAGAGCCAGGAGTTTTGAGGAAAATTAATTATATTTAGAAAATAATTGACAAAGACATAATACATACAACAGTTATATTAAATTCAGTTCTGCAGTGGAACAATTAACTGAATTAAAACAAGGCATTTCTAAATCCTTCACTTAACTTTGGCTTTGCTTACTTTCCAAGGTTTGTAACCTTGACTAGACAAGGACATCAACTGTGTTTCAGTCAGATAAATTAATCAAAATTAAATTACAAAGGAGAGATTGGGGACAGGAAGAAAACATAAATTAGTGAATTATGCTTGACTTAGATGATTTGCAAGAGACTGAATTAAATGACAGTGGCTCGCAGACAGAGTTGTCAAGTACTGCAGAATATGACATATATCTAGCCATCCCATTGGCAAAATACAAAGGACTGCAGACATGTATGTGACATGCAAAATACAACATGGAAAATTAGAATATTGAGATGTTCACTGAAAAGTTTATTAATCTATATGTTCACTGAGGAGAAATGATATATACAAATTTTTCTCTTGGAAGATAGATAGATAGATAGATAGATAGATAGATAGATAGATAGATAGATACAAAGAATAAGAAAAAACATTCTGTCTCAGCATATTCATAGCACCATATGGGGCTATTGTCAGGGGTAGCATGAGATTAGGGGGTCAATTCACTAATGTTTACCGCATGCCAGACTTGGTCACGTGACTCATTTGCATAAATTATCACATGCGTTAAATGAAGTCCATTTCATAAAAAAAAAAGATTTTGCGGTATTTACTGCAAAATGAAAAATGTGTCAGTAAATATAGTTTAAAATCCTCTTAAGTCCAATTCACAAAGGGACCAGAGAGTAAAAAAACATGTGATATTTACCACCAGGGTTTTGTTGGTGGTATCACATGCGTTATTTGTCAAAAAAGAGCGTGGGGGTTAAGGGGACCCCCACACTCTTTTTTGACAAATAGCTGGTTGCTAAGGAGCGGGTTGGGAAGCCGGCCACCACATACTTAACAAGGGATGACTCGTGTTACCCGCTGACAACTGAATATAGAAAAAACATGCCGACCATTAAAAATGGTATAGAATTTTAAGGTGACTGGATTTTTAGGGTGAACCCCATGTCAATTTTTTTTTTAAACGGCATGAGGTCCCCCTCAAAATCCATACCAGACCCTTATCCGAGCATGCAGCCCGGAAGGTCAGGAAGGGGGGGATGAGTGAGTGCTTCCCCTCCTGAACCATACCAGGCCACATGCCTTCAACATGGGGGGTGAGGGCTTTGGTGCCCCCCGCCCCAAAGTACCTTATCCCCATGTTGATGGGGACAAGGACCTCATCTCCACAACCTTGGCCGGTGGTTGGGGGGGTCTGTGGGCAGGGGGCTTTTTTTTTTTGAATTTTTTCAATAAATTTTATTAAGTTTGAACAAACAGTACAGGTAACGACAACAGTAAAGTCAACTGCATACATTGCATTGTGTTCCGATAAGTGAGGCACAGAGTAGATAATTGGAATATCTGGCAACTTATACAGGTTAGTACAGAAGCAACGGTATGGGGTTATAGCAATAATAATAAAAAAACAACAAGAGTTATTTAATAAGCCGATTTGAAATTGGGGGGTATATAAGCAAAGGCGAGTTAGTTGTGTAATGTGGCTAGGTGTCGTTGAGGCAGTAAATGTCTCATCAGTAACAGAAAAGGAAGGAGACAAGATCATGAACATAGAGTTCAGAGTACCATGGTGTCATATAAATCTTTTTATCCCACATGTGAACTGGCCGTGAATAACGTGGTATACTAAGCACCAGCTAGGGGGCTTATGTTGTCTATAGGTGATCGTTAGAAAAGAGTAGGCGAACCGCTAGATGTCTCCATTAAGAACCTAAAGCATTATATTTAGGGATCACAAAGATTTGAGGTAGATCAACCTCGGACTCTTAAATAACTTGAGGGAGGGTAGTAATGTCCGAACAGTATCCACACTAAGTGTGCGTGGGTGTATCATGGTAATGGGCATCAATCCGGGGGAGGGGTAGAAGGTGGAGGTGACCTTTTGTGGTGTGTTAGTTTGAAGTGTTTCCAGCATGCCCATGTTTGTGCATGAGAAGTGGAATCATCTCTGGCTTGGTGGATTAGATCCTCCATTTCTTCGATCCTATCGACCCGTTGGATCCATTCATTGACAGTGGGGGGAGTGGTACTTCTCCAATGTGCAGGGATACACAGATTGGCTGCGTTAACTAGATGTATCGTTAGGGACTTCTTGTAAGAGCGAGCTGGGGCGGAGGTGTGATGTAGCAGGAATCGGGCGGGTGTAAGTTGGATGTCGTAAGTAGTGATCTTAAAGCTAAGGGATCGGATTTCCTCCCAAAAGGACTGGAGTAAGGGGCACTCCCACCACACATGTAATAGTGAGCCCACGTCGTTGTTACATCTCCAGCAGGTGGGGGGAAGGCCTGATTGGTATTTATGAATCCGATCAGGAGTTCTGTACCACCTGGAGAACAATTTATATCTGTTTTCCTGAACGGAGACATTGACAGAGCCTTTATGCATGAGCGTGTAAATGTTCTCCCAGTCTCCAGGGGATAAGTCAATATTGAGTTCAGATTCCCATAATCTAACTAGTTTGTCAGATTTGAAGTCGTGAGTCGAGAATAATAGGGTATAGAGTTGAGATATCACGTGTTGTTGGGGTCCCTCTTGGGAGCATAGAGATTCAAATGGCGTGTAATCGGAATGCCAAGGTACTTTAGGTTTGTGAGTTTGGAGGAAATGCCTGATTTGTAGATATTTAAAGAAAGGTATCTGGAATTCCGGAAATGTGGAGGATATGTCCCTGTGTGATATCAATTGACCATTTGTAAACAATAGTTTAGCTCTCAAATCTCTATCTGATGCAGGTAGTGTCGGGTCACGCCTAAGGACATTCGGCGGGAATTCGGGGTTGTTGGTTAAAGGAGTCCTGGGACCTGGGGCATTTAGTATGTTGGAGCGTACATTGGCTGTGTGAGAGTATTGCAGTGTGGCGCCGATTAGTGGGTGGAGTTTGGCCTGTTTGGGGACGTGAGAGGGGTGTATCCAGGGGAGATGGGATAAGGGGAAATGAATAAAATCCTGTTCTATGTTAACCCAGTCTTTGTGAGTACCACGTGAGTGCCAATCAACTATTCTGGTTAAGTGACAGGACCAATGATATTTTACAATGTCTGGAAGGCCCAGGCCACCTTTCGATTTCGGTAGCGTCAATCTATCCCAGCTAAGTCTGGGTGTGCTGTGAGACCACACGAAACGTCTGCACATATTTTTGTAAGATGAGTAAAAAGAAGGTGGGAGCCTAATTGGTATTGCTTGTAATAGATACAGGAGTCTGGGTAATACATTCATCTTTAGTATGGCTATTCTGCCGAACCAAGAGAAGGATCTCTGGTGCCAATTTAGTAGATCAGATTGGATGGATTGGAGTATATGTTGGAAATTTAGAGTATATAGGTCCGGGAGTTTGGTGGGAATTTTAATGCCTAGGTATGTGATAGCGTGTGGTTCCCATGTGAACGGGAAATTGAGCTTACATTGGGCAACTAGAGTGGGAGAGAGGGAAATGTTAAGTGCATGGGATTTGGAGAAGTTGATCTGAAGGTTAGAGAGAGTTTTGAATAGAGTAAAGTCTTTAAGGAGGTTAGGTATAGTAAGTAATGGGTCGGATAGAAAGAGGAGAATATCGTCGGCATACGCCGCTACTTTATATTGTTTTTGTTTGATTGTCACGCCCTTGATATCTGGGTTACTTTTGATTTTCCGGAGAAAAGGTTCCATTGTTAATATGAAAAGCAGGGGAGACAGAGGACACCCCTGGCGAGTACCGTTGGAAACCGAGAAGGCATTCGACAGGTGGCCGTTGACTCTAAGCTTGGCAGTTGGGGAGGAGTAAAGTGCTAAAATCATTTGGAGCATAGAGGGAGGTATACCCACTGCCTGGAGTGTTGCTTCCATGAAGTCCCAAGCCACCCTGTCGAACGCCTTCTCGGCGTCCAAGGACAGAAAAAATCCGTTAGTAGAGGTGGTGGTCAGCCAGTGGTGTATGTTGATCGCCTTTGTGGTGTTGTCTCTAGCTTCCCTGCCAGAGACAAACCCCACTTGGTCAAGACTGATTAGTTTTGGAATAAGGGGCTGTAGTCGATTGGCAAGTATTTTTGCATATAGCTTGACGTCTACATTAAGTAGAGAGATGGGTCTATAATTTGTAACCAGGGTCGGGTATTTATTGGGTTTTGGCAATAGAGTAATGTGGGCTTCTAGGATATCTCTAGTCGTTGATGTGTTTGACGGAGTATTATTAAAGGCAGTGATAAAATGAGGGAGTAAGGTGTCGGGAAATGACTTATAATAGTAGGTGGTGAGGCCGTCTGGGCCGGGGCTCTTACCGGGCTTCAGTTGCTTTAGGGCAACCAACGTTTCAGCCATGGTCAATGGCGAAGTTAGGGTTTCCGAATCTTCTGAACTCAGGGGTTCAGGGGCGTATTGTTGTAAAAAGGATCTTATCATTTCCTGGCGATTGGGATCTGTACTGGGTGGATGGGAGACTGGTAGGTTATATAATTTGGAGAAATATTGTACAAATTGTTGGGCGATATCTTCTGTTTTGGTCAAGGATGTACCTGAAGGAGTTTTAAGTAGGTGGATGGTGTGGGAGGCCCTTTTGGCCTGTAGAGATTTAGCCAGCATTCTACCTGATTTGTTGCTGAATTCGTAGAACAGTTTGTGTGTTAGGGAGTATTTCCGACGTAGTGATCTGTTTAATTCATTGAGAAGTTCCTCTCTTGCCTGGGTCAGTTCTGATAAAGTAGCCAACGCTCGAGATGCTTTATGTGCTCTTTCTAGTGTTCGTACACGTTGAGTAAGGTTTTCAACGTGTGCTTTCTGTGTTTTGGCTCGGGTTGCCGCTAGGGAGATAAAGTGGCCTCTCATAACGCATTTATGAGCTGCCCAGACAGTAGTCGGATCGGAGTCGGCCTGAACGTTATTCAAAAAGTAATGGGTGAGGTGAGACGTCATCAGCTGGAGTGTAGCAGGGTCTGAGAGCAAGGAACTATCTAAGCGCCAGATGCGAGATTTGCTAGCTGTGTGAGGTAGAGAGATTGTTATGGTGATCGGGCTATGATCTGACAGTATCATGGGTTCTATAGTAGCTTTCGTGAGAAGCGAAAGGCCGGGTTGGGATATGAAAAAATAATCTAATCTGGAATGTCTATTGTGGGGGGCAGAATAGAAAGTGTAGTCTTTAGTGGTGGGGTGTAGTGTGCGCCATGCATCATGCAATAGAAGGTTATGTAATTCCGATTTAATCGCCCTTAGGGCCTTGTGAGTGAGTGTAGAATTGCCAGTAGAGGAGTCTAGATTTGGGCATAAAGTGACGTTAAAGTCTCCACCAACGAGGAGTGTACCGGATTGGAATTCAGTTAATAAGTTAAGAGTGGCATGGAAGAAAGGCACTTGATGTGAATTTGGTGCGTAAAGGTTAGCGATGGTAATTGTCTTATTATGTAGTGTGCCTTTTAGGAAGAGAAATCTCCCTTTTGGGTCTGATTTTGTGGTTATGTTTTGGAGGGGACAGTGGCGTGATATGAGTATGGAAATGCCTTTGGATTTGGCGTCATCATTCGTTGCATGAAATGCTAGGGGAAAATGGTTGTTGTGTAGTTTCGGAATTAAGTCTGATCTGAAGTGGGTTTCCTGTATCAAAGCGATGTGAGTTCTGGATTTGTGAAGAGTAGCCAGTAGCTGAGCGCGTTTTTCGGGCGTATTAAGGCCTTGGATGTTAATAGAGCAGAGATTGAGAAGCTCGTGAGTGTGTGCGGCATTGGCTGTTGGTGGAATGGGGCACATTGTTGCGAAAGGATAGTGCTGTAGGTGTACTGTGTCGGTCAGTGAAGCCGAGAGTGCAAAGTGAGTGTATAAGGTAACTGTAACGGTTTTAGGGGGGTGAGGGAGGGGGAGTGGGAATACCCACTTAGAGGAACCGATGAGGCGAAGGAAGTCCTGGTCCTGTCAACCTCAGTGAAATACGAGAATCGGTTCAGTACAAGGTGAAGAGGGTGAATGTCCACAGATATTATAGTGAACACTCCCCTGAACACCGTTGTGTGGGGGTTGGAGTGAACCAGGCTAGAGTGGGATGTATGCGAGAGAGTAACGGTGTCGTCTCCCTATTGCCTGACCATGGTGAGGTAAGATGGAGGTAAATAAAACCTGTGGGACGAATAGTAAGTCTACATTGCGGTGATACCGCAGGAGGAGGTAAGTGATGTAAGAGCAAATGGGAGGAGGTTGATGGGCAAAGCCCAGATTGGTGAGGAAGTGCGGACACAATAATAGAGGCAAGCGCAATAAGGCTAAGCTGGTGTCTAAAGAACCCCAAATAACAATGGGGGGCAACAATATCCCATCAATATTGAAACTTGTAAGTATGATCATAAAAGCATAACTATAGAGATTTCCATCTCAACAGAGGAAGAACAGTGACGGCCACAGCCCCTTGATGAGAGGGAAACCGAAACATTGTGGTCAAGACGTATAATAAGCACTGGTGAGACAGTTCAATCATAAATTGACCGAGAAAACCTAGAAAAAGAAAACAGTTAGTGCAAACTAAAGTAAAGTTACTCAAAAATCAGTAGGGAGCATTGGGGGAACGATGCCCCAACCTTGGTGGCCGTAGTGAGAAGATGGGCGAGTCACTAGTGAAGAGAAAAGTTCCGGGTGGTGTGAGGTACAACTGTTTGACTACATGACTTGGCCGAATAAGTGTGAGTCACCATCCAGTATGCCATAGAGTGATATATATGCAGTGGCCTGATCAGTGAAATTGGATAGCATTATATAGATTGCGAGATGCCAGAGCGTTGATTATTGCCAATACCTTCTGGGGATGTCCGTTTTGCCGCAGTGAAGTGGAAGAGGACATATGCAGGTAAGAAGACCAGTACCGAATAGCATCGAGTCCAGGATCAGGGTCGGTGGTCCTCTGGTAAGCAGTCATCCGAGGTATCGGTGTATGTGTGCACAGAAGATGGCCGAAGCGATGGCAGTTAGCGGTCATGTAGTGTGCTGAGTTGAGAGATGATAACCCCTGGAATACAGCGTCCAGGTCAGGAGGCAAGTGAGGGCGGAGCTTCCGCCGTGATGTACCCTGGTATTCGTAGTCCCTAGCAGGAGGCTATAGTGAAGAGGTGAATCAAATAGGAGCATCCGATTGGTCGGGGGAACTGAGGAGAGCTGGGCGCGGATAGGCTCCGGGCAAAGAGGTGAAGAGACTGTGGTTTCATGTAGAGAAGAAAATAAAGTCTGTCAACAGTGAACAGTAGTGGCGAGAATAGAGCGCCATCTTAGAGTCAAGTAGTATATGCTGAATAAAGTTTGAAATAGGGGAGAACCGGGGCTTAACGAGTAGGTTAATTACCTGAGTCAATGGTCCCTCCTGGTTCTCCTGGAAGTCGGCGAGTTGAAGGGATTGTTATGATCGCGGTCTTCTCCCGAGCGAATGCGGGTTGATCGGGCAGAAGGTGAACGATGGCGCCTGGTTCTGTTATCCTGTGCTTCCATGGGTTCCGGGGGTGATGCATTTCTCTGGACAGCCGAGCGGCGATAATCCGCAAACCATTCGGGTACGGCGACCGGAGGGATGTGGAGGATGCGAAAAAATTGAGGGAGGTCTTCAGGCACTTTTAAGAATGCCGTGCGCCCTTGTGAAGTAGCGGCTAAACAGAAAGGAAACTTCCACTTGTATGGAATTCCATTGGTGCGGAGGGCGTCGAGTATAGGTTTCAGGTGTCTGCGGTGTTGTAGGGTTATTCCGGAGAGGTCCTGGTAAATCTGGACAGAATGGCCGGCGTGGAGGATCTGCTGCTTCCCCCTGGCCCTCCTCAGAATTTCCTCTTTCATTTTAAAGTCTGGTAAACAGCAGATGATGTCTCGTGGTGGGTCGGTGTCTCGTCCTCTGGGCCTTAGGGCGCGATGGATCCGGTCCATGTTGATCGGGGTGTGCGATGGTCTCTCAAGTAGGTCATTAAAAAGGCCGGTGACTTCAGAGACAATGTGGTTACCCTCGATGGCTTCTGGAAGACCTCTGACTCTAAGGTTGTGACGTCTTCCCCTGTTGTCGAGGTCTTCCAGGTGCCTCTGCATATCTCGCAATTGAAGGGTGTGTGTGTCTACATGGCGGGTGGTCCTCGTAAGTTGAGTGTCTTGTTTATCCACCATGTCTTCGACCGCCATTACCCTGGTATTCAGTGCCCTGATGTCAATGCGTAATTCCGAGATGGCCGCCGACAAGGTGTCTTTAATGTCGGCGGCTATGGTCCGGAGGTCTTGCATACTCAGTTGGGGTTGTTGTGAGGGTAAGGGGGCCGGTTCTAGCACTAGAATGCGATCCGTATGTACCGCCGGAGGGGATGCAGGTGGAGCATCCGTCCGCGCTGGAGACGAGGCCTGTGAGGTCCTGAGGTGGTGATTAGTCGCCATATTGTCCCTGCGAGCGCGGAACATATCAGGGATATTCGTGGCAATACCTCCGTCGTTCCGGCGTGGAGAGCGAGAGCGGGAGGTCGAGGATGTTCTTGAAGCAGTCCCCATTGTTACAGGCGGGTATGGAGTGGAAATACCTCCGATAGTCTGGTGTCAGGTCTTATGGCAGTGGGAGCTCGGGAATTAAGCTGCCATCTTCTATCCTGGTTAGGCCACGCCCCCCCTTTTTCTATTTTTTATTAAAGAAATTGTTAAAAACTTTCTCTGTCTTTTTATTACTTTTTAACACCCCGCCCCAAAGCACCCACCCTCCCATGTTGAGGGCATATGGCCTGGTATAGTTTAGGAGGGTAGGGGGCTCGCTCATCCCCCACTCTCCTGACCTGCCAGGCTACATGCTCAGATAAGAGTCTGGTATGGATTTGCCGGCAATGGTATTGTATTGCCTCCAATTTAAATGTCATTTCATTAATTATTTTTCTTTAAAAATTTTATTTTTGCTGCAGCAGGTTCTATACATGCTACAGATGGTATGCATGGGGGGCAACAGACTCTTTTTTGTCCGCACCCTGGATGAAGGCCTATCACTGCTGAGAGAATGATCCAATCCTAGATCCAATAGAACAACATTCTCAATGTCATCAAGCCCAGAATCATAACTGTGGGGATTGGGATGACTTTGACCATCCTGATGATATGACAAAATTCTTCAATTATACCATACTATACTCTTAGCCCTGGTATTCTAGCTCAAGCCCAGCTCAGCAGCCTCATACCCCCAATAGAAGTTGCGGTACTGACCGCTTAAAGCGGAAGTAAACCCATCGATTTAACAGTCTAAAAAAAAAAAGGCATGCCGTGAATGCTAACTGCACATTGGTTGTGCTCTCAACCAAACAGTCAAACCATCCAATGGCTGGTGTCATAACGGATCACATGTGCAGCACTGTGGCAGTTGAAGATTAAACAGAGGCAAAGATGGCAGCTTCCTTGGCTGAAAACGATAGGGGGTTTACTTCCACTTTAAGCAGATTTCTGCTACACCTTGCTGTTATTTTAGCTCTTTTGTTTCCCCTCTAAACACTGAGACTTTGTCTATTTTCATTCGCTACTGTATTCATGTTTATATTTTACAGTTCATTCTTTGACCGCATATCTCTACCAGCCGTGAAGATTTAGCTCAACCTCTTCTGTGTGATTGCTAAGAGATAAATTCCCAAGTGCACAGCTACAAACTGTAAGTTCTCCATTACACATATACATCTACTTTTTATCTGACCAAGGCCATTGTTTAATCCCCTATCCCAAGCTCACTGTCCTAACAGCTTTAACAGTTTTAAATGACAATTTTTCCTTTAGAAATTTCATTTTGCTGCAGTACTGTTCTAAACACTGGAAAAATGCGCCACTTTACAGGCATACTATAGACAACCGCCAGGCATGATATTTAAAGGAATATTTATTTTTTATTGTTTCACTTTAAGCATTAAAAAAATCACTGCTCCTGAAAAAAAACGTCAGTTTATAAAAAAAAAATTGCATTGATGCATGTCCCCTGGGGAAGGACCCGGTCCCCAAACAATTTTTTATGACAATACCTTGCATTTAAGCCTTTAAAATCAGCACTTTTGATTTTTCATGTTAGTGTTCCATAGACTTTAACTGTGTTTCGGGCAGCTTCCGAATTTCCCCGGAACACCGCATATTGGTCAACTAAAAAAAACAAAGCCCCCCCCCATCCCTACTCCTTGCAATGCACATAGATCACCCAGAGGGGAATTTTTTTTTCTCAACAAAAGTGGGTGTTTTGTTGCCTCACCAACCTGGAATTAACATGGATTGTTTGAGGATTTGCATCATTTAAATTTACAGAACATGCCCACAACTTTGAAGATGTTTTTTTTTTATTGTGAAGCAAACAACAAATAGGACAAAATAACAGAAAAATTTGTATAACCATTCACCCCCCTAAAGTCAATACTTTGTAGAGCCACCTTTTGCGGCTATCACAGCTCCAAGTCGCTTTGGATAAGTCTCTATGAGCTTGCCACATCTTACCACTGGGATTTTTGCCCATTTCTCCTTGCAAAACTGCTCCAGCTCCTTCAAGTTGGATGGTTTGCGCTTGTGAACAGCAATCTTTAAGTCTGACCACAGATTTTCTATTGGATTGAGGTCTGGGCTTTGACTAGGCCATTCCAACACATTTACATGTTTCCCCTTAAACCACTCAAGTGTTGCTTTAGCAGTGTGTTTGGGGTCATTGTCCTGCTGGAAAGTGAACCTCTGTCCTAGCCTCAAATCACACACAGAGTGGTACAGGTTTTGCTCAAGAATATGCATGTATTTAGCATCATCCATCTTTCTCTCAACTCTGACCAGTTTTTCAGTCCCGCCTGCTGAAAAACATCCCCACAGAATGATGCTGCCACCACCATGTTTCACTGTGGGGATGGTGTTCTTTGGGTGATGTGATGTGTTAGATTTGTGCCAGACATAGCATTTTCTTTGATGGCCAAAAAGTTAAAGTTTAGTCTCATCAGACCAGAGCACCTTCCTCCATACATTTTGGGAGTCTCCCACATGCCTTTTCGCAAAAACTCAAAACGTGCCATTTTGTTTTTTGCTGAAAGTAATGTCTTTCTCCTGGCCAATCTGCCATAAAGCCTAACTCTATGGAGCGTACGGCTTATTGTCGTCCTATGTACAGATACTCCAGTCTCTGCTGTGGAACTCTGCAGCTCCTCCAGGGTTACCTTAGGTCTCTGTGCTGCCTCTCTGATTAATGACCTCCTTGCCCAGTCCGTGAGTTTTGGTGTGCGGCCGTCTCTTGGCAGGTTTGCTGTTGTGCCATGTTCTTTCCCTTTGATTATGATAGATTTGATGATGCTCCTAGGGATCATCCTAGATTTGGATATTTTTATTAACCTAACCCTGACTTGTACTTCTCAACAACATTGTCCCTTACTTGTTTGGAGAGTTCCTTGGTCTTCATGGCAGTGTTTGTTTAGTGGTGCCCCTTGCTTAGGTGTTGCAGCCTCTGGGGCCTTTCAAAAAGGGTGTGTATATGTAATGACAGATCATGTGACACTTAGATTGCACACAGGTGGACATCATTTCACTAATTATGTGACTTCTGAAGGTAATTGGTTGCACCAGAGCTTTTTATGGGCTTCATAACAAAGGGGGTGAATAAATACGCACATGCCAATTATCATTTTTTTTTTATTTCTGAAAAATTGTTTTATGTATATATTTTTCAAATTTTACTTCACCAACTTAGACTATTGTGTTCTGATCCATCACATATAATTCAGATTAAAAAAAAAAAAAACATTGAACTAAAGGCTGTAATGTAACACAAATAGGTAAAAAGCCAAGGGGGTGAATACTTTTGCAAGGCACTATACTCAGGGTGGAATTGTAGGTAAGGCTGAACATTATTAGGGAATCTAGGCTTTGCTTGATTCATTAGCTAATATACATGTTGTACATTTAGGCAGGAAGTGCTCAGTGTGACACTACAGGTTACTATAACTGAGAAAGCAGTTCCACACAAGTCTCATTTCATTTTGCATTAGGCCTTTACTTTGAAAAAGCAATAAAACAATCAAAAGGTAATCTTCAATATTTATTTCCAAAAGGCATAGGCAATTCTATTACATTTATATTATTAGCCAAGGTAAATCAGATAAAAACAGATTTGGTGATCTGCCTGTATTTCTACAGTTGACAGCACAATATAAATGCCATTGTCTTTTTGACATGCAACGAATAACTTTAGTATTGTTTTACTGCATACAATAAGAGGTGAATTACAGACATGTTAATTTAAAAACAAAATGATCATTCTTTCTGTTTTTTTATTTTCTGAAGGTTTTGTGAAGGCAAGCTATTCATCTGATACACATTCAGCGTTTTCTTTTATGGTTATCCTTGTCAAATATTTTTCGAGTCTTTTGTCACATAAGTGGTCAATTCAATAAGGGATAAATACAACATGATTTTTTGTTCAAAATCTCACATGCGGAATTGATCTCAGAAGCAAGCAATCCAGTAAAAAACATGGGCATTTTTTTTTTGCGGTATTTAGCACATTTTGTACACCCTATTTTATCACAGAACAGACCTACAGGTGCACATTTTTTGGCCTGAAGTTAACTTAAAAAAAACAAAATATAATTTTTTTGAAAATAGAGAGTCTGGAGAATATAATTGTGCCAGTTGAAATTTTTGTATGTCACACGATAATTGTGCTACTATTTATCAAAAGGTTTTATTGTTAGTTGGGTTAAAAGACAAAAGTCAAAAAGGAAAGTGTCCCCCAAAAGGGGTTTTCTAATCAGCAGACGGATAGAAAAATACTAGATAGGATTTAAAATTATTCAAATTTTTTTGATGACAATGATATCAAAAAAGGGAGTTGACAAAATATGAGCTGTGGTACAGGAGATATAAAAACAACAACATAAATGCAACTAAACACAATAGTACACAACATTAAAGCGCAAGAACGCTAATAGTACATGAAAACTGACGCGATTCAACCCCGCCGGGTCTTCCTAAGAGGATTTATTTGCTGTAGAAAAATGTAAATATATTGGAATTCATAAACATAAATGTAAAAATAGTAGCAAACATCTTGATGTATAATTACCAGTCACAATGTGTTGTGCAGTGTCTCCTGAACCTGAGGTCCTCTAAAAACCCTTTACTTTATCCCACCGGGAGTCACCTGGCACACCAAAACAGGGAGCCCAAAAGCTCATGCATGGCTTACGAGGAGTCGAATTAGTGGAAGAATTCCCAAAAACCCGGGTAGGGCGTGGAGGCGGAGAGACAGCACCTGCAGTCGAAGTGTCAAGGAACAGTGCTATAAGTGCGTTGCGTTTGGCACAAATAGAAAATTCCATAGGTTTAATACAGGAGGTTGGCTGTTTTGCTTGCTTTCTGCAAAAACGTATCATCATACCCCTTTCCCCGAAATCTGTCAGCTAGAAGGGTCGCCTGTCTGTCAAAAGTTTCCACCTCGGTGCAGTTTCATCTTAAGCGGGTAAACTGCCCTTGGGGTACTCCTTTTAACCAAGGATCATAGTGACAGCTATCTAGCGGTATATATGAATTGCGATCTGTCACCTTGAAGTAAGTAGAAACTACAAACTTGTTGCTAGATATCTTGATATTTAAATCCAAAAAGTCCATAGTCTCCTGACTCGCCTCATAATTAAACTCGATGCCCCTATTGTTGTTGTTGAGGGAGGCCATAAATATTTTGAGATCTGTTTCACCAGCATCCCATAGGAGGAGGACGTCATCGATATATCGTGCCCAAAGAACATTCTCAGATCTCCTAGGGGCATCGATGACGTCCTCCTCCCATTTGGCCATAAATAGGTTAGCCAAACTGGGGGCATACTTGGCCCCCATGGCAACCCCTCTATCCTGACAATAGAACTGGTGGTCAAACCAAAAGTAGTTGTGGCCTGCCGCCTACTCCAAGAGCTCCATTATGAACTCAACTTTGACCGCAGGCAGGCCAGAACTCTTCAACAGATAAAAACGGACAGCTTCAAAACCTAGACTGTGGGGAATAATCGTATAGAGCGAAGTAACGTCCGCTGTTACGAGCCACAAGTCTTTCTTGGGCATCAAATTTTCAAGCATATTAATTACTTGTTTAGAATACTTGATATACGACGGTATTTCACGCACCAAAGGCTGTAAAAAATAATCTATATATTTGCCCACCCGGGACGTCACAGAGTCTATGCCACTGACTATGGGACGTCCCGGGGGCAAACCTGATCTTTGTGCAATTTCGGAAGGTAATAGATCACTGGTGTGCGAGGTGCACACGGAACCTAAAATAGACTTTCCTTCTTAGTGAAGATTCCCGTGAGTAATCCTCTCTCTACTATTCTCTCCAAATCCCTTTTATATTTCAATACTGGGTCCCTACTTAGAACAGAATAGGTCGCGGTATCATCCACAAGTCTATGCATTTCTTTCAAGTAGTCGGAGCGGTCCAAAACCGCAATACCCCCCCCCCCCAGTCTGCTGGTCTAATGACCAGTGATTTGTTATCACATAGGGAGTTTAGGCCCTCCTCTATAGTGAGGAAGTGAATGAAAAACAAATTTACCTTAATAATTTAAGAGAAAAAGGATCTTCAGCATTGGAATGAAATTCTCAATGTAAGAGTTCCGGGATAGTAAGGTTAGTACTATGGGCAAATTTAGCCAACAATCTATAATATAAAGATATATAAGAATCTTTAATGAAAATTTAATCAGGTAACATGAGAGGGCCCGCAGCGCAAAACATGCACAAAAGGGTCCAACCTGTCACAGCATTAGAATATTTTACCTGTCTGCAGGCTGCTCGCAAGTATATGGCCGTCCTGATGGAACACTCGGGATCAACTAAGGATCCCTTGAATATTCCATCATTTTATATTATAGGAACTTAACACTGATTGCCTACCTCAACAACTCCAGGTGCTGAAACTCTGCCCCACATCCCACCCATGGTGGGGATATTGCCTCAATAGCGGCATTCCACATGGGACTACTGGAGTGCTTTGTCTCTGCCAGCGGCGCTCTGGATCACTTCCGGACAGCGAGACAATGCCCGCATGAGCGTGACATTGTGCATTTACAGCGGAAGCGACAGTTGTACTGGGACTCTCATCTTCCGGAACGCCGGGGGAGTCCCATGGGGAATGCCGCCATTGCGGTAATATCCCCACCATGGGTGGCATGTGGGGTGGAGTTTCAGCACCTGGAGTTGTCGAAGTAGGCAATCAGTGTTAAGTTCCCATAATACAAAATGATGGAATATTCAAGGGATCCTTAGTTGATCCCGAGCTTTCTATCAGGACGGCCATATACTTGCGAGCAGCCTGCAGACAGGTAAAACAGACAGCAGTCTATGGTGTCAGCATAGTGAGGACAAAGGTTCATTTCAACACAGAAGGATGCTGCAGCTTGCCAGGTAAACATCTGGGGAAAAGGAAAAAAATATATATACAAAGGGTTAGATGATCATATGGATAGTTCACCACCTCACTTGTTCCAGCTTTATATGGGTTAATGAACCAGATGGACAATTTTTTTTAGTCTCTGAGTTTTTGTTCTTACCTCGGGTAGAATGGCAGCTCATGAAGTTGCTGCATCAGAGTGTCCCCTTCAATTCAGCCACAGAAGCCCTAACTTCATGATCTTCTCAGGTGGTCAAACCTAATTGTGTACCAGCGTTCAGTGGTGTTTAGTTTGAGTGTTTTCAATTCATTTTAGTTTATTTTTATAATTACACAATTACACAATTACAACAGGGTACAGTTATAGGTATACGGTGCTATACTCCTTTTGGCATATGTGTAAGGTCGATGTAGCCTTCTCAATAGTTCTGTGATAATCCACTGCAAAAGATTTTCAAGGCATTTTGTGACTGACTATGATGTACCACTAACTGACCTTGTACAAACACCGCTATATATTATATACTTCAATAAAAACAATTTGAAAGAAAAAGACAAAAGTCCTTCGAGTTCAACCAACAGAAAAAAAAAATAATGAATCAACTGTGCTGGCCAAAACTAGTTCCTGATGTAGTCTATTCTACATTTTTCACAGCTCTTATTGTGATTACTGCGATTTACTTACTTTATTTACTAAATGCCAATGGAGTGTTTACTTTGCAAGGAAATTGCATTTTGCATGGGAACTTTCCTTGAGAGTTAGTGAAGCTCTGCTGACTGCCATCATCCAATTAAAAGCATACAAAAACTCTTTTTTTATTTCCTTGCACATGATTGGGTATTTTTTGCAAAGTGAAATTTAACCAAATTCACTAAGCTCTGGAACCAATTCCCTTGCAAAGGGAACAGCCTATTTTCCTTTAGAAATTCAACCCCAGAGAGTGCTCCCTTGTACTTTGCAATGACTTTAAAGTGAATGACTTTACATCCTGTTCACCATATGGACAATTTATGCATTTTTACATGATGATCATATCCTGTCTTAAATCACTCTTCTCAGGGGGGAGAACTGCAGGTGAGGTCTTACAAATTATTTGTAAGGCTGGGTTCACACTGCTGCAATGTCAGACATTGCATGTGATTCGCACCGCACTGCTGTGCAAATCACATGCGATGTCTGTGCAATTCAAATTCAGCCATAATGATTGTATGGCTGAATTTGCATTGCATTTGGAACAAAGTCGTGCAGGACTCTTTTTTGGTCAGCACCAGAATTGGATCGCATGGGTGGGATAGGAAATCTTTGTTCCATGCCATATCTTCTCACATTTCACAATCACTAGCCACTTCCTTCAGGAAATTGATTCTAAAACATTGTCTGTTTAAAGCATGGTGGATTAAACAGCACATGGGTAGACAGTACTCGTTCTACTCCCCCCCCCCCCCATAAGCTGTTTTCCAGACTGGACTACTTTATGGTATCGGTTCCATTGCTTTCCCATACGGTATCCTCCGACCTGGGTCCTATTACCTGGTTGGACCATGCCCCTCTGTCCCTAGATCTTTGCCTCTCAGCTGCATTCCCCAGGAGATGCCACTGGAGGCTTAATGAATATCTACTAAAACACCCCGAAACCAAGGATAAACTCCTAACCGCTTTAACTGAATACTTTCAACTAAATACAGGTTCTGTGTCCAACCCGTCTGTCCTATGGGAGGCCCATAAGGCATTCTTTAGGGGACAGTGTATATCTGTGGGATCTCAGAGAAAGAGAGACTCAGTCCTCCTGAGGTTCTCTCTAATTTCTGAACTAGCTGTTGCTGAACGTTCCTTGTTCCACGCCCCACGATGGACTGACTGTGCACGGTAACCTCCCTACGTAACCCCATAAAGTCCCTAGACATGTCCAAAATAAATAAATCTCTTATCTGGGCAAAACAAAAATTCTATGAATTTGCAAATAAGCCACATAGGATGTTGGTCTCTAGACTTGACCCTAGGCCTTCCCTTACCTTCCCAGACCACTTAAAATGCACAGATGGGACCCCCCACCCACTGTCTGCAAACAATTACCCATGTTTTTGGCAAATTTTATGACCAACTTTACAAGTGCCTCACCCCTGACCAACCCCTGACATTTATGGCCGATCTTCATCTCCCTAAACTCAATGAGGCTGATGTACAGGCATTGAATACCCCCATTACTGGAGAGAAACTTACTCATACTGTCAAATCCCTCCCATCCCATAAATCCCTGGGGCCCGGATGGCCTCTTATACTTTTACTATAAGACCTTTCTCCTGATTCTTTCAACACATTTTGTATCTTTATATAATTCCCTCCTCCAAGGTCAATGCCCCCACCAACAATTTCTACAATCCTATATTACAGTCATACCCAAACCAGATAAAGATCCTTCGCTCCCAGACAGCTATAGGCCGATTGCACTTTTAAACTCAGACTATAAGCGTTTTACTAAAATTCTAGCTAATCGCCTTTCCCAATTTCTAACGAAACTGATAGATAGAGACCAAGTGGGTTTTGTCCCCACTAGACATGCACTGGACAACACCAGACAAACCATAGATCTCATAGACATGCTGAACCGAGTCCTTCGTCCTGCCCTGTTTCTTAGCCTTGATGCCCAAAAGGCATTTGATATATTAAGCTGGCCTTATATGTTTGCGACCCTTACTAAATTTGGACTCCAGGGTCCTTTTCTTATGGCCCTACACTGCCCCTACTCTATCCCCTCCTCTCAGGTCCAACTGGCCTCCTTTACATCCCGTTCGTTCCCCATGTCAAATGTTACCAGACAGGAATGCCCCCTTTCTCCCCTCCTTTTCATCCTTTGCCTAGAGCCTTTGGCTGAGGCCATCAGAACACACCCAGACATGCGCGGTGTCCCCATGTGACAAAGGGAATATAAATTGTCTCTTTTTGCTGACAACGTGCTCCTGACTCTCACTAACCTCCATGTTTCACTTCCATCTCTGCACGCTCTATTATCCCAGTTTAGCTCCCTATCGGGATACAAAATTGACACATCAAAAACAGAAGCCCTGCCCTTACATCTCCCTCCTGCAGATCTCCTGTCACTTAGAAACTCGTACCCCTACCGCTGGTGCACCTCTTCTCTCAAAAATTTAGGGGTTCAACTTACACCGTCATACTCCACCCTTTACTCAGCCAATTATGTCCCCCTGTTCAAATCTATCAAAGCCATGCTAAATAGATGGAACCCCTTCCCGATATCTTGGATAGGCAGGATTAATGTATTGAAGTTGTCTGTTATGCCGAAATGATTGTACTTTTTTGAAACGCTACCTGTCCCTATCCCAATGGCTCAATTGAAACTCCTTAAAAGGTGGTTCCTCAACTTTATATGGAGAGACAGAGCCCATAGAGCGCAAGGTCTCTAACATCCACCAGCTCCCTGATGTCATCATGGAGGAGTGGAAGAGGACTCCAGTGGCAACCTGTGAAGCTTTGGGTTAAGGCAGTGCTGGAAATAATGGTGGCCACACACAATATTGACACTTTGGGCCCAATTTGGACATTTTCACTTAGGGGTGTACTCACTTTTGTTGCCAATGGTTTAAACATTAATGGCTGTGTGTTGAGTTATTTTGAGGGGACAGCAAATTTACACTGTTCTACAAGCTGTACACTCACTACTTTACATTGTAGCAAAGTATACAAAGAAAAAAGGGAACAAGAGGGGGTTTAGCCAACCTGACGGACTATCACGGCACCTGAACAAAAAACGTATATTCCGTAATTAAATATTTCATAGATTTATTAGAAAAAAATATAATAGTATACAAAAATACATATAAGAAGATGAAAAGAAAATATATTATTTACAAGAGTATGGCCATCAAATATAGGATCTACATAAAGACATTTCGAGTTTCATTATCAAATTTTACATGCTGGTCAGAAGATGGTTGACGCGTTTCGCTTTTAGCTTCATCAGAACCAAGGAGCAGCAGTTTTTACGTCTGTGGTATAATTATAAAACAGGAAAAAAGAGAGTCAGTCATCAGTGAGCCAAGAAACGTACCCCACTAGATAATATCCAAAATGTGTCCATCCCCATTTATCCTCATCCCGGATATCAATTTGACCGCCTACCTTCTGGTTATATCCTGCTTATCGCAAGAGATTCAATTTGTGGGAGTCTTAAATTCAATTTAAAAACCATTTCCTGAGTATCATCAGCTTAGCGAATTATATTGCATATTTGAAAACAATGCAGTTGCTAGAGGGGAGAAGCCAAAAGGAAAGGAAACAGGGAGAAAAAAAAAAAAAAAGGTTTATTATAAGGATACTAATTATAAGTGTATGAGATCCAATCTAGATTATACAAGTAGTTATTTTAGTGCTTACATCTAACTTAATGCTGATATCGATGTGCATGTAGTTACGTTGAGGGTCCTCGTTTAGCTGGATCAATAAAAATGCTACATCTGTGTTGTAACTCTAGAGATGGCGGATAGAGAGTGGAGGGTCAGTGCTATGCTTATTAACAATAGGCAATTCCCAAAGTGTTTGGGATATAAATGTCCTACCTGGTGGAATTGATTTAGGGTTTAGGAGGATCGGTTGAAGCCCCAAATAAGCTTTAGAGATGCCGTGCAGGCATATTCCGTTGCTTAAGGACCTAGTAGAATAAGGTTAGTATAGTTATAACTAATAACAGTCACTTCAAAGACATTATATCGAAAAAAATGCTTCCTGGCAGTGTATGTGGAAGCCTGTAACTGTTTAGGTCCGGAATATGTCATCTGGGAAGGACAGCCTACAAGCCCTTTGGGGGGCACCCCTTCGGGTCAAATAGCCCAACGCTGGGTCTAGTAAGGGAAATGACGAAAGCGTTGTAATATACAACCATCTAAAAATTAATACTATGATGTCAAGATTCACCATAAAGTTATAAGACATACCTTCGAATGGAAGATGGGACATGAGCTGCCCTTCCAGTACCTCCTCTGTGGGCTGATACATAGAAGTGCTGCTCAAATATCCCATCTTCCCGCCAAACTCGGGCTGGTGCTTGTTAGGCTACAATAGTGATCAGCTGGAGCTTGGAGGCTGGCGTTCCTAAGTATATATGCGTCAGCCTTCAGTCCTGAAGTGCGCATGCGCGGCCTCAAAGTCCATCCCCATCGCCATCCGCGTCAACCACACAAAGCAGCAATGGGTGCAATTCGGCCCCCTGTGGGGCGCAAGCGCGAGGAGAGGCGGGGCCAATGTGTCATCGCCGGAAGAGTTAGTGTCTTCCGTTTTTACGATGAAATGCCACTCATGCGCAATAGCAATGAGTGGGAAAATAGCTTCCTCTCATGTTATGCTTAGAGGTCCATAGTAATATGTAGCAATAATGTGCAACATAGACTCCTCAAATAATTTATATTGGAGCACTAACCTGCAAATAGGCACAGAGAAAGGCTAATGAAAGAATAAAAAAAAAAAACGATCCAATCCTATTCTTATTCACTATTGTCTTGGTAAATAGACAAGAGTGAACATATATATATTTTTTTGTCTCCCTGTTTCCTTTCCTTTTGTTTCCCCCCTCTAGCAACTGCATTGTTTTCAAGTATGCAATATAATTCGCTAAGCTGATGATACTCAGGAAATGTTTTTTAAATTGAATTTAAGACTCCCACAAATTGGATCTCTTGCGATAAGCAGGATATAACCAGAAGGTAGGCGGTCAAATTGATATCCGGGATGAGGATAAATGGGGATGGACACATTTTGGATATTATCTAGTGATGTACGTTTCTTGGCTCACTGATGACTGACTCTCTTTTTTCCTGTTTTATAATTATACCACAGACGTAAAAACTGCTGCTCCTAGGTTTTGATGAAGCTAAAAGCGAAACGCATCAACCATCTTCTGACCAGCATGGTAGCGGGGTCGTACCCCTTTTAGTGGAAAAGACTACATTCCCCATAATTCCCCAGGCTCCCGGGCTGTTTGTTTCCGCCCGAGAGGCTTCTGGGGGAGGTGATAAAAGAGAGGAGGAGAGACCGCCTCTTCCTCTTCTGATGCCTCTTCTGACTGGGCTGCCTCTTCTGACGCCTCTTCTGACTGAGCTGGCGACGCGGAGACTGGCTATTGAAGAGACACCTGTGCGGACCGGGACTGCTGAAGGCCTGAAGCCTGGGCCTTGCAGCAGGTGGAGTGAGACTCTCATCCCTCAGAGTCAGCAGCAGCGGAGCGGAGACTTTTCCCTACAGTCGGTCGGTCGGAGAGGACCGGAACGCAGGGGCTGTGACGGAGGAGACCGGACGCCGCCATTGGAGGGACCGGAGCTGAGGACGGTACCCCAGGATTGGTGAGAGAGCTGAAAGGCTCATCCTGCATTGCTACACACATTTTCATGCCTATTGAACTGCCAAGGCACAATTTACCTCAGAGCAGCAAATGTTACTTTCTGTGGATTACAAATACACCATTTAAAGCTACATGTGCACCACCTCTACAGTTCTATTGCCGGTGAAGAACACTGTACTTATTCAAGGACTGAGCTCTACTGCTAGGGATCAGGCCTGGTCCGTTAGGTAGGCGCAGATAGATTTATTGCACCTCAGGGGTGCATAGCAGACGGTCGCACACTTGGCGCTCCGTTCCCCATTGCTAGTTTGATACATATATGTGTACATGTTAAAGTGCATATTGCAAGGACCTGCTAAAGTATTGTAAGTCATATGTTTGAATGTTACTATTTCTTTCCTTACTGCCAAAGTAAAGCCAGTTATTCTTATCTCAGCAGTCTGCTTGTGAGTTTAAATCCATTACACTTAGAGTATAAGTGATATTTATATGTGCATAGATACATACCCCTTTACTAACTGTGCCAGAGCGGGTAGAGCAAATTGCCGGGGGTTGGTGGAGCTGTACTCAGGGACCCAAAACAAACCAGCGGCCCTCTTAACTGGGGGTATCGCTACACGTGGGGGCTCGTAATCCGGGATCCTGAGTCAGCGGGAAAAGCCGCCAGAAGGTACCGGCATGGACCCGATAGAAGTGGGACGGTGGTCCGCAACATGGGCCACTGATCCAGCCGCAGCAGCAGTCATTGAACTGCCAGGGATATGGCAGAGAGAGGCAGTCAAGCAGCTCATAATGTCCCTATCCCCATGCCAAAAGTCATGGATAATGGACATGAGAAATGATGCTGGGTATACATACGCCCTAATAGAATGGCAGGAAGAGACTCCAGAGCAGTTCAGGAGCCAAAGCATACAAGCACCGAATGGTCAGGCCTATCAAGTGCTGCATGCGCTGCCGCGCAAGGGAGAAGGTTCTCCAGTGAAAACTATGCTATCCCCAAAGAAGGAAGAGCAGAAGGGCGCGGAAAGTCCCGCACAAACTACTCTTAGTGCAGAACTGTGTGCTGTCCTAGGGGAGATTGTGACTCAGTGCAGAAGAGACCCCGGGGATTACCCGATGTCGGGATACAGGAAACTCCGGATGTTTTCAGGGAGGACACCTGTACCCTCGGGAGAAGAGAGATTTGAAGAGTGGTTAGATGGTGCCACACAGGCCTTAGAAGAATGGGAGGTCCCAGAAGGTAGAAAGAAGCAAAGGATTGCTGAGAGCCTAAAAGGGCCTGCCTTAGAGGCCATACGCAATCTGAAGACGAGCAAAAAGGATTGCACTGCCCAGGACTACATAGACATCCTGGAAAGTGTGTTTGGTGGGACAGAAAAAGTCACAGAACTTACCTATCAACTGGAACACTGTTACCAGAAGACAGGGGAGAAGCTGTCAGAGTACATGGGACGTATAGACAAGATCCTGCATAGGATTATCCTGAAGAAGGGGATAGATCCGGGGAAGGTAGATGAAGCCCGTGCCCAGCAGGTGATGAGGGGAGCCCAACCCCTGGACCCTGTCGCACTAGTGCTACGCACCCGGCAGGATGGGAAGAGCCTGGACTACCCTGATCTCATTCGAATGGTCAGAGAAGAAGAGGCCATGTTGGAAGAGAAACGGGAAAAGCAAGTAATGGGGTCTACAAAGCTTCCAGTGGCCACGGTCAGGTCGGCCTTAACCCCTGAAAGAGAGACAGAAGTAGATGCCCTGAAGTTGCAGATGTCCCAGATGATGGAGATACTGACATCTCTAGTGGCGAAAGAGACGCCCAGTCCCAAGAAAGAAACAAGCAGGAGGGAATTGTTTCCAGCTGTTTCAGCACCAGCATCCCCACCTGACTACGGTGAGATGATCTGTTTTAACTGTGGCGGAGTGGGCCACATTGCAGCTGTATGTTCCAGTCCCAAGAAGAAGAAAACAGAAAGTCGCCAGCCGGCGGGAAACGCCAAAGGGCCCCGGTGAAGGAGTCAACCGGGTGCCCATCACCTTCAGTGAGCTCCAAGAAGAATAACAGGAAAAGAAAGCGAGGAGATCAAACCCCTCAAAAGGGGCCCAGGGTTCCTCTACCAAGGTGCACTCCAGAGAAAGGGGGCAAGACCCCTCCGAAGAAACACAGTACTCCCAAGCGAGAACCCTTACAAGTGAGAGATAACAATGTCCCTCAACGGGTTCACACTCCCACTAAGAGGGAGAAAATTAATGCATACCAGGCTCAAGAAAGGATCAAGCGCAAATCAAGTGAGAAAGGAAAGAGTCCACAGAAGAGGACAGCATCAACTCGGCCCTACCCAGAAGAGCTAGTTGGTCCATCCCCTACTGTACCCATCCAAGTGGAAGGAGTGTACACGAAGGCCCTCCTAGACACTGGAGCCCAAGTGACCCTATTGTACAGGGACTTCTATGACAGATACCTGAGTCATCTGCCCATACAGAAGATAGAAGAGTTGGAGATAAGGGGATTGGGAACTCAGAGTTTCCCCTATGATGGATACCTACCCATACGGTTGACCTTTGACCCATCCGTGGCTGGAAAGGCTGAAGTGTTCGACACCCTGGCACTGGTGTGCCCTCGTCCGCCTGGAACCAGCAAGACCTCCCTGATCATAGGGACGAACACGGATCTAGTCAGAAGGCTTCTGACCCCCCTGGTGAAGAAAGAGAATCTTTCAGCTCCCAAGATCCATCCCATGCTGAAGGCAGCCTACCAGCGGTTGGTCCTAGAGCAGAAGACCCCAAGTGAGGGGATAGGAAGGGTATGGAGGCTTGGAAAAGAAGGAGCAGTGTTACAGCCTGGAGAGGTGACCTGCATGAGAGCCACGGTGAAACTTAATTGGGAGCAGCCTGGCCCCTTTGTAATGTTGGAACCCGACCCAATGGAGGGTCACTCAGGTCTGGAAGTGATACCAGAAGTAATCTCATTGAAGGACCTGAAGAAGGCTAGAGGAAGAGTCCCTGTCAGTGTGAGGAACCCCACGGAGCAGCCCGTGGAGATCCCTGCCAGGATGCTTCTGGGACAGGTGAGTCCTGCTGTCCCAGTTGGCTGGTCAGAGGTGAAGGGAACAGGTACAGGAGAAGATGTTTGGAAGAAACTCTCCATGGAAAACCCAAACCTACCTGGAGCTTGGAAAGAGAGAGCCAAGGCCCAGCTGACCAGATGGGAGAAGATTTTCTCTAAAGATGAGTTTGATGTAGGGTGTGCGAGGAGTGCCACCCATCGAATCCGCATGCAAGAGGACAAGCCATTCAGAGAGAGAGTCAGGCGAGTCCCGCTAGCAGATCTGGAGGATCTGAGGGAGCAGCTTGCGGAACTGAAGAAGACGGGAGTGATTAGGGAGTCCAGAAGCCCCTATGCCTCCCCAATAGTGGTAGTCAGGAAGAAGAATGGGTCATTGAGGCTCTGCATTGACTACAGAACTCTCAACAGGAGGACCATTCCTGACCAGTACACCACGCCAAGGATAGAGGATGCCTTACAGAGTTTATCTGGAGCTAAGTGGTTCAGTGTGATGGACCTCAAGAGTGGGTATTACCAAATCCCCATGCATCCAGAAGATAGAGAAAAGACTGCCTTCATAACCCCAGTAGGATTCTTTGAGTTCAACAGGATGCCTCAGGGCCTATCTGGAGCTCCTGCTACATTTCAACGCCTAATGGAAAGGACAGTTGGAGACATGAACCTCATAGAAGTCCTTGTGTACCTGGACGACGTCATTGTCTTTGGAAAGACTTTGGAAGAACATGAAGCCAGATTGGAGAAAGTACTGAAGAGGCTCAGTGAAGAGGGACTCAAACTTTCCCCGAGAAGTGTCGGTTCTATCAGTCTTCTGTGAACTATCTGGGACACATAGTGTCTGAAAAAGGGAGTGGCTACAGACCCTGAGAAGTTGGAGGCAGTTACTTCGTGGCCAGGACCCACAACAGTTACAGAACTTCGGTCTTTCTTGGGGTTCTGCTCCTACTACCGCAGGTTTGTGGATGGGTTTGCCCGCATTGCAAAACCCCTAAACGAGCTGCTCAAGACAGAAGGAGAGGAAGATGGATTGGGGCCTAGGAGGCCCGGTGAGTCGGTCCAAGACCAATGGAACTCAAGGTGTGAAGAGGCTTTCAGAACCTTGAAGAGAAGTCTCACCACAGCCCCAGTTTTGGCCTACGCTGACCCCACTAGACCATATGAGCTACATGTTGATGCCAGCCATGAGGGCCTAGGTGGAGTACTCTACCAGGAGTATGAAGACCAGCTACGACCAGTGGCCTATGTGAGCCGGAGCCTGACCCCCTCCGAGAAGAACTACCCCACTCACAAGTTGGAGTTCTTAGCCCTCAAATGGGCAGTAGTTGACAAACTGAAAGACTATTTGTATGGGGCCGAGTTTACTGTAAAGACAGATAACAACCCCTTGACCTATCTATTCACCACCGCCAAGCTGGATGCAACTGGACACAGATGGTTGGCGGCGTTGTCTGGATTCAATTTCAGCCTCAAGTACAGACCAGGGGCTGGAAATAGGGATGCAGATGCCCTGTCCCGAAGATCCCATGTCATGGTCGATGACTGGGGAGACTGGACCCAAGTGGCACCAGAAGGAGTGCGAGCCCTTTGTCAGGGGGCCGAACTCCAAGCCAGAGGAGGATCCAGAGCTGAAGAGATAGGAGTTACCACAGTGGGAGTCCCAAGGTGTTACTGTGGGGTAACTCAACTAGAAGAAGAGTGCCTACCGAAGCTGTCCAAGAAGGAGTTAAGGTGTGACCAATTGGAAGACCCCATGGGGAGATTGGTCCTGGAAGCCCTGGAAAACCAGAATCCAGAGGGACTTCGCCTTCACCCTTCCAAAGAAGCTCGCCTACTGAGGAGAGAGTTGGACAAGTTACAGGTGCATCAGGGAGTGGTCTACCGAAGGGGCCCCTCTGATAGCTCAGAAGATAAGTGGCAGTTGTTTCTTCCCGAAAAGCATCGAGAGACTGTGCTGATTGCCTTACATGACCAGCATGGTCACTTGGGAGCAGAGAGAACCTTCCAACTTGTCAGAGACCGGTTTTATTGGCCCTGCATGAGGGCCGAAGTGGAGGAGTATTGCCATTCCTGTGCAAGATGCATTCAGAGGAAGACTTTACCCCATCAAGCTGCCCCAATGGGCCATCTACAGAGTCAAGGCCCAATGGATCTGGTATGCATTGATTTTCTCTGCCTCGAACCCGATTTGAGTGGATTGGGAAATGTTCTGGTGGTAACCGACCATTTCACCCGTTATGCTCAGGCTTTCCCAACCAAGGACCAGAAGGCCTCTACAGTAGCCAAGGTACTTTTGGAGAAGTACTTTGTTCATTATGGACTACCACAGAGAATCCATTCAGATCAAGGAAGGGACTTTGAGAGTCGCCTGATCAGGAAGCTACTAGATTCTCTGGGAGTAGAGAAGACTAGAACCACACCATATCACCCTCAAGGTGATGCCCAGCCTGAAAGGTTCAACAGGACCCTATTGAACATGTTGGGAATTTTAGACACAGAGAAGAAGCAACATTGGAGTCAACACATTTCAGCTCTAGTGCATGCTTACAACTGTACAACCAGTGATGTAACAGGTTTTTCCCCTTACCGACTTATGTTTGGGAGAGAAGCAAGATTGCCAGTGGATTTGGCCTTTGGCATTTCCTTAGACCATGCCTCTGCTGCCTCCCACAAAGGATATGTGGACAGACTGAGGCACAGTCTGAAGATAGCTTATGAGAAAGCTCAAGCGGCCTCTGACCAGAGGGGGGCCCGAAATAAGAGGAACTTTGACTTGAAGGTTAGAGTACAGGACCTACAGCCTGGGGACCGTGTACTGTTACGCAATCTAGGGATCCCTGGAAAACACAAGATTGCTGATAGATGGAGATCAGAGCCATATATCATCTGTAGAAAACTTCCAGGATTGCCTGTCTACAAGCTAAAGCCAGAAGGAAGAGTGGGGCCTTTGAAGACCTGGCATAGGAATCACTTGCTCCCACTCACTGAAGCAGTCAGAATACCTCCAGCAAGAGACTTACCTGAATCTGTTTCCATTCTGGATACCCCCAGGCCCAACACTCGGTCTCAAACATTCCGAGCTAGGGGTGGACAGGACCCCCAACCAGCAGAAGAAGAAAGAGGAGAACTTGAATGGCTATGGCCTTCCTCAACTCCAGGAAATCCCGCCATAGATCTTCCACCTACTGAAGATGTGGAAGATAGAACATTGAACCCAGAAGCTACAGAGTTTGTTCCATTCAGTGTTGTGCCTGAGTGCTGGGAAGATATCCCTGGTCTCTACTCAGAAGAAGAAGAAGTAGATGTTCCAGAACCAGAGATGTTGCAAGAATGTGTTCCTGAAGAAGTCCCAAGAGAACAGAGATCTCGCAGAGTTGTGAGGCCTCCCAAGAAGTTGACTTACCCCCAAATGGGAAAAAGTTCAGAGGACTCTGTTACCACAGCAAGGAGAAGTGCTGAACGCCCTGACCCATCCACTGTTCATTTGGTGGAGGGCAACCCCAGCTCACTCTCTGGCACAGTTAAACAGGTCGCCCACACTGAAGTGACCTGTAGACAGGACAGCTCCCCATCTTATGCTAGTTGGTGGGAAGCTCCCTTGTCCAAATTATGTGAACGTGTTGTTTCCAAGAAAGCTTGTAGTTTGAACAATGTCTTTGGGGACCAAAGATTCAAAGTGGGGGGAGTGTGTAGCGGGGTCGTACCCCTTTTAGGGGAAAAGACTACATTCCCCATAATTCCCCAGGCTCCCGGGCTGTTTGTTTCCGCCCGAGAGGCTTCTGGGGGAGGTGATAAAAGAGAGGAGGAGAGACCGCCTCTTCCTCTTCTGATGCCTCTTCTGACTGGGCTGCCTCTTCTGACGCCTCTTCTGACTGAGCTGGCGACGCGGAGACTGGCTATTGAAGAGACACCTGTGCGGACCGGGACTGCTGAAGGCTTGAAGCCTGGGCCTTGCAGCAGACAGAGTGAGACTCTCATCCCTCAGAGTCAGCAGCAGCGGAGCGGAGACTTTTCCCTACAGTCGGTCGGTCGGAGCTGAGGACCGGAACGCAGGGGCTGTGACGGAGGAGACCGGACGCCGCCATTGGAGGGACCGGAGCTGAGGACGGTACCCCAGGATTGGTGAGAGAGCTGAAAGGCTCATCCTGCATTGCTACACACATTTTCATGCCTATTGAACTGCCAAGGCACAATTTACCTCAGAGCAGCAAATGTTACTTTCTGTGGATTACAAATACACCATTTAAAGCTACATGTGCACCACCTCTACAGTTCTATTGCCGGTGAAGAACACTGTACTTATTCAAGGACTGAGCTCTACTGCTAGGGATCAGGCCTGGTCCGTTAGGTAGGCGCAGATAGATTTATTGCACCTCAGGGGTGCATAGCAGGCGGTCGCTACACTTGGCGCTCCGTTCCCCATTGCTAGTTTGTTACATTCATGTGTGCATGTTAAAGTGCATATTGCAGGGACCTGCTAAAGTATTGTAAGTCAAATGTTTAAATGCATGTTACTATTTCTTTTCCTTACTGCCAAAGTAAAGCCAGTTATTCTTATCTCAGCAGTCTGCTTGTGAGTTACAAAATACCAGTTACACTTAGAGTATAAGTGATATTTATATGTGCATAGATACATACCCCTTTACTAACTGTGCCAGAGCGGGTAGAGCAACATTGCCGGGGAGTTGGTGGAGCTGTACTCAGGGACCCAAAACAAACCAGCGGCCCTCTTAACTGGGGGTATCGCTACACGTTCGACAGCACTATAAAAGGGAAGTTTAATGCTTCCGAGCATGCGTCGAATTGTTTCCGAGCATGCGTCAGAATTTTGTGTGTCGGAATTGCATACACACGATCGGAAAATCCGACAGAAAGGTTTTCCGTCGGAAAAATTGAGAACAGGTTCTCAATCCAAAGTCCGTCGGAAATTCCGACAGAAAAAGACCGTTGGGCATACACACAGTCGGAAAATCCGATGAAAAGCTCCCATCGGACTGTTTTCATCGGGAATTCTGACCGTGTGTACACCGCATTAGTCTGTGGTGGAATACCCAGGTGGATATAGTGTGAAGTAGTGTTGGAAACCCCTTGACTTAACTGTATTTTGAGTGCAAGGTGACCTAGGACTAAGTGAGTCAGTTGACCTGGTGATTGATGAGTGTGGGTACTGTGTTGATGGTGTTTTAAGGCTGGGTTCACACTATAGCAAATTGGATGCAGTTTCCCCAGCATTCAATTGGCATAGCAGGAAACTGTGACCGGCTCCCTTTGGAGCCGGCTCACACATCTGTGCAGCGGCTCTGGTGTGAATTGCACATGTGCCTCTTTTGGTCCGTTTCAGGTCCGAATTCAGACCAAAATTTGGGCTGAAATCAGACCTGAAACGGTGAATGGAGATGCACCGGACTCCTGCTGTGAGCAGCTGCATGTTCTAGTGTGAACCTAGAACATACAAGTCTAAAGGAAGTTAAGACACAGAAATAGCACAGAAATTGTAATGTGCACTGTTAAACCGAAACTGGATACTTGTGATTTCAGCACAGAGCACTTTAATTGGATATTTTTGTTAATGCATGGATTCTATGGATTGCACTTTATTTTTATATATAGATACAGGACCTTGATCTAGGAATTGCACTTCATTTGTGTATAAAGGTATATGAATTGAAATTGATGGGACACTTTAAATATTAATAGGTGTATACTGTAGTTACTCAAGTTCTGTATATACAGAATATATTTTGTAAGATTGCTCAATAATAATGATTTACAGTACTACAGCAGCTGAGGTGTAGATTAGGGGTAGTGCATTTGATAACTATATATAAAATGATTATGTTATTTTGTCTAATGCCGCGTACACACGAGCGGACTTTCCGTCTGAAAAATCTTGGATGTTTTTTCCGACAGAATTCCGCTCAAGCTTGGCTTGCATACACACGGTCACACAAAAGTTCTCTGAACTTTAGACCATCAAGAATGTGGTGACTTACAACACTACGACGAGCCGAGAATATTAAGTTCAATGCTTCCGAGCATGCGTGATTTTTTGCACGTCCGAATTGCATACAGACAATCGCATTTTAGGATAGGAACTTTTCCCGACCGAAAAATAGAGAACATGCTCTCAATCTTTTGCTGGCTGGAATTCCACCAGCAAAAGACAGATGGAGCATACACACGGTCGCATTTTCCGACAAAAAGCTCTCATCAGAGTTTTGTTGGTGGCATTTCCGATGGTGTGTATGCGGCATAATGCTCTTAGGTCTGACCATTCTTAAATGCCTAACTCCCAGCTATTTTTGGGGCAGAGAACATCTGTATAGCATGATTTGGGACTAGTCTTGCTCCTGTGGTTCAGACAAAAGAAACCACCAGCACTGAATTGGTGTTTCAGCTGTGCTAAGTAACAGCTGTCCTGACAGGTCCCATCTAAAGTATATCCTAACTTCATTTAATTGATACATGGATCATGATATCTCTACTTCAAATACTGGAGAGGACAAAACGCAAAGCACGCTGCATGTTAATATTTTCATTTTCATGCGAAAATGAGAGGCTGCCCTGAAAAGATTAATGGAAATAGACACAGTTTTGTTTTAGTGCTTTTCAGCATAGTGTCCTTTTCTCACCTTCTCTATCAAAAAGAGTGATATGGCAGAGTTGTATTACTGTTTATGTTACTTCTTTACAATGACCTTCATTCACAGCTATTTTCCAAGAGAATGTTTCTAGAATAAATACAATGATTCACAAGAAACCTGATTCATAGTCGTCCAAATGACACCAGTTACCTTGTGCTTTTATGGAAGAAATCACTGACTTATGTTCTATTACATATATCTCATTGTGTCATTATTCAGTTAAATACAGATTGTGAATACATATGAATCAATAAAAAGACTGGCACACATTAGTGAAGATTTTATCACACATTTTATTTAAAAAATGAAAATAAAACAGGTATATTAAATAATTTTCATTTCCTTATTTGCATAAACAACATGAAAGCATGAATTCATCCTGCCTTGTATCAGTGGTTCAGGCTGGTGGTGGTGGTGTAATGGTGTGAGGAGTATTTTCTTGGCACACTTTGGGCCCCTTAGTACCAATTTAGCATTGTTTAAACGACACGGCCTACCTGAGTATTGCTGCTGACCATGTCCATCCCTTTATGACTACAGTATAACATCTTCTGATGGTTACTCCAGCATTATAATGCACCATGTCACAAATCTAAAATCATTTCAAACTTGTTTCTTGAACTGTACTCCAATGGCTTCCACAGTTACCACATCTCAGTCCAATTGAGCTCCTTTAGGATGTGGTGAAATGGGAGATTTGCATCATGGATGTGCAGCAGACAAATCCGCAGCATCTGCGTGATGCTATCATGTCAATATGGACCAAAATCTCTGAGGAATGTTTCCAACACCTTTTTGAATCTATGCCACAAAGAATTAATGCAGTTCTGAAGGCAAAAGGGGGTCCAACCCGGTACTAGCAAGGTGTACCTAATACAGTGGCTAGTGAGTCACCCAAAAATCATCCTGGGAAAGCTGGGGTACAGTAGCAGATAGCGATCAAGCAGAAGTATAATCAGTAAACAAGCCAAAGGTCTGTAACAAGTGGTTGCAGGTTGGGATCAAGCAAAAGAGTAGTTGGGGCACAATCCAAAGATTGCTAACAACTAGTTACAGGGTGGGATCAAGCTGAAGTTTATTTGGGGAACAAACCAAAGATTGGCAATGAGTGGTAGTTAAGATATGAATGGCATCTTCTTCTTTCTCTTTCACTTTCTCTTCTTATATTCTATTCTCTGTCCGTTTCTGTTCGCCCTTATTTCCCTCAAAATTGTTCTCTTCAGGTTAAACCTAGTACTAGACAAATCGATAGAGATCGAAATTGGCAAACTTGACTGCCAAGCAATTTACTATCGTTTTCTCTCCTCCCCTATTTGTTGCTATATACCAAACACAGGCTCTCTCATGAGCGGTGACCTTTGTTATGTTTTTTAGTTATTATAGATCCACTATATTTTTAGTGGAGGGGGGGTAGTTCTTTCTGGTACCTGGCACAGTTAGCTCCCTTTAGGGGTGCTGGGACTAGGGAGTCTGCCCCCCACCAGAGAACTGATGAGTTGGTAGCGGAGGAGAAACTGTTTTACGTTCCTTTTAGTTGCAATCGCGTATCTGCCATCTTATAAGACCCTTCATACTAGAACGGCAATTTCTATAACTGATTCTAGGTCTTTTTCTTCACCAAATGTTTATTTACTGCAAGATTTATCTGTCTGTACTAATACACAATGGTTATGTCTTGTTTTACTTTTTTGGTATGCTCAATAAAAATCTATTGAAATAAAAAGATATGAATGGCAGCAGGAGTGAAAGGAGAAACATATTGGCTGGAGAATAGCACAATAATCTGGCAAACAGAGTGCAGAGACAAGGCTTAAATCAGGAAGATCATGGGAGGATTGAAGAGTTCAAGGTTCATTGGAAACAAAGTACAAGACAAAATTGTCCAATGAATAAGACGGGGGCTATCCGCTGTAGTCCTCACCCCTAAAGGAGCCACTTCATTGTATTGGGCCCCTTCTGCCCGGCACCAGTGATGGCACACCATTACCTGGACCCAAGAACACCTAAACATCCTAAATTATTTAAATTGACCTTTTTTTTTTTAAAGGCAACATCTCAGATGGCACAGCAAAAAGAGATACAGCTAGGCACCACAGAGGTCATAAGTTTAGATATGGATACTGACAGTTTCTTGCTAAAATTTTCCCTGCGCTCAAATCGCACTGCAAAGAATTGCCTTTGATTTGAACAGGCATGCGGTGCGATTCCTGTCTTTGTTACCATTTAAAAATAAACCAACAAAAAACATTTAACAAAAGGGAGCTCACAATTTAACGCACTTACCACATTACTTACAAGACACGTAAGGATCACTTTAGGGGAAAAAACAAACAAAAACAATTTACTAAATTTTTTTACTGTGGGGAAACACCAGAAAAAAAAAAACTTGTGACTCCTATGTATTCTTCTGATGTCTACTTATAGTATCCCTGAACTGGTTTCCACATCCTTTATGCTTTTAAAACCTGACACAGAGGTGGATTCAACACAAGCTTAGAATGACTATACTAGAAAACATAGAAACGTAGAAAAGTGATGGCAGGAAAAGACAGAGTATTCCATTGAGTCTGCCCATTTTTTTGTTTTTGTTTTTTTATTTTGTTTCTCTTTGTTACTTTTATTGTCTGACTATAGATAAATATTCTATACTACCGCCATACATCTGACTGCAACTAATGCCGCGTACACATGATAGGAAATGCCGCCAGCAAAACTCAGATGAGAGCTTTTTGTCGGAAAATGCGACCGTGTTTATGCTCCATCGGTCTTTTGCTGGCGGAATTCCAGCAAGCAAAAGATTGAGAGCATGTTCTCTATTTTTCGGTCGGAAAAAGTTCCAATCCAAAATTCTGATCATCTGTACAAATTCCGGCGCGCACAATTCCTACGCATGCTCGGAAGCATTGAAATTAATTTTCTCGGCTCGTCATAGTGTTGTACGTCACCGCGTTCTTGGCGGTCGAAAGTTTATAGAACTTTTGTGTGACCATGTGTATGCAAGCCAAGCTTGAGCGGAATTCCGTCGGAAAAAACAAATTTTTTTTTCGATGGAAAATCCGCTCGTGTGTACACGGCATAAGTGTTGAAAGTGAAACTATGAGTAAAATCATAGTAGAATCTGCATATATGATGCAGTTTGTTACAAGCATTAACATAAAACATTTTGTTTCGAGTCCTCACTGTAACATCATTTTATTACCTATTAAGCTTGCAGAAGATCTGTTGTTTTTGTTTTGTTTTTCACCTTCTTAGCAGGTTTACAATTCTGTTTTTCTGCATTGAACCAGCCTTGTCCATTTGTGGACAGGGTAGTTTGAGAATGAAATATAGTTTTTAATAGAATATAAGTAATTTTGACACAGGTTACAATCAGAGAAAGTGCAGCATACATGTCAGTAAGACCTTTACTACAGACAGACATTACATCAAAAGTTCTGTGATACCTATTAGCAGTGAATTGAATGCACCTTGCATACAATTCACTGCAAATTGCAAAGTGCAAAACGACCTTAGGCCCAGAGGTAAGAACAGTGTTCTTACATCAATAAATAATGTTGATTCAGAAAAATAAATCTCATTGTTTCACCATGGTGATCATTTAGACAAGGTAGGTACAGTATAGTGCATTTATTAATATACTGTATATACTTGAGTCCGACTTCAGCTGGCCTGAATATAAGCCAAGGCACCTAATTTTACCACAAAAAAAGGGAAAACTCTGTAGTTATGGGTTCCTGGATGCCCCCTAGCGTCAGCCAAAATTTGGGGTCTCTGAACCCAAAGGGTCCCGAAATGACATTGCTGCAGATGGATACAGTTGACCCCATATCTCACTTGGTGCTAGGAACCCCAACCCCAAACCCAGTGGAACTAGCACTACAACATATCCAAAGATGGGGTTCCTAGGACCAAGTGGCCCCGAGATGCGGGCCTCAAAGTCGGTTCGGAAAATGTCAAGCACTTTTCTGCAGAAGAGAATGACATTTTCCGAACCGAATTTGGGGCCCCGTATCTCGGGGCCACTTGCTGCTAGGAACCCCAGCATATGTTGGATATGTTGTAGTGCTAGTTCCATTGGGTTCCTAGCACCAAGTGCCCCGAGATACGGGGCCCCAAAGTCAGTTTGGAAAATGTCATTCTCTGCTGCAGAAAAATGCTTGACTCAAGTAGAAGCCGAGGGGGGCGTTTTCAGCACAAAAAAATTTGCTAAAAAACGTGGCTTATACTCGAGTATATACGGTAAGCCCATGTAGTCCTTTGCAGTTGTAAAAGCATTTACAGCGATTTCTGTTTTCAAAAGCATATCTCATATTTGTTTGTGACCCCTCCCTGGGGCACAACTACCACATCTCTACAATACATGGTTTGGCAGCTACAATTACATTTATTACTTTTAGCTTCACCTACTACGTGACTCTGGCACTATGGTACAAGCAATATTGCATAATCCACCAATGAACAGGCAGCAGGATCTGGAAACACTGAAATGCTGCCTACACACGATCGTAATTCTCGTCGGAAAAAGCTCTGATGGTTTTCCCGTCAGAATTTCGCTCAAACTGTCTTGCCTACTCACGGTCACACCAAATTCCGATGGTCAATAACACCGCGACATACAACACGTTCAATTGCACTATAAAAGGGAAGTTTAATGCTTCCGAGCATGCATTGGAATTTTGCGTGTCGAAATTGCATACACGTGATCGAAAAATCAAGAAGAACAGGCTCTCAATCCAAAGTCCGTCGGAAATGCCGACAGAAAAAGACCGATGGGTATACACACGGTCAGAAAATCCAATGAAAAGCTCCCATCGGACTGTTTCCATCGGAAATTCCGACCGTGTGTACGCTGCATTAGTGTCCTAAAATTCATCATTCTGGTTGAATAAAAATATTTACACATTGCCACTAAAAAGTAGACTCATTAACATATTTTATTTTTTGCTTATTAATCCACTGCTGAATGCATGATCTGACCTAAAAGCACATGAGACTATAATAAACATTATTTTATTTTTTTTCATTTTACGATGCTCACAAGAGTAATCAAATAATCATTAACACATCTAGTCATAGTCATCTTGTCATAGAAGCATCTTTGCACATACACCTATCATTTGTTGAAGTGTCTGGACATATTGAACCATGCACAGCTGACAATCCATCATCTCTAATCAGAAAATGAATATAAAATAAAGAAGTAAAGAGTATAATCATAATTTGAGATGCTGTTTTCAGTAGGACATGGTAATCAGGCTGAATTAATACATTATGCATCATATCAAGAAGACTGACAAAAAAAAAAACTGTGCTTTTTTGCCAATAAATATAGTCTGAGGAATTAAGTGAAGTATTAACAACAACAGGTAGTTGCCTCTAAAGCCCCATACACACGGTCGGACAATCCGCTGACCAGGTCGGTCGGATTCTGTCCGTCGTACTTTGTCCGATGTTGGTGTTGCGTACACACGGTCGGACTACGTTGTCGGAATATCCGGTCTGCAAGAACGTCGTGACGTAAGTCGTCGTCCAGGAGATTAGAAAAGGGAAGTTCAGCACCACGTCAGGCACCCGTTGGGCTCCTTCTGCTGATCCCGTGTTTATCGCGAGTTAGTCGAAGTTTGGTGACTTAAGATTCGCGCTTCTCAGTTTTCAGACTCAGATCGTTACTGCTCTTCAGTTTGTGCTTGTCGTGCGTATCTGTTTATTAGTGCGTGTAGTCAGTTCGCATTTGTTGGTCATTGCGGCCTATATCTTGATATAGTACGCTTTGATTTGCACTGCTTATTGTCTGCTCGTTTCTGGTATTCATTTCGTTCTTTCAGGCCTTGCTGTTTATCGGTGCTTTCTGTTTGTCCGTTCTGACCAGCCGACCTTTTGTGACCTTGTGAGCGATGTTTCCCATGCGTACTCGTCGCCGAGTTCGTGCTGTACGCGGAATTGGTGTCGGGCTTTTAGCTTTGACCCAAGACCCGTCCATGAACAAAGTGACGAGGAGTATGTGGACCAAGAATTGGTTGCTTCAGCGTGACCAATTCTCGCACATGCCTTTGCTTCGTGAGATCCGGGAGAATAATCCTGATGATTTCAGGAACTTTCTTCGGATGACGGACCCCGATTTTCACCGTCTTTTGGCTTTGCTGACCCCCTATATCAGCCGGCAGGATACCTGCATGAGACAAGCCATTACTCCGGAGCAGAGGCTTGTTGCCACGTTGAGGTACTTGGCGACAGGGAGAAGTCTTCAGGATTTGAAGTTCTCTTCAGGTATCTCTCCCCAGGCCCTGGGAATCATTATTCCAGAGACCTGTTCTGCCATCATCGAGGTCCTGCAGGAGGACTATATTAAGGTAACATTTCTCCTTTACTATTCCCTTCTATGTATGCTCTGTTTGCTAATGTCTTCTATTTTTGACCTCCTTCCCTAATTACCATGATTGCAATATGCTCTAATATGCTGTGCCCCTTTTCTCCTTCATGCATTTTTCCCTTCACTTACCTCCCCAGCATGCTCTTCTGCCCCAATAGACACCTATGGCCTAGTCACTTAAGCAATGTCTTTTGTCTGCTGCATAGTATTGTTTGCCCCCAAACACCCCCTAAAATATGCACTAATGTTTGCTGTGTGGTTTACTTCATGTAGAGCCCCTTTTATTTATTTTTTTGGTGGGGGGGCAAATTCATTAGGAACCCCCTCCCCCAACTGCTCTGTCAGATGGTACCAATCCTCTATCTGCTGGCTTTCCCAAGGTCAATACACATTATATACCTACCTCTTTATAGTGGGCATCTTTACGGATGAATTCAGCAAAGCATGTAGTGCAAGTGGCTGGCTCCATACTTTCCATTTCCTATTTTTTTGTGTTCTTTCCCTCCTATTAGCTTGCTTGGTAATTTCAGAATGTCACAATGTGCTTTCCTTTTTTTTTGGGGGGGGGGGGGGGGGGGGTTGAAATGTTATTTTAGCTTTCCTGGGGGCTGCCAATAGTGTTAAGTGAGGGTCTGGCCAAACTAGCACACATTATTGAGCCATTTGCCAATCAATGAAGTGCAGAGGGTTACCTGTCCAACACCCCCCCCCCCAAAACCCTAGTTATTGCCAATGGCCCATCAGAAGTGGGGGGATTGATGGGGGTGAGTAATCTGTGAAGGGGAGCCTCTACTTTTCTGTGCAAATACTTTCCAGCCTCCAATTTTATACAATGCTCTTGTTCCAAGATGTTGATTGTCTAAACTGCTTGCAATGTTTATGTGCAAAGTGACTAATTATTTTTTCTTGTTTCACTCCACAGTTCCCTTCCACGCCACAGGAATGGCAGACTGTGGCCTCCCACTTTGCCAGCCGTTGGGACTTTCCTAACTGCGGAGGGGCAATTGATGGGAAACACGTCCGCATCGTCCCACCGCCCAACTCGGGGTCCTACTATTATAATTATAAAGGGTTTAATAGTGTAGTGATGTTGGCGGTGGTGTCGGCAACATATGAATTTATGTATGTGGACGTGGGGATGAACGGCCGGATCTCGGATGGTGGTGCCATTGCGCACACGGAGTTCTACTGGCGTCTCCAAAGTGGCAGTCTGTGCTTGCCACCTCCAGAGGAGAATGCAGAAGGACTCCCCTTTGTCTTTGTCGCAGATGAAGCGTTTGCGTTGACTCCCCATCTGATGAGGCCGTTCCCGATGAGGACCCTCACCCCAGACCAGAGGGTCTTCAACTACAGGCTGTCCAGAGCCAGAAGAGTTGTGGAGAACACTTTTGGCATCCTGGCCAGCCGCTTCCGCCTGTTCTTGACGGCAATTAACTTGGCGGAATACAAACTGAACCACATAGTTCTTGCCTGTTGCATATTGCACAACTTCCTCAAAAGGCTTCTTGGCCAAACTGACAACATCTTGGTTATTTACAACATTGTTTACAAACATTCCGCAATTGGTAAAACCAGGCATGCAGCAAAACAGAACCTATGAACTAGGAAAGTTCAACTTTGTAAAGTGAAGACAAGATCAGACATGACTATATGTTCAAAGTGTGTTTGATCTTGCCTTCATCACATGGGGGGGGGTCACCCCTGGAAAGTGGAAATTTAGAACATGCACACAATTTGGGTCTGAAAATGGTCATTAGATGGTAAAACGCATGCCTAGAAGCTTCAAAAGTGCCATTTTCCATCATGGGGATGAATGGACGTTTTTTGGGGGTGCAACCCCTTCACCACAACCACTTTCGTAGTTCGTAAAGTGGTTGCACCCCCAAAAAAACGTTGTCATTCATCCACCATGATGGGAGCTCGCACATGTGGACACAATGTGTGCATGTTCCAAATTTCACACAGTTCTTAAGTTGCAAATGTGTTCAGAAGCAGGCACAAATGTGTGTTAATTACTTGGTGCGTTTTCATATTTTGCCTAAAACATCAATGATGTTCTTCAATTTTTGTTGAACATCATTGATGTTTTGCTTTATGTAATCTAGATCTCTATTGCAGACCATTATCTCCCCGATGAGTACGTGGGCACTCTCTGTGGTAAAGTGCGATTTTTCTTCCACAACATCCACGTCACCTAAAAACCACAAACAAACAAAAATGGGGTGTTGGAAATGAGGCAGCCATACATTGATTAGCTTACCAGTAGCTGTGTTCTCCCACACTCACCTGTTGTGGTGACAATTTCTCCAAGTTCGATGATCTCTCCTTCCTCCTCCTCCTCCTCTGCTTCTGCTCTTTCCCCTTTTTTGGGAGGTGTTGGTTTTGGGGTTTCCTCAGACGGCCCAAGTTTTCGCTCCCCTATGAGAATGTACAAAAGGAAGATTTAGCAACACAATCTATTGAGGGCAGAAATAGGAAATGACAAACATTGCTTGAAAGTGACGGACACTATTTTTGTTTGGCCAGTTACAAATGCCAACTACATGAATGTAGTCACTTTGTAAAGGTGCTAAACTTACTAGCTTTTTGGTAGAAGTTTGTGTGATGGAGACCCCCCTCTAGTATCCACTGGAGCACATGTGTGGAAAATCCTAATAAAAAGGGGGTTTGGGTGTCCCAGCACTAGTGCTCTAGAGTCCAGATGGGTAAACAGCTACTGAGTGACCTCTCCTTTACATTGACAAAATTTGGTTTACGCTCTTGCTGACATCTCTAGTTAGAACAAACTTCCTTTCAATAAAAACTTCACCAAACCTTGTATTATAAGTGGCCGAACGATCGAGGTTGCGTACGATCGAATGGACACACGAACATGACAGTGGCAGAAAGATCGAGGCTGAGTACGATCGAATGCACAGACGAACCTGAAAGTGGCCATTTTGGAATGTACAACTTTGTAAAAATCAAACCACATGGAGCAGTATGCAAGCAAGAAAGCAAACACAAAACACAACTACTTACTTTTTTGAAGAACTCGCTTGATCTTTCTGTACTGATCGGCCTCCCTCAGTTTCAGGTCTGACCAGCGTTTCCTCAGTTGCTCCTTGGATCGTTGTACCCCAAAATGATTGTACAGCCTTCTCACAACTTTAGACATGATCTTGGCCTTGCGGACATTGGGGTTGAGGTAAGGCCCATACTTCCCATCATAGTCGCTCCTCTTTAATATGTCCACCATCTCCAACATTTCTCCAAATGACATATTGGAGGCCTTGAATTTCAGGCTCCTGGATCGGGACGTTTCTGCCTCCGGACTTTCCTCGTCCTCCTCCTCGTTGGTGGGATATTTGGGGCGCACCTGCTGTGTCCCCGCCATGTGCTCTCCCCACTGCGCCGTAAAGAGAAGGGGTGGGGAATAGACGAGAAAGATCGTCAGGGGCGGGCGGAGTTTGACGCATGCGCACTGTATATAAAACGTCACACGCCTGTGTCGTAGCCACGATCTGGGAGACGAGGGGAGAGAAAGCTCACGCACGAGACGATCGCTACAAACAAAGGTACAATTTGACGTTGGTACATAACTAGCATAGACTGATTCGAACTTGAGGCTTCTTTATGGAGAAGATTAGGAGAGTTTAGCCTGACATAATTTATAGTGTTTTGTGTGGTGTTGTGTCTTGCAGAGATTATGAAGGGATTCAACGACATGAGTTTTCTCCCCCTCTTCATTGCCAAATACAGGGAATTTCCCATTTTATGGCAGGCTAAACACCCCCATTACAGCATCAAACCAAAGAGGTACGCAGCCCTGCTGGAACTTGTGGAATTTGTCAAGCCAAGGTTCCCCACGGCAACTGTTGATGATATAAGAAAGAAAATTGGCAGCCTGAGGAGTGCGTATATCAGGGAGCGCAAGAAGGTCCGGAAGTCGGAAGTAACTGCAACTGCAGCAGATGAGGTCTATGCCCCCAAGCTCTGGTACTATGAGAGTCTCCATTTTCTCAAAGACCAGGCTGATGTCACGGAGCCACTCTCGACTCCTCCTTCCACGCTTCCTTGCGCGCAGGCCACCCCTGATGAGGCTTCCGAGGAGCAACCTGGGCCTTCCAGTCTGGAAGAGGTGGAGGAGCCCAGCTTGTTCCAGGTATAGTAGTTTTGTTACCATTTATGTGAATAATGAATGATGTTCACTTAATTCAGGATCCCCAATTGCTTAGTTCCTAACGTGTTTGACATATCAACAGACAGTAGTGTTGGAGACATTTGGGGCCAGAATCTAAACTGCAGGGCTGAGAATTGTATGGTTTTCTATTTGTAAACATTTTGCACCAGTCACTAGATGAGAATTGTGTGTGTTTGATGAACAAATAACTGAAACTATGTCCCTTTTTCATACACAGGAAGACCTCAGCCAGGAGGTGGCTGTGGAAGGTGGCAGTCAGGAGGAGGCAGGGGGTAGTGGCAGCCACGAGGTGGGTAGTGGCAGCCAAGAGGGGGCTAGGCCTCGGAGCCTGACTGACTCCCAAATCCCTCCCCTCCGCCGTCCGTACAGAAGGGCGAGAAGGGGGGGTTATGCGGCAGAGTCAGCGCTCCGGATGATCCGAGAGGCTTCAGCCTCCCTACATGCCACACCCACCGACGAGGAGACCTTTGGCTCCGTGGTTGTCACGAAGATGATGGGTATGGAGGTGAGGCAACGCAACATGTGTGAGGGGCTCATCCTCCATGTCCTAAATAAGGGTATGGCTGGGGAGATGACCCCACTCACACATGTTTGCCATAGTTACCATGCTCCGCCTCCTCCTCCTCCTCCTCCTCCTCCTCCTTCTGCCACCCCACCAGCACGACAGCCACAGCGTGCAAGGAAGCGTGGAAGGAAGACCTGAGAGTGACGACCTGGATTCAGTCTGGTCTGAGAGAAGATGGAGCCTCTTGTAGTACCAGAGCCTGGGGACCTAGATGGCATCTGCTGCAGTTCCGGATGCTTTGGACTTCAGGACCAGATTGCACTCCCCTTAATATACGTACTCCTCAGGCCTCCAATTTTCTACGCTTGAAAAATGATGGTTGCCGTGGGGGTCCAAGGCTTTGCAAATTTCCCAAGGTTTACCATGGCTGCGTTCCTCTTTGGTTTGGTGCTGAGACCTAAATAAATGTTTTTGGGATTTGAAATAATCAGTGACTATTGTGTTTTACTTTTCTACAATGACAGTTTTTCTTTGAGCAGGCAGGTACATTTCACTAATCCTAAAGTAGAATTAACAAGGGGCACCAACAACCAACAAACTCCTAGTAAATTTAAGCAAGAAATACAAATGTTAATAATGTGGTTTTGCTAAGTTGAGACACACAACCCCCCTCCAAAAAAAAAAAAAAAAATCTCCTTCAAATATGTATTCCCAAAAAAAAAAAAAAAAAAAGACAAATCATACTGACAATATAACAAAGATATAACAAAGATTCTTTTACGATCTGAGTAAAAATAAACATGTAGTGTATAAATGCTGAAAAGTAATAAAGAACTAAGTTTGTGAGAAGTGCGGGTGAATAGGAGCAGCTAAAACATGTCATTCTTGTTGCATTGTAAAGAAAAAGAGAATGCGCTGCATTAAAGACATTTTAACATTGCAGCGTGACGATGTGCTGTGTCGATTAGGAAAGGTAGTTTTACCTGACCGAGCGCTTCCGTCACAGAATTTCTTCTGAGCATGCGTAGCACTTTGTCCGTCGGACAACCGTACACACGATCGGATTTGGTGTGATCGGACCGTGTTGTCGGCAAACCTATCCAGCAGGAGATAAGACTTTGTCCGTCGGACAATCCGACGTACACTGTCCGATGGTGCATACACACAGTCTGATTTTTCAACAACATTGTCCGATCGGACAGAATCCATGAAAAAGTCCGACCGTGTGTATGGGGCTTAAAACTACCTGCACCTAGTTTAGACAGGCAATTGCACCAGATTCTGTAACATTACCGACACAGGCATCAAATTCCGGTAGTTCTAATTACCCCACTTTAACCACTTCAGCTCCGAAAGGTTTTACCCACTTCCTGACCAGGCCATTTTTTGCGATACGGCATTGCGGTGCATTAACTGACAATTGCGCAGACATGCGACGCTGTACCCAAATAAAGTTGATGTCCTTTTTTTCCCACAAATAGAGATTTCTTTTGGTGGTATTTGATCGCCTCTGCGGGTTTTATTTTTTGTGCTATTATGAAAAAAAGACCGACAATTTTGAAAAAATAAAATAAAACAATATTTTTTACTTTCTGCTTTGATACATATCCCCAAAAAATTGTAGAAAAACAAATGTCTTTATCAATTTAGGCCAATATGTATTGTTCTACATATTTTTTGGTAACAAAAATCCCAATAAGCGAATATTAATTTGCACAAAAGTTATAGCATCCACAAACTACAGGATAGATTTAGGGACTTTTATTTTTTTTTTTATTTTTTTTACTGGTAATGACGGTTAGCTGAGATTTTTAGCAGGACTGCGACATTGCGGCAGACAAATCTGACACTGAGTGACACCAGTACAGTGATCAGTGCTATAAAAATGCACTGAATACTGTATATATGACACTAGCAGGGAAGGGGTTACCACCACTGGTGATCAAAGGGTTAAATGTTCCCTAGCCACTTCCTGCCCAAGGTACGCCCATGGACATCCTTGACTTTGCGGGGGTATATCTGAATGATGCCTTAACCACTTCGCATCCGGCCGTAGCCGAATGACGGCCACAGCGCGGATGCCAAATCCCGGGAGGCCGTCATATGACGGCCTCCCCTTTCCTCGTTCCCTGTGCGCGCTCACGAGCGCGCAGCAGGGAAATTCTGTGTTGGCCGTGTCCCTCGGACACGGCCAATCACAGATCGCTGTAAACGGCCAATAACAGCGGCCGTTTACAGCGCGATCGCCCTGGCCAATGAGAGATGATCTCATATGTAAACATATGAGATCATCTCTCAGCGCCGCTCCTCCTCCTCACACAGAGACAGCGTGTGAGGAGGGGGAGATGAACGGCTGCAGCGCCGTAAGTTTTTTTTAAAAAAAAAAAATAAAAAATAAAATGCCATCTGTGCCCACTGCCACCACTGCAATCTGTCCCCAATGCCATCCCCAGTGCCATCTGCCAGTGCCATCCCCAGTGCCATCTGCCCAGTGCCATCCCCAGTGCCATCCCCAGTGCCATCCCAGTGCCATCTGCCAGTGCCATCCAGTGCCATCTGCCAGTGCCATCCCCAGTGCCATCTCCCAGTGCCATCCCCAGTGCCATCCCCAGTGCCATCTGCCAGTGCCATCTGCAGTGCCATCCCCAGTGCCATCTGCCAGTGCCATCCCCAGTGCCATCTGCCAGTGCCATCCCAGTGCCATCTGCCAGTGCCATCCCCAGTGCCATCTGCCAGTGCCATCTGTCATCAGTGCCACAGTGCCATCTGTCATCAGTGCCACATATTAGTGCCATCTGTCATCAGTGCCACCTGTCAGTGTCACGTGCCATCTGTTATCAGTGTCACCTGTCATCAATGCCACGTATCAGTGCCATCTGTCATCAGTGTCATGTGTCATCAGTGCCACGTATTAGTGCCGTCTGTCATCAGTGCCACGTATTAGTGCCATCTCGCATCAGTGCCACATATTAGTGCCACGTGATATCAGTGCCATGTATGAGTGCCATCTCTCATCAGTGCCACATATTAGTGCCATCTGTCATCAGTGTCACGTGTCAGTGCCCCGTATTAGTACCATCTGTCATCAGTGCCCCGTATTAGTACCATCTGTCATCAGTGCCACGTCAGTGTCACGTGTCATCAGTGCCACGTCAGTGTCACGTGTCATCCGTGCCACGTGTCAGTGTCACGTGTCATCCGTGCCACGTCAGTGTCACGTGTCATTGTCCTGGTGCTCCAGGGCCTTCAAAAGTGTAATAGGTAGTCAACAATTTAGATGTGTAATTTATGCTCCTAGAACACGTGATGGCGCTCCCTGCACGTTGGGCCTCTCTATGTGGCCAGGCTGTGGAAAAGTCCCACACATGTGGTATCGTAATAATCAGGAGGAGTAGCAGAATTTATTTTGGGGTGTCATTTGTGGTATACACATGCCATGTGAGAGAAATAACCTATTACAATGACAATTTTGTAGAAAAAAAATAAAAAATAAAAAAATAATTCATTTTGCAAAGAATTGTGGGAAAAAATGACAACATCAAAAAGCTCACCATGCCTCTTACTAAATACCGTGGAATGTCTACTTTCAAAAAAGGGGTCATTTGGGGGGTATTTGTACTTTCCTGGCTTGTTCGGGTCACAAGAAATGAGATAGGCCACCAGTACATCAGATGTGATCAATTTTGTATAATTCGCACCACAGATTGTAGAGTCTGTAACTTTCACAAAGACCAAATAATTTCCACTAATTTGGGTTATTTTTACCAAAGATATGTGGCAGTATAAATTGTGGCCAAAATTTATGAAGAAAAATTAATAATTTCCTAAATTGTATCACAGAAACAAAGAAAAATGCGTTTTTTTTTTCAAAATTTTCGGTCTTTTTTCAATTATAGCGCAAAAAATCAAAAACCCAGAGGTGATCAAATACCACCAAAAGAAAGCTCTATTTGTGGGAAAAAAAAGGACAAAAAATTCATTTGGGTACAGTGTTGCATGACTGAGTAATTGTCAGTCAAAGCGTGAGAGCACCGAAAGCTGAAAATTGGTCTGGATGGGAGGGGGGTGTTGGTGCCTGGTAGGCAAGTGGTTAAACATATTTCATTATGGTTGAAATGTATTATTTTATGTAACTAATAAAATAACCCCAAGCAATATGTGAGGTCTCTCTAGGTTCATGCTTTCAAAAAAGTATGGGATTGTAACACAACTTGAAAACATTTTTAAAAGCATTGCATTAAGCATTATTTGTACAGTATCTAAAATGGCCCAAAATGTAAACTGAAATCTATTTCGTATTGCTGCCATATATTGTAGACCATTTGGAGACATTTTTATTTTAGCTACTCTCTGTGGTCTTTGCTTTACCAATTAACAGATAAGTCATTCATGATGCAATATGTACTTCATAGTTCTTAATTATGTAAAATGTGCTGCTTATATATGGTTGTTATTAATACATACAGTATGTTATTAAATCAGACACCTGGTTTGCATGTTAAATGCTTTTTGCAAAAAAAAAAAAATAATGATGGATTGTATTAAACAGGCTTTAGAGGTTCTAATAATACATAGAATCATGTTGCTTTATGTTGGGTTCGAAGTTCCTGCTTAAAACTTTATTTTTTTTTTACTTTGCAACAGACTGCATGTGTTAAAGAAAAACATATATATGAAAAACATATTACCGATTTTTGCCTTTCTTATTTTTCCCTGCGGTTTTGGGTTTAGCCTCTTTGTTCAGCTGAATATTTTTTAACCACTTCAATATCGGGCACATTTACCCCTTTCCTGCCCAGGGCATTTTTCAGAATTCAGCGCTGTTGCACTTTGAATGCGTGGTCATGCAACACTGGATCAATAAGAAATTGTTATCATTTTTTTACACAAATAGAGCTTTCTTTTGGTGGTATTTAATCACAGCTGGGTTTTTATTTTTTACTAAATAAACAAAAAAGGACCACAAATGTTGAAAACCTGTTTTTCTTCATTTCTGTTATAAAATTTATCAACATTTTTTATTTTTTTTCATAAATTTATGTCAAAATGTATTCTGCTACATTTAGTAAAAATAACCCAAATCAGTTTATATTATTTAGTCTGTAGGAAAGTTAGAGTCCACAAACTAGGGTATACTGTATATTTGAAAATTGATCAATCCTGATCAGTACTGACTTAAAGAATAGATGCACACAAAGCCAGTGTGAAACTCCTGGGAAATGCAGAGTGGTGTATAAAGCCCATGAATATTAGACATGTGCAAATTGTTTCATAACGAATCAAAATTCGGCCGAATTTTGCACCTTTCGGATATTCGGATGCATCCGAATGTCCGAATTAAAAGATAACGAATTTCAACTAATATGAAAGAAATTATATTGAATATAATAAATGAATTTGACATGATTCAGTAATTCGTTAAAGATCTAATGAAACGAGACCCACCTGGTGGGCCAGGCCCAAATGTCACTTAAAAGACCGTGGGTGGGGTGGCTTTACCAGGCCCCCCACACCTCCAACTCCCGGGGGATCGCCATTCTAATAGCCAAGTCGGTGCAGTTCCAATTGCACGGTTTGCAGTCGGATCCGCAGGGCAGATTTCTCTTCCTTCATGCTGTTGTGGGCGGGCTTGAGATGCTCATTATGGCGTTTTACATACCGCCACCCTTTCACTTTGGTACCCTTCAGGAGGGCCTGGATTACATGGCTAGGCATCCCACGGTGCCTGCAATGTGGCTAGGCGACTTCAACATGACCATCAACCCCAGCCTTGACAGACTCAGTGCGTCTGCCCAGTCCCCGCCTCCCCCCTCCATTACCAGATTCGGTAGGTTCCTGGCAGAATTCGCCATGACGGACACCTGGAGACACAGACACCCAGACAAAGTGGCCTTCTCATGTTTCACCCCCTCGCACTTGGCTATGTCCCGAATTGACTTGATCTTGCTCTCCCCTGCTCTGCTGCCGGACCTCGGTGAGGTGGGGTTCGGCAGCAGAGTGCTGTCAGATCACTCCCCTTACTGGGTAACGATGCGACTTCCCGCATCCCCGGCCCCTCGCAAGTGGCGCCTGAATCCATTCTGGCTCACCGTCCTGCCTGACCTGGAGGCGGTTGACCGCGAATGGACACACTTCTTTAACACCAACCTCGGGTCTGCGCACATGGGACTGGTGTGGGAGACCTTTAAAACCCATGCCCGCCTAATACTCTCCACTCGTATAAATAGGCACAAGGCCACGTCTAAAACTGTATTACAGCAGTCGGAGGAGAGGCTCACTTCTCTAGAACAGATGTTCCTCGCTGACCCCTCCGCGGGCAATGCCTCTCTTCTCCGCCTCCAATCCAGACTTACTGACCAGTTGTACTTTGAAAAGGCCAAACAACGCATATTCTATGGCAACCAGCGCATCTTTGAACATGGTGAGCGTGCGGGCAAGCTCCTTGCCTACATGGCCCACCTTGACCATACCCCCCCAGTAGTGGTCCAGCTCCGCACCCCGTCCGGGGAACTGACCTCTGACCCCGACCGGGTGGCAGCGGAATTCAGGAACTTTTACTCTGAGCTTTACACATCCACCACATGCCACACACCGGCCGACCTGTCTCGACTCCTCCAGACAGTTGATTTTCCGTCCCTCACCCCCCCCAGGTGGCCCAACTTGAAGCACCTATAACCTCCGAATGCATAGCCGAAGCGATCTCCCTCCTCCCCGCCTCTAAGTCCCCTGGCTCAGATGGCCTTCCCCTAGAATTTTACGCACACTTCCAAGACACCCTCATCCCCATATTGCAGAAACTCTACACTCACATCTTCGACACTGGGACCCTCCCCCCTTCCATGGGGGAGGCTCTCATTGTCCTCATCCCCAAACCAGGCAAGGACCCTGTCCTCCCTGAATCCTACCGCCCTATCTCCCTCCTGCAGCTGGATGTTAAAATCCTTGCCAAAATCCTAGCCCTCCGCCTCAACAAGGTCATCCTCAGGCTAATACACCCGGACCAAACGGGCTTTATGCCCAACAAAAATACGGCATTTAACCTCCGCAGACTACACATGAACCTACAAGCCACGCACGACAACACTGGATCTAGGGTGGTGGTGAGCCTGGATGCCGCAAAGGCATTTGATTCCGTAGAGTGGGGGTACCTCTGGGAATGCCTCCGCAAATACGGCTTTGGCCCCAACTTTATCAAATGGTTACAACTCCTCTACCAGTCTCCCACCGCCCGGATTCAGGTCAACGGTAGGACATCAGACCCATTCACACTCTCAAGGGGAACCCGCCAAGGCTGCCCCATATCACCACTCCTATACGCCCTCGCGGTTGAACCCCTGGCCATAGCAATCAGAGCCCACCCTCACATCAGGGGCCTCCGAAAGGGACACATCACCGAGCTAATTAGTTTATATGCCGATGATATGCTCCTTTACCTGGAAGACTCCGGCCCCTCTCTGGAAGCCGCGCTTCAACTTATTAAGCTCTTCGGGGAATACTCAGGACTACAAATTAACTGGTCCAAGTCCCAGATCCTCCCACTTGACATGGGAGCCCCCACAGCCTCTCAGGCAGCGCTCCCGCTGATCAGGGCAAGCCAACTCAAATATCTCGGAGTACAGTGCACTAGGGCCCCCGAGGAATACAACTCACTCAACATCGAACCACTATTCGCCCTCCTCAAATCCAAAACCCAAACCTGGTCCAGACTCCCTCTAGGGGTTATGGGGCGTATCAACTTGATCAAGATGATCCTCCTCCCCAAGCTGCTCTACCTGTTTTGGCATGCCCCTTTGTCCATTCCCATACGAACCTTTAAGTCCATGGAAGCCATTCTCAATACCTTTGTCTGGGGCACCTCCCGACATAAGCTATCCTGGAAGACCCTGAAGTGCCCAGTGCACCTAGGGGGCACCGCCATCCCTGACCTTCTTCTATACTATACAGCGTCCCAACTCTCCCACTTCTACTACCTCGATAAGACTGACAAAGACCGATACCTACTACTGGTATGCCCTCCCCACACAGGCCCGATCTCCCACCCCTTACAGATTCTCCTTCTCGGTACCCACGGTCCCCCAACCCCCCTGAAGACCATGCTCACCCATCACCGTAAAGTTTGGCAAATAGCCATAAACAAGACCAAAGCACCGGCCATTCACGCTCACACCCCTTTATGGAACAACCCTCAACTCCCTGAACTCCTCACGATACCCGATCAGGCCCTATGGATCTCTAAGGGTATAATATTCCTCTCACAGGTGTTGAGAGGAGGCTCAGTGAGACAATTCCAGGTCCTCAAGGATGAGTTTCACCTCCCTAACCACACGTTCTTCCGCCACCTCCAGCTCCGGCATGCCCTTAACTCCCAGTTTGTTGGTTCCGCTCCCAGGCTGGAAACGTTATCCACCGTAAGCGTGATACAGGGACAAGACCCTAAGAAGCTCATTTCTTTCTTCTATAACCAACTGCTGCTACCTGATGCCACCCTGCTGGCACACAGCCTGAAACCTAAATGGGAGGCGGACCTGGGCGAGGTGGAACATGAGGACTGGGAGGACGCACTTGCTGTCTCTAAACTAGTGTCCCCTAAACTCTCGGATAGGCTCACCCACCTATACATCCTGCATAGATCATACCTCACCCCTGTCCGCCTCGCTAGATTCAGACCAGACTACAACCCTTCCTGCCCCAGGTGCGGAGACTCAGAAGGCACGTTCTACCACCTAATATGGGCCTGCCCGCACATCCAGGCCTTTTGGGCACAAGTCATCAAATTCCTGCACGACCGAATGGGCTCACCCCTATCCTTATGCCCCCGCCAATGTATACTAGGGATCCTCCCGCTCCCTGAAGAGGAAAAATACCTTGCCACACTTCTCCAGGAAACCCTTTTTCTCGCTAGAATGCAAATAGCTCGTACATGGATTAAAGCGCACCCCCCCACCCTGCAGGCATGGATAGCAGCCGTAAATGCCACCCTCCCATTCAAGAAGGTACTTTACCTCCATCGAGGCTGCCCAGCCAAATATAATAAAATTTGGGACAAATGGATCGGGGATCCAGACACATGCCCGACCTGAAGGGTGCTGCACCTCCCTCCAGCTGTACTCGCCCCTGTACTCCTTTACCCTGACGCGCGCAGCCCACCCCACTCCGTCAGGTACTGAGTCTGCAAGGCTGTCTCACATACCCTACTGTGACTGATGCGCAACGCGGCCCCGAAAACCAGTAGCAAACCTGTTTGAAGCTCCCGGGAGCAGCACTGAAACTCATGCCATGACACCAGCCCGCAATAAGCGAAACACCCCTTGCTTATCAGACAACATTTTTTGCCCTCTGACATGTCAACTTTGTAACCCGTTGATATAGTGCCTGTTGCACTTTAATATGTATGTATGTATCCTTGCTTGATTTATGCTCAATAAACTTGATTTTGTTTAAAAAAAAAAAAAGATCTAATGAAACAAAAGGTCAACTCAAAGTAAATCTTACAGTCCAATCAGCTGATTAATTTTGTGCTGGAGGTTGGATTACTGGCAAAGTGCATTCCTGAGAACTGAGTGAGAAGGGTGTTGTATTGTATTTGAGCAGAGGAGAAGAGATTTTGTGATTGTGTGTGTTAATAGATTCAATAAACAAACAACGTTCCAAACTACGACTCATTATCACAAATATATAAAACATACATAAATATCGAATTTCAACTAATACAAAGAAATTATAGTATTTTACGAATGACAACGAACCGAAACTAAACAAAATTTTCCATTGTGCACAAGTCTAATGAATATTGTTCATTTTATGTAAGAACATCAATCCTTAAAAGATTAATAAAAGATGAATGAAACTACGTGGCATGTTCACCAATGCCAGGAGTCTGGCGGACAAGATGGGAGAACTAGAGCTACTGTTGTTCGACGAGGATTTCAATTTTGTATTTGGTTCAACAGCTCTCATGATTGGCTGGCTGGCAACCATTCAAGGGTAATCCCAATATCGCAGGGATAGAGAGGGTAAAAAAGAGGGAGGGGTATGCCTGTACAGTGGTGTGAAAATGTGTTTGCCCCTTCCTCATTTCCTGTTCCTTTGCATGTTTGTCACACTTAAGTGTTTCGGAACATCAAACCAATTTAAACAATAGTCAAGGACAACACAAGTAAACACAAAATGCAATTTGTAAATGAAGGTGTTTATTATTAAAGGTGAAAAAAAATCCAAACCATCATGGCCCTGTGGTAAAAAGTGATTGCTCCCTAAACCTAATAACTGGTTGGGCCACCCTTAGCAGCAACAACTGCAACCAAGCATTTGCGATAACGTGCAATGAGGCTTTTACAGCGTCCTGGAGGAATTTTGGCCCACTCATCTTTGCAGAATTGTCCTAATTCAGTTACATTAGAGGGTTTTCGAGCATGAACGGCCTTTTTAAGGTCATACCACAACATCTCAATAGGATTCAGGTCAGGACTTTGGCTAGGCCACTGCAAAGTCTTCATTTTGTTTTTCTTCAGCCATTCGGTGGTGGACTTGCTGGTGTGTTTAGGATCATTGTCCTGCTGCAGAACCCAAGTTCGTTTCAGCTTGAGTACACGAACAGATGGTCGGACATTCTCCTTCAGGATCTCTTGGTAGACAGCAGAATTCATAGTTCCTTTTATCACGGCAAGTCTTCAGGTCCTGAAGCAGCAAAACAGCCCCAGACCATCACACTACCACCACCATACCACCAAAAAAATAGATGATAAAGAAAGAGTACCAATTATAATGGATTTTAATGTACAACACAAACATGTAGAGAAAATTTTTAAAAAACATTGGGATATTTTAAAAACAGATCGACACAGGCGGGCTCCTACCCTAAGAGACAATTTGGCTAAAAATGTGCTAGACCCACCACCTAAGAAGACTTTTTCGTTCTTTGAGGGGAAGGGCTACTACCCATGCAAAAAGTGTTATGCATGTCGACATACTAAAGAGCCCAAGAAAAAGAAGTCTTCCTTCACATCTACTGTCACAAATAAGGACTATGATATTGAACACTTCATAACATGTAAGACTGAGGGCGTAGTATACCTAATGGAGTGCCCTTGCAAGATCCAATACATAGGAAGGACAAAAAGAGAATTGTGGAAGAGATTGCGGGAACATGTCCAAAACATTAAAAAAGGGTTTTGACAAGCACAGCTTATCAAGGCATTATGCCAAATATCACAAAAAAGATCCCTCGTCCCTAAAAATATGTGCCATCGAAAAATATAAGCCACACTGGAGAGGTGACAATAAGATTATTAGAATCAGCCAAGCTGAATCCAGATGGATATATGATTTGTGTACACTCAGACCATGGGGACATGATGTCGAATTCGACTTGAATTGTTTTATATCCAATTATTGATTACATGCTGGTATATTATTAATATTTATTTTAATGATTTTACCAATATGATTAATTTTCTCCCTATTTTTTAATTATTTTTAGTTGGGTCTCTTTTTATTATGTAAGGTCTCTTTATTTAAAAAATATTTTTATTAGACCTTTTCACATCTTGAAACTACATTTTTATACATAATTTTAACAAAGTTCTTCTAATAGAATTGGAATTTTTTAAAGAATATGGCCAATCTTACAAGTGACCACTAGATGGCATACATGAAGGATATTGAAGGATATTTCCTGATGGTCATTTTTATCTACTACCACTGGATGTCACTATTGAGTAGTCTCTCCTATTTTTATCTACTACCACTGGATGTCACTATTGAGTAGTCTCTCCTATTTTTATCTACTACCACTGGATGTCACTATTGAGTAGTCTCTCCTACTTTTAGAAATCAATTTACACCTCCGGCCACTGGATGGCACTGTGATTGTTATTTATTATTATTATACCATGAGGCTAAATTATTTCCTTATTTTCAGACCTTTATATGTAATAAAAATAGATTAATTTTCTCAGATTAGGATTGCATATGTCATCAAGTCCTACTATGTATGTCCAAATGTCAACTTTTAGTCGTTATTTACACCGCTGTCAGCACAGCGTCAATTGACCACTGTATAAATAGGCCCAGAGACACCTGACAGCCTTACCCTTTGACAAAGTCACGTGTGCTAGTGACGATACTAGTGAGGGAGGAAGGAAGTCAGGTGCCTATCGCTCTACTTCCGGTTTGCGGCCGCGACCGGAAGTTCATCTATGCTGATGCAAGAAAACTTTAAATGTGAGTGGATATTATTTTTGTTTCAATAAACCTGTTTTTTACTACACATTGGAGCGCTTCTTTGTACCTTTAACCCCTACATGCTGATCTAACCCGTGAGTGACCCCTTACCCCTGGAGTGCCTTTTCGGATCGGAGTAGGAGTCCATAGGAGCCCATAGAAGCCTATAGGAGCCCATAGGAGCCCATAAGAAAGAGGACCCGGAAAGTGACCAGGCTTGCCACTTTAGAGGCTATCTGCTCCACTAGGCCTGTAGGGGCCGCAAATAGAGGTGAGAGGCTGGGGGAACTAGTAGGGTGCACCCCTGAAGTCAGCACAGAGCACTGCCTGCACGGATCATCACTGTGATCAACACAAAGATTCCTGAATATTTCTACTCACCTTCACTTATTCCAGAGCATTATGCTCTTCATTGTTCCAGATTGTGGACTTTATCGTTTATTTTCCGCCATTTTTTTCTTTACAAGCTGGGACTTGTAGTGCACCAGATTTTACTTTTATTTTTTAATAATTTTTTTCAGCGATATTATTGTTTTGGTATCATCTGATTATACCATACCTACAGTGACACACTCTTTTCATCTGTATGGTCACTTTGTCATTATTTTGGATATTTCTGCACATTCAATCATTAATTTCCCTTGCAATTTCCTTGCAATTCCCTTGCACTTTCAGAACCAATTTATCGGTTCTCTATTGGTTCTTTATTCACATATTTTGCACCTTTTATTGCTAGAAGATTTCGTGTTCACTATTTTTAACCCAACTCCATCATCATTTTTACCCCAGCACATATATTTATTTTCAGCACGGTTATTTTAGCACCATCACTTTTATTGAATATTTTTTCATTTTTTACACACGTCTTATATTTATTCAATATTTTATGTGTATTGCTATTAAGGAATTTTATCTATTTAGTTCATTATTTTATGTTTTTATATATCTATTTATGTGAAAGGTCACTCATCTTTCGGATACTCTGAGCTTTGCAAACTGGTCATTTTAGATTATTTTTAGATTATTTATTGATTTACATAAGGGTTAGCGCCACATACCCTCTTCATTCACCACCATATTTTACTGTTGGTATAATGTGCTTTTTCTGAAATGCAGTGTTCCTTCTACGCCAGATATACTTGGACACAGACCTTCCAAAGAGTTCCACTTTTGTCTCATCAGTCCACAGAATGTTGTCCCAAAAGTCTTGGGGATCATCAAGATGTGTTGTGGAGAAATTGAGACGAGCTTTGATGTTCTTTTTGCTCAGCAGTGGTTTTCTCCTTGGAACTCTGCCATGCAGGCCATTTTTGCCCAGTCTTTTCCTGATGGTGGAGGCATGAACGCTGACCTTAACTGAGGCAAGTGAGGCCTGCAGTTCCTTGGACGTTGTTGTGGGGTCTTTTGTGACCTCTTGGATGAGTCGTCGCTGCGCTCTTGGGGTAATTTTGGGCGGCCGGCCACTCCTGGAAGGTTCACCACTGTTCCATGTCTTCGCCATTTGTGGATAATGGCTCTCACTGTGGTTCGCTGGATTCCCAAAGCTTTGGAAATGGCTTTATAACCCTTTCCAGACTGATAGATCTCAATTACTTTCTTTCTCAATTGTTCCTGAATTTCTTTGGGTCTCGGCATGATGTGTAGCTTTTAAGGATCTTCTGGTGGACCTTACTGTGTCAAGCAGCTCCTATTTAAGTGATGCCTTGATTGTGAACAGGTGTGGCAATAATCAGGCCTGGGTGTGGCTAGAGAAATTTAACTCAGGTGTGGACAACCACAGTTATAGTATGTTTTAACAAGGGGGGCAATCACTTTTTCACACAGGGCCATGATGGTTTGGATTTTTTTTCACCTTTAATAATAAACACCTTCATTTACAAATTGCATTTTGTGTTTACTTGTGTTGTCCTTGACTATTGTTTAAATTGGTTTGATGTTCCGAAACACTTAAGTGTGACAAACATGCAAAGGAACAGGAAATGAGGAAGGGGGCAAACACTTTTTCACACCACTGTATATCAAAAATGATATACAAGTGAATGTGAGAGATGAAAATGAGAACATTTCTGGACAGCCGCACTCCAAAAAAGTAGCCTTTATTCGTTCGTCCGAAAAATAAATTTATTTAGTTACTCCAGAAATTAGTTTTTATTTATTTAGTTTCGTTTAAAAAATGCATTCGTCTGAAAATCCAAAATAATTAAGGTTGAATCTGTCATTGAAGGCTTATGGTGTGTGTCGAATGTTCTAAGAAGATTCGACGGGCAGCTAAACTGTACGACGCCGCAATTGTACATTGCCAGTCAAATGTTCCGTCTACAAGCTATAGTAGAATTCTAATGTTGTATGACACTAGTAATAATTATATTATTAATTATTATTACTAGTCAACCAACATTAGATTCTTCTATAGCTTATGGGCAGAGTCGAATCTCCATGTTGAATCTTTTTTCTCTATGTCGAATAATTTTGGACTAATAGAATTAGGTTAGGCACATTCAACCTTTTTTGCTATTGTCTCTATAATGTCGAATCTTTTCTCTCTATGTCAAATCTTTTCTCTCTATGTAGAATAATCTTGGACTAATAGAGCTAAGGTTAGGCACATTCGACCACAGGTTTGATGGACACAGATCGCAAATTGTCGAATCTCCTATCTATATCGAACTGTTGTCGCAATGAAAATGAAAATAAAGCATTTGTTTATGTTGGATCTTTTGGTTTTCGGATTCTGCACGTTCGTTATCATTTGTTATAACGATAACAAAAATCCTCGAAATTCGGACGAAAATGACGAAAATGCATTCGGACGAAAACAAATGCACATGTCTATAAATGAACCAACTAGAAACAAAGCGTTACTAGACCTACTGATTACCAACAATACAGACAGGATCACAGATGTAGAAATACGGGCAATTTAGGAAACAGCAATCACAGGTCAATTAGTTTTAGTATAAGTCACACTAATTGGAAACATAAGGGGAATACAAAGACACTGAATTTCAAAAGAGCTAACTTCCCAAAACTTTGAGCCTTGCTATAAGATAAAAAATGAGATAATATCTTAGGAACACGGAGGAGAAATGGGTATGCTTTAAGAGCATATTAAATAAGGGCATTAGCCAGTGCATCCCAATCGGAAATACATTTAAAAGAGATAATAAAAGTCCTGGGTGGCTTAACTCCAACATAAAAATGAATATAAAAGCAAAAGAGAAGGCCTTCATAAAATACTGGCTGAGGGATCATCATCAGCATTCCAACATTGCAAAGAATGCAACAAGAAATGTAAGGGTGCAATAAGGGCGGCTAAGATAGAACACAAAAGGCACATAGCGGAGGAGAGTAAGAAAAATCCAAAGAAATTCTTTAAGTACATAAATAGTATGAAAGGGAGGTCAGATCATATTGGTCCCATAAAAAATAATGAAGGGAATCTGGTTACTAAGAATGGAGAGATGGCAAAGGTATTGAATTTATTCTTCTCCTCAGTCTTCACGAGCGAATCGGCCGACTTCAGTAACCAAAACTGCAAAGTTTATCATCATGCCATGTCACAGGGAGCACCCTCATGGCTAACAGAGGACAGAATTAGGAATAGACTTAAAAAACTAAACATGAATAAGTCGACGGGACTAGATGGCTTGCACCTGACGGTTCTTAAGGAACTCAGTCAAGTAATTGCCAGACCATTGTTCCTAATTTTTATTACCAATCTGCTGACTGGAATGGTACCAGCTGATTGGACAAAAAAGCCAAAGAAAGGGCCAAGATACATCCCTGGGAATTACAGACCAGTTAGCCTAACATCAATTGTATGCAAGCTCTTGGAGGGGATGATAAGGGACTATATACAAGATTTTAGTAATGACAACTGTATCATTAGCAGTAATCAGTATGGATTCATGAAGAATTGTTCTTGCCAAACCAATCTAATAACCTTCTATGAGGAGGTGAGCTGTCATCTAGATAAAGGAAGGCCCGTAGATGTGGCGTATCTGAATTTTGCAATAGCATTCGATACAGTTCCCCATAAACGTTTACTGTACAAAGTAAGGTCAGTTGGCATGGATCATAGGGTGAATACATGGATTGAAAACTGGCTACAGGGGTGAGTTCAGAGGGTAGTTATAAATCTGGAGTACTCGGAATGGTCTGGGGTGGAAAGTGGGGTCCCCCAGGGTTCTGTCCTGGGACCAATCCTATTTAATTTATTCATAAACGACCTGGAGGAAGGGATAAACAGTTCAATCTCTGTATTTGTGGACGATACTAAGCTAAGCAGGGCAATAACATCTCCACAGGATGTGGAAACCTTGCAAGTAGATCTGAACAAATTATTGGGGTGGGCAACTACATAGCAAATGATGTTTAATGTGGAAAAATGTAAAGTAATGCATTTGGGGGGCAAAAATATGAATGCAATCTACTCACTGGGGGGAGAACCTCTGGGGGAATCTAGGATGGAAAAGGACTTGGGGGTCCTAGTAGATGACATGCAATGCCAAACTGCTGCAAGCAAAGCAAACAGAATATTGGCATGCATTAAAAAGGGATTAACTCCAGAGATAAAACGATAATTCTCCCAATCTACAAGACTCTGGTCCAGCCGCAACATGGAGTATGCTGTCCAGTTCTGGGCACCAGTCCTCAGGGAGGATGTGCTGGAACTGGAGATAGTCCAGAGAAGGGCAACAAGACTAATAAAGGATCTGGAGGACATTAGTTATGAGGACATTTTACAAACACTGAATTTGTTTTCCCTGGAAAAGAGACGCTTGAGAGGGGATATGATTTCAATGTACAAATACCGTACTGGTGACCCCACAATAGGGATAAAACGTTTCCACGTAAGGGAATTTAATAAGATACGCAGCCATTCACTAAAATTAGAAGAAAAGCGGTTTAACCTTAAACTGCGTAGAGGGTTCTTTACTGTAAGAGCGGTTAGGATGTGGAAGTCCCTTCCACAGGCAGTGGTTTCAGCGGGGAGCATCAATAATTTAAAAAAAAACTATTAGATAATAACCTGAACAACTGCAACATACAGGGATATACAATGTAATTAATACTGACATAAAACCACACACATAGCCTGGATTTGATGGACTTGTGTCTTTTTTCAACCTCGCCTACTATGTAACTATGAAAGTCACTCCTGGTAAAAAAAAAAGGATTTTCCGATCGTGTGTATGCAATTCCGACACGCAAAATTCTGACGCATGCTCGGAAACAATTCGACGCATGCTTGGAAGCATTAAACTTCCCTTTTATAGTGCTGTCGAACGTGTTTTATGCCGCTGTGTTATTGACCGTCGAAATTTGGTGTGGTCTTGTGTAGGCAACACAGCTTGAGCGAAATTCCGTCGGAAAAACAGAGTTTTTTCCGACGAGAATTCCGATCGCGTGTACGCGGCATAAGGGGTTTACCAGTTCATAATGTCTCTGTTTTTTGTCCTACTAATGATGGCAAGGCTGCTTAAGATGTGGGCTGGGGACCCAGAGACTTTGAAAACAAAAGGGCAGGGAAAATAAGGAAAAAAGCGCTATGCCACTTCTAGTGCAGCAACGTTTTAATAAAAAATAGCAAAGTTAACCACTTGCCCACTGGACACTTAAACCCCATTCCTAACCAGAGCAATTTTCAGCTTTCAGTGCTCTCACATTTTGAATAACAATTACTCAGTCATGCAACACTGTATCCATACAAAATGTTTGTCATTTTTTCACACAAATAGAGATTTCTTTTGGTAGTATTTAATCACCACTGAGTTGTTGTTTTTTTGCACTATAAATTAAAAAAGACCGAAAATGTTCTAAAAAATAATTTTTCTTTGTTTCTGTTATAACATTTTACAAATTAGTAATTTTTCTTCATAAATGTTGGCCAAAATTTTTACTGCTACATATTTTTGGTAAAAATAACCCAAATCAGTGAAAATGATTTGGTCTTTGTGAAAATGATAGAGTCTACAAGCTATGTTGCCTGTGCATACCACAAATGACACCCCAAAATGCATTCTACTACTCCTACTGAGTATGGCGACACCACATATGTGAGACTTTTACACAGCCTGACCACATACAGAGGCCCAACATTGAAGTAGCACCTTCAGGCGTTCTAGGATCATAAATGACACATCTGATTACACTTTTGAAGGCCCTGCAGTATCAGTACAATAGAAACACCCACAACATGACCCCATTTTGGAAAGCAAACACCCCAATGTATAATCTATGAGGCATAATGAGTCTTTTGAATGGTTAACTGTTTTCCAGAAGTTTTTGGAAAATGTGGAAAAAACATTAAAACACATTTTTTTCCCACAAAGTTGTCCATTTATAAGATATTTCCAACACATAGCATGTACATAGCAAAAATGACACCCCAAAGTACATTCTTCTACTTCTCATGAGTACCGTGATATCACATGTGTGAGAGTTTTACACATACAGTGGCCCAACATTGAAGTAGCACCTTCAGGTGTTCTAGGAGCATAAATTACACATCTCATTTCTCAACCAACTATTACATTTTTGAAATCCCTGGAGAAACTGGACAATGGAAACGCACACAAAATTACCCCATTTTGGAAAGCAAACACTCCAACGTATAATCTATGAGGCATAATGAGTCTTTTGAAGGGTTCATTTTTTTCCAGATATTTTTGGAAAATGTGAAAAAAAAATATGAAAATTTATTTGTTTTACACAAAGTTGTCCATTTATAAGATATTTCCAACACACATCATGTACATAGCAAAATTACACCCCAAAATACATTCTGCTACTCCTCCTGAGTATGGCGATACCACGTGTGAGACTTTTACACAGCCTGGCTTAACATTCAAGGAGCACCTTCAGGTGTTCTAGGGACATAATACACACATCTTATTTCCTGAAAACCTATCACATTTTTGAAGGATCTTCATATTTCTAACACATAGCATGTACATACCAATAATTACACCCCAAAATACATTCTGATGAGCAAAGGGTAAACAAAAGATTACCTGTGTTTTTAGTAGTGCAGTTGTCCACAGGAGGAGAGCACTGAATTAGGCAGCAGGCAGGGATGTGGTCAGCGACAGCAAACAGAATTGTCCAGGCAGCAGGAATACTGTCCATATACAGTCCAGGTTCAGTGCAGGTAGAGATATTGCTTGCAGTGCCAAAATATTTGTCCTGGTAGTAGGCGTTAACATGGTTCATAGTACAAGTAGCAGGCCAGGAAAGAATGGGGACAGGGGTAAAGGCTTCTCCCACCCAAATCTCTTTGAAGTCTCCGAACTCCAGACCCTAATCCAGGAATGAGTAAACTAAAATATTAGTTTTCTTCATCCAGAAAAACAATTCTGAAGCCCCTCACATATATGAGACCCCTGTGTTATGAATCCCACTACTCCAGTAGTACTGGAGTAGTACTGGAGTAGTACTGGAGAATCCCACTACTCCAGTAAAAGATCAGTCCAAGAGGCAGGCAAAAAACGTGGTCAAACAGTCCAGGATCAGTTACAGAGCAGGCAGAGGTAGGTACAGTTTAGCATTAGGCAGAAGTGTTGTCGTATAGCAGGCCAGGGTCAGTTCCGGAGAAGGCAGCGGTATGTACAGTTTAGTGCAGTGACATAAGGGGTGTGAAGGTAAATGACAATTATGTTTACCATACTTCCCTAATAATGTAGAGAAGTATGGTAACAGCAGAAACAGTCACCTATACAGAGGCCTGGTTGCGAAAGAAAGTGGGGATAATAATACACAGTGTCTCTTCTAACTCCTCCTCTGAAGCACACCCGTCTTTTCACGTCTTTGGCCTGTTTCACGAAGGGGGAGTTTCTCAGGAAAGTGGCATTCTTGGAGTCTGTTCCATGAATCAGAGCGAATATTTTCTGATGGGCCTTCAGGGTACAATAGGGTGTTGATGATTTATTCTTGGTAACGAAGATAGGATACAGGCATCTCAGTAGATCTGTGGTAAATAACATTTGGTAAATATTTGGTAAAAGTTAACATTTGGTAAAAGTGTTATGCATGGCCAAACTGAAAAAAGAAATAGATTGTTGGATCGATAAGAGCATGTGGACGTTTCGTCTGTCCCTCCACCTGACAGCTAATAGCTCATCGTTTAGCAAAGATGGTGTCTCCCCTCGTCATAGCCTTTCTTTAACAAGCCTTTTGCAGTAAGCCCTTCCTATTGGCTCTCACTGTAACGCATGCTTGAGTCTTCCTTTCCTGTACCGCATGCTCAAGTCTTCCTTCAGAAGAGGGGCAAGCTTGTGTAGAAATTATCTACATAGAGATGGTATCCCTTTCCAAGGAGTGGCTAGGAAGGCTCCCAAACAACTTTTCCGCTGGCTCCAATGTACTCTGGGCATTCAGGGGAGATGCAGTTGGGTGTTGATGTACTCCTTGGCGCGGTCACAAAGTTTGTAGTACTTAACCCCATATCAGGCCCTTTTGCTAGGGATAAACAGTTTGAAGCCCAGTCTGCCTGTGAATTTTGACAAGGGGCTTATCCACAGAGATGTTTTAGTCGGGGTGTCAGAGGTACTCACCCGGGCCGAAATGCTGAGAGCTGCTCCCCTTGCGACTAGGTGCACGATGCCTCTGGAGTGGATACAGAGGTCACCGGGCACAAAGATGCACGGGTTGCCAGCAGGTGTGTTGCAGGTGGTGTGCAGTAGCGACGTTGACCAGGAGAGGCTGATGCTGCACTGGAAGTAGACACCTGGCAGGGCCGTGAGGAGACAGAGGCTTTGTAGATACCAGGACGTGTACTGGAGAAGAACCCTGAGGTGCATGTGAGAACTGAAGTCCAGAACACCAAGGCAGAGGGTTAAACATGTAACTCAATCCGGTAGGCAAGCCGAGGGTCAAACACAGGTAATCAGGCCGGAGAGGAATCCAGGAAGCAGGCCAGGGGTCAAACACAGGTAAGTAACTCAGAGAATGTCCAGCAAGCAGGCCGAGGGTCAAGCACAGGTAATCAGGCAGCAGAGGTATCCAGGAAGCAGGCCAGGGGTCAAACACAGGTAAGTAACTCAGAGAATGTACAGTAGGCAGGCCGAGGGTCAAGCACAGGTAATCAGGCAGCAGAGGTATCCAGGAAGCAGGCCAGGGGTCAAACACAGGTAAGTAACTCAGAGAATGTCCAGTAAGCAGGCCGAGGGTCAAGCACAGGTAATCAGGCAGCAGAGGTAGTCAAGCGGATTCCGGGTCAGGCACAGGTAGTCAAGCAGGTACAGGATACGGGTACTGGATACAAGGTACTGGATACAGGATACTGGATACAGGGACTGGAGCCAAGACTCAGGAAGAGACAACAAACCAGCAATTGTGAGAAAACAGAGGAAGCCTTTTATAGGCCAGGTGAGTGGTCAGGTGGGATACCCGGACGAGTGCGCATGCGCACTCGTCTTCTGTCAGCGCCGCGCACAGCGGTGAGCCGCACTGGCTGAGCCGTGTCAGATACCCGAGTGCCACGGGCCCGCGCATGCGCACCCGCTACCCGTCATACCTGTACTGTTCGTTGAGCCGCTCTACCGCGCGTGCGCATCCTTGGATCCCGGCGACGGAGCACGGTATTTCTCTGACAGTGCCCCCCCCTAAGGGCAGCCTCCGGATGCCCAATTCAGGGTGTTTTTGGTGGTATTCTCGTATTAAACGGGGGGCATGGATATTTTCAGATGGTTCCCAGGAGCAGTCTTCAGGGGGGTAACCCTTCCATTTGACTAGGTACTGAACCTGCCCCCTTCTTTTACGGAAATCCAGAATCTTCTCGACCTCGAATTCTTCCTCTCCTTGGATGGTGATGGGTGGAGGAAGTGGCATCTGCCTGTCAGGGAAAGAATTGGCAATTACAGGTTTCAGTAATGAGGCATGGAATACTGGATGGATCCTATAGGAACTGGGAAGGTCTAGTTCAAAGGCCACTGGGTTGATCACCCTCTTGACCTCAAAAGGACCGATGGACCTGGGACCGAGTTTCCGGGATGGACAGGGGAGTTTCAAATTTGCAGTAGATAACCAAACTTTCTCACCAATCTTGAACGGTGGGCATTCCTTCCTGCCTCGGTTGTACTGTACCTCATAACCCTCTTGTGCTTCCTTCATGGCCTGTTGAATCTGGAGAAAGTTGTCCTGGATACGCTTGACCAGTTCCTGTGCAGCTGGAGTAGAGACGTCTGGAATGTAATCTGGAAGAAAGGAGGGGTGATAACCGTAGTTTGCCCAAAAGGGCGTTTGGTTAATGGCAGAATGTAGGGAGTTATTATAAGCAAACTCTGCGTAGGGTAACAGGCCTGACCAGTCGTCTTGGGAATATGAACAAAAGCATCTCAAATACTGTTCAAGAGTCTGATTGGTGCGCTCAGTTTGGCCATTGGTTTGTGGGTGGTATGCTGAAGACATGGAAGATTTAATCTCAAGGGATTTGCAGAGGTCTTTCCAGAACTTAGAGGTGAATTGTACCCCCCGGTCTGAGGTGATATTAGCTGGTACCCCATGTAGTCTTATAATTTCCTTGATGAAAATGTCTGTGGTGGCGGCAGCAGAAGGGGTACCTTTCATGGGCAGAAAGTGGGCCATCTTTGAAAGGCGATCTATCACAACCAGAATCGTGGTAAAGGAATCTGAGGGAGGCAAGTCTACAATAAAGTCCATAGAGATTTCTTTCCATGGACGTTCAGGGACGGGTAGAGGTCTTAGCAGACCCCAGGACTTGATGTTGGACCCCTTGTTCCTCTGGCAGGTGTTACAAGAAAGTACAAAATTTTGGCAGTCCTTTCTCCAGCCCGGCCACCAGTAGGACCCACTCACCAGGTCGGCCGTCTTTTGCATCCCGAAATGGCCGGACATCTTGTGGTCGTGAAGGGTCTGCAGGACTTGGAGCCTGACTGGAGGGGGAACAAATACTCGGCCATGAGCCCAAAGTAAGTCCTGTTTCTTTTCGAGAAAGGGTATTGAAGGAGTGGAAAATTGGTTGGAGGCTCGTTTAAGGGCTACGGTTAGATCAGGTTGAATGGCATGGAGGAAGTTATGTGCGGACAGGATGGTGGCAGGTTCCTTAGAAGACTCTGTGTCCAGAAACATACGGGATAGGGAGTCAGCCTTGCCATTCTTGGAGCCGGGACGATAAGTGATGTGAAAGTTGAATCGGGAAAAGAACAAGGCCCAACGGGCCTGTCTGGGTCTAAGGCGTTTTGCCGCCCTGAGGTACTCCAAATTGCGGTGATCTGTGAAGATGAGAATGGGTTGGGAGGCTCCCTCCAGCAGATATCTCCATTCTTCTAGGGCGAACTTAATCGCAAGTAATTCCCGGTCGCCTATGTCATAATTCCTTTCTGGGGGACTCAATTTTCGGGAGGCGAAGGCGACCGGGTGAAGCAAGGCCTTTGGGCCACTCCTCTGTGACAGGATTGCCCCTGTAGCAGAATCTGAAGCGTCCACTTCTAGTACATAAGGGAGTTCTGGGTCTGGGTGCTGTAGGATGGGTGCAGATGAAAAAAGTTCCTTGAGCTTTTCAAATGCGCTTTGCGCTTGGGGCGTCCATTGGAATTTGACCTGCTGACGGGTAAGCTGGGTGATCGGGGACACAATGGCAGAAAACCCCTGAATGAACCGTCTATAAAAGTTTGCAAAACCAATAAAGCGTTGGACTGACCTTTTGTCCGTGGGGGCAGGCCATTCCTGGATTGCCTTCACCTTTTGTGGGTCCATCAGAACTCCTCCGGTGGTGATGATGAAGCCCAGGAACTGGATGGTATCTGTCTCGAACTCGCATTTCTCCCCTTTGACATAGAGTCCATGCTTACGTAAGATGAGGAGGACCTTCCGCACATGTTGACGGTGGGCTTCTAGTGAATCGGAAAAAATCAGAATATCGTCAAGGTAAACAATGAGAAAGTTATCCAGATACTCACGGAAGATGTCGTTGACAAGATGCTGGAAGGTGGCTGGGGCGTTGCAGAGCCCGAAAGGCATGACCAGGTACTCAAAGTGGCCGAACCTAGATCTAAAGGCCGTTTTCCACTCATCCCCAGAACGTATTCTAACCAAGTTGTAGGCCCCACGGAGATCGAGCTTGGTGAAGACTTTGGCAGTCCTGAGCCGCTGGAAAAGTTCGGGGATGAGTGGGAGTGGGTACCTGTTCTTGATAGTAATTTTGTTGAGTTCCCTGTAGTCCACACAGGGTCTGAGAGAACCGTCTTTTTTTCCACAAAGAAGATCCCCGCCCCTGCTGGGGAAGAGGATGGTTGAATGAACCCTTTAGCGAGGTTTTCGTCAATATACACCCGCAGGGCTTCAAGTTCAGTCTCTGATAAGGGGAAGATTCTTCCGAAGGGGATCTCAGCCCCTGGCAGGAGATCAATTGGACAGTCATATGAACGGTGAGGGGGAAGAACTTCAGCCTTTTTCTCATCAAAGATGTCCATAAAATCCTGATAGGGTGCTGGAACATGTTGCAGGTCCTTGGGACTGGGTTGCATGGCAAGACAGGTGGGAGATCCTGTGGACTTGTCCGGGAAGCAGTGCTGCAGGCAGTAAGGGGAAGAGAACACCACTTCTCTGTTGATCCAGTCAATCCAAGGGTTGTGGGCCTGTAACCAGGGATACCACAGGATGATGGGGAACATTGGAGAGTGAATTACATCGAAGCGCAAAAGTTCGTGGTGCCCCGAATTGGTGTAGGTCAGGATGGGACCGGTCTCCTGGGTAACAGGTCCTGAGCAGGGTGGAGAGCCATCAGCCAACTGGACTTGGAGAGGTTGCTTCTTGGTTTTCAAAGGAAGGTTCAGGTGCCGTGCCAGGGTCAAGTCCATAAAGCAACTGCATGCCCCTGAGTCAAGGATGGCTCCCAGCTGGAAGGCCTCTCCCGCTACCTGTAGGGAGAGTGGAACAGTCAAATGAGAATGAGGAACTCCAGTAGTGTGTGAGCTCAAAAGGGACCGAGGAGGGCACTTACTGGGTCTCACTGGGCACTTCTGTAGATAATGACCGGTGCCTCCGCAGTAGAGACAGAGGTTAGCTTGTCGACGACGAAGTCTTTCTTCAGCAGACAGGGGGGACCGAGCCAGGCCCAACTGCATGGGTTCCCCATGGGGGGAAGAGCGGGAGTTCCAAGAAGGAGCAGATGCCAAGGGGACCCGGGGCATCATCCAGGTGGGCCGGGGACCTTGGAGCTTCTCTGCCTGCCGTTCCCGCAACCTACGGTCAAGTTTAGTGACAAGTTGGCAGAGGTCTGACAGCGTGGTTGGGACCTCTCCCCGGGCCAGTTCGTCCTTTAACACCTCGGAGAGTCCCAAACGGAATTGGTACTTCAGAGCAGACTCATTCCACTCTGTATCTGCGGCCCATTTACGAAAATCTACTATATAGTCCTCTACAGGCCTTCTACCCTGGGATAGGGTGTGCAGAGTGGATTCCGCCGTACCTGTGCGTTGGGAGTCCTCATAGAGTGCTGACATGGCGGAGAAGAAAGTCTCTACAGAGTCCAGCTGTGAGCTCTTTTGTTCCATCAAGTGGTGTGCCCAGGCCTGGGGTTCATCGGAGAGCAGAGAGATAATGAAACCCACCTTGGTGGATTCCAACTGAAAAGTCCTGGGTTGCAGGGTCAGGTGTAGTAAACAGGAGTTCCTAAAAGAGCGGAACTTCTTTCGATCCCCGGAAAAACGTTCTGGAGTGGGGACCCTGGGGTCTGGGTTAGACATGACATAAGCAGGGAGAACACCTCCAGGTGCTTGAGAGGGAGTGGAGGTGCTGGCTGCAGGAGGTGACTGGTCTGCTTGATTAGGAGAGAAGGTCAAGTGCTGGAGACGTCCCTCGATCTGGAAGTATCCATCCTGGAGGCGTTGTACAGCCTGAGTAAGGGCTGTCACCTGCTGGCATAGGGCCTCAAGGGGTGAACCAGCTCTGTCGGCCTCGGACATTGGCTGGTTTGTACTGTCAGAGGTACTCACCCGGGCCGAAATGCTGAGAGCTGCTCCCCTTGCGACTAGGTGCACGATGCCTCTGGAGTGGATACAGAGGTCACCGGGCACAAAGATGCACGGGTTGCCAGCAGGTGTGTTGCAGGTGGTGTGCAGTAGCGACGTTGACCAGGAGAGGCTGATGCTGCACTGGAAGTAGACACCTGGCAGGGCCGTGATGAGACAGAGGCTTTGTAGATACCAGGACGTGTACTGGAGAAGAACCCTGAGGTGCATGTGAGAACAGAAGTCCAGAACACCAAGGCAGAGGGTTAAACAGGTAACTCAGTCCGGTAGGCAAACCGAGGGTCAAACACAGGTAATCAGGCCGGAGAGGAATCCAGGAAGCGGGCCAGGGGTCAAACACAGGTAAGTAACTCAGAGAATGTCCAGTAGGCAGGCCGAGGGTCAAGCACAGGTAATCAGGCAGCAGAGGTATCCAGGAAGCAGGCCAGGGGTCAAACACAGGTAAGTAACTCAGAGAATGTCCAATAAGCAGGCCGAGGGTCAAGCACAGGTAATCAGGCAGCAGAGGTATCCAGGAAGCAGGCCAGGGTCAAACACAGGTAAGTAACTCAGAGAATGTCCAGTAAGCAGGCCGAGGGTCAAGCACAGGTAATCAGACAGCAGAGGTAGTCAAGCGGATTCCGGGTCAGGCACAGGTAGTCAAGCAGGTACAGGATACGGGTACTGGATACAAGGTACTGGATACAGGATACTGGATACAGGGACTGGAGCCAAGACTCAGGAAGAGACAACAAACCAGCAATTGTGAGAAAACAGAGGAAGCCTTTTATAGGCCAGGTGAGTGGTCAGGTGGGATACCCGGACGAGTGCGCATGCGCACTCGTCTTCTGTCAGCGCCGCGCACAGCGGTGAGCCGCACTGGCTGAGCCGTGTCAGATACCCGAGTGCCATGGACCCGCGCATGCGCACCCGCTACCCGTCGTACCTGTACTGCTCGTTGAGCCGCTCTACCGCGCATGCGCATCCTTGGAACCCCGGCGACGGAGCACGGTATTTCTCTGACAAGGGATGAGAAGAATGGTATGTGGCGGATGGGGTTGGAGTATAATACTTTTTTATTTTGCGAGTCCCATGTTGAAAGTTTGACCTAATTTTTTCTTGCATTCCTCCGCAGTAAGTTCTCTCCACTCAAAGAGATGGGAGTAACTAGAACCAGGGTTGCTTGCTATGAACTTTTGTGCATAGAGGACACACTTGGCCACAATGGAAGATAGTAGGTCTTCAGTAAAAATTAAATGTAAAAAATCAAGAAGGGCAAAATTATCGGTGTTCACCTGGACACCTGGCTGGGCAGTGAAAGGGGGGATGTTTGCTGCTCCTCAATTGGGGGAAGCATGAAGGGCATAGGGAAGGCTGGTATGGGTCCTAACCCTTTGGGGTTGAGATGACACCCCTCTAGTGCTTGGCCTTTGTTGTAGTGGTACTCCATTTCTCATGGATGGCACTGCACTAAAGGTGGATGGCACTGCGCTAGAGGTGGATGGCACTGCGCTACTTGTAGTAGACTACTGCTCCTCGCTAGAATGCCTTTGTTTCATGGGCATACGTTCCTCTTCCTCATATTCTGTATCAGACCCACTGCTTAAAACGGGTTCATATGCCAAATCAGAATTGGACGCAGATGCAGAGAGCTCTTCACTGCTCTCTTCGCTCAGGCTAAGAAACTGTTATGCCTCCTCAGTGGAAATATATATATATTTTTTTTGCCATACTGATGACTGTGGGCTGTGGTGTAATAGGGACACTAGGACACTAGGAAAGATGTGGCTGCACTGATGGGTACTGATGAGGATGGTGAAACAATAAAAGTTGTACGTCACCTCGTTCGGAACGAGCGGATTTTCCGACAACTTTGTCCAACCATGTGTGTATGCAACAAGTTTTGGCCAAAATCCGTCAGAAAAAAATCTAACGGATTTTGTGGTCGGAATGTCCGACCATGTGTACGGGGCATTAGAGTTCTGAGCAACTGAGGTTTATACTTTGAAAAGAAAATGTACCCCCTTTGCAGATACCCAGAGGTGCCTTCTTTATATCAAACCCTTCTGGGTTGAATACCTTTTTTTTTTTTTTTTACTTTGATCC
>CM053033.1:40479508-40532743 GCA_028564925.1 Lithobates sylvaticus
ATACCAACTGTACCCTTTCACATATTTTCTCTACACATTCATAGCTCCCCTACTGATCTGGCCCTCAGGCTTAGGGCCTTGGTCAAGTAAGACCTGGACACAGGAGTAGGGGCTTCTTCACAGCCAAAGCTATTCAAAGAAATATAGGGAGAGTACTCAGCGCTGTCAGAAATAAATAAAAAATAAAAAAAACTAAAAAAGATGCCTGCTGCAACTCAAGGTTAATTCAAGAAATGCCTCATAAGTACAATATAATAAGCAAAAAATAATAAATGGTAAAATGAATAAATCAATGTGATTTTAAATAGTCCCAGAATAAAGTCAATGAAAGTTCCAGTATAAAGTGCATGTGCAAAACTACAGCAGCTTCAAGTGGAAATGGTGACAAAATCCAGTAACAAATCACTGTGGTGGTGGTCCCTTCACCGAAAGTAAGGATGGCCTCTCACCTCCCTGCTTCGACCTACAATAGGTCACAAAGCAATATGTAGCTACTTCAAACTCTGGTCTCCACCGTCAGGATCTCATCTCAAACGTCAAAGGAAACAACCAGGTCCAAGTGGTATCCAGCATAAATATATAAAGGTAAAGAAGGGGACAACCTAGTGCTCTCTGTTTCAAAAGTAATTTAATATGCACAAGAAATAACATAAATTGAACTCACATTCTCCAGCACTCAGTCCCGAGTGCTGGCGCTGTCTGTATAGTAAATCCAAGATGGCCGCGGGTGACGTCACTCGTGCTCCCTGACCCTCGTACGCGTTACGTCCAGGCGGGACTTCCTCAGCGTGGGGCAGGGTAGCAACGAGAGGACCCGCTCAATCTATATATAGCCATAACAACCACTGACAGACCAATCGGGTCCCGCGGTTAGGTTAGTGAGAGACAGCACTAATGGGAAAAACACTTGTCATTTAGGTAAATTGAATACCGCTGCTGTGCGGTTGTAAATAATAGAGTGGGTGTCATAGCAACATGTAAACTAAGCCAGATTAAGAACCAGAATGAGCAGCAGTAAGCAATACGCCTAAAGAAAATAATGTCAGTGGATACCACACTGACTGGTCACATTTGGTTCTGTTTCAGTGAGACATGCCTAGTTTAAAGGGGCGCCCAACACTATTAAAAACAGAAAATCTACACATAGATAAATACACCCTTAAAATATAAGGGGAAATTATACCTTTTTACTAAAAAGTATTAAAAATATATAAAAAGGAGTGACGTCATTCCGCAACCATCATAGAAATAAATACCATACTAAAATAATGAATACATGATAATGTGACGAGAATACATAAATATCAACATGATCCATAAAATATTAAGAATAATCTTTAAAATACATAAAAAGGACAGGATATGAAAAAAAAAAAATATATATATATATATATATAAATATATATATATAAAAAAAAACAATTAATATATAATATATGTGAGATATAAAATATATATAAAAAAATATATTAAAAATAATTATCTGTTAGAAATAAAACAATTCCGGTCGAAATCAACGTTCAACCCTGCGGGAGCCATAACTTTCATTTCATAAATCCAGAAAGATTCTCTGCGACTTAATTGTCGTACATAGTGCCCACCTCTCCAATGTTTAGGAACTTTTTCTATTCCCCAAAATTTGAGACATTTTGGGTCCCTCTGGTGGCAATTTCTAAAATGTCTAGACACACTATGCGTTTTTATACCTCGCTTTATATTGCTAATGTGTTCCCCAATGTGTACATGTAGAGCTCGCGACGTGCGACCCACATATTGCAGGCCGCAATCACATTCTAACATGTACACAACTCCTATTGTTGTACACGTAATCAGATCTTTAATAGTATATTGTTGCTCTGTAGTATTGGAAATAAAATCTTTGCGTTTTTTGATGTTATTTTTAGCATGCTTACAAGTCGCACATCTGCCGCATGCATAAAAACCAGATAAAAAGTTAAAAAGCTTATTGGCACTAGTTTTAGGAGGATCTATAACACCTGGTGCCAGACTGTCTCTCAAGGAGGGGGCCTTACGGTAAATAAACTCTGGACGGTCCGGAAGGGAAGGTCCAAGGACTCGATCATGTTTTAGAATGGGCCAATGTTTAGCAACAATTCTTTCAACTTTTTTATGTTGAATGCTAAAGTCCTAGATTATTTTAAATCCTTGTGTGCAATCCTTAATATCTGTATTTTTTGTCTTGTCAGCCACAATCAGACTCCTGTCTGTTTTTCTTGCCCTTTCAATCTCTGCATCAATCTCTACCTGAGTGTAACCCTTTTGTTTAAAACGTTCAGATAAAATTTTCGACTGTATTAAAAATTCATTTTCCTCAGTACAATTCCTACGGAGACGGATAAATTGTCCCCTAGGAATATTACAAAGCCAGAGCCGATGGTGACAACTGCTCAGGGGGATGTAGGCATTGCGATCCGTCATTTTAAAATGATTCCTTGTCTGGAATTTATTATCTTTCTTATAAATCTCCAGATCAAGGAAAGTGACCTGTTGCTTATCAACTGTCCAAGTAAGTTCAATATTTTTATCATTATGGTTAAGTTTATTCATAAAGAGCTGCAAGCTAGACATGTCACCTTCCCATATCATAATAATATCGTCAATATATCGTTTAAAGCATAATAGCTGAGGTGGGTGATCATAAAATATTACCTGGTCCTCCCAGTGGGCCATAAACAAGTTGGCCACACTGGGAGCAAAACGAGCACCCATCGCTACGCCTCGCATTTGTAGAAAGAAATTGCGGTCGAACCAAAAGTAATTATGTAGCAAACAGAAATCTAAACACTCTAGTAAAAACTGGACATGTTCTACTGTTAAATCTGTTTCAGCCAAAGCCCATTTGACTGATTCTATGGCTGCCTTATGGTCTATTATGGTGTAAAGTGACCCTACATCAGCAGTAATGAGTATACTGTTATCAGTGCATGATAATGTATCTAAAATCTGAATAATTTGTTTAGTGTCACGCAGATACGCTCTCATTTTGGTTACTAAAGGCTGTAAAAAGAAATCTAAATATTGGCCCAGGCGTGATGTGACAGAGTCTATACCATTGACTATAGGGCGTCCTGGTGGTTGTTCAGCATTTTTATGTAATTTTGGTAAAAAATAAATAATAGGAGTTCTACAATAAAAAGGGTCAAGATAAGATGCTTCCTTATTATTTAATATCCCCATATTTTTACCTTTATCTATAAGTACATGAAGTTTGTTTTTATATAAAAACATAGGATCCCCATATAATGATCTGTAAGTATCCTGATCACTTAATAGTCTCATCATTTCTGTTTGATAGTATGTCTTACTCATCACAACTAACCCACCTCCTTTGTCAGCCGGACGGATAACAATGTCATTCCTCTGTTCTAGGGAAGTGATACCTCGTTTAATTTGCTGAGAGTCTCTGACTTTTTTGATTTTAAGTTTATCCAGGTCGCTACAGACCATATTCTTAAAAACATCTAAATGTCTATTGTCATTACAGGGGGGGTTAAAAACAGATTTGTTCCTGAGATTTGAATGAGTGTTGGTAGCACCCTGGGATGAATTCCTCTGAATAGGGTCTGATAAAAAATATTTTTTCATGTTTAGTGTACGAATAAATTTCTGTACATTTACATAGGTTTGAAATTTATTCAAATTGCGGATCGGGGCAAATTTCAGACCCCTATCAAGGACCTTAGTCTCATCATCCGTCAGTGTTACTCCGCTAAGATTAAAGATCCCTGCTCCTATCGGGGTCTTTGCCTTTTGGGCTCGTCTCCCCCCCCCCATACATCCTCTCTGTTTTTTCTTTTTAGAGTGGACTGGGTATTTACTTGTGGTCCTTGCGGGTATGGTTGTTCCCTCCAATCCCCTGCCCAAGTGGGGGTTTGTGGTGGAGGATCCCTCCAAGGGATCCTCTCCTGTCCTAAAAAATGATTATTACTTACTGGTTGGCTTTCCCATTGATCCTGAAGCGGGGCATAGTAATTATAAGTGGGTAAAGGGGGTCCCCTATTCTGAGGGTGCCCTCTGCCCCTATATTGTCCTCGCCCCCTAGTCACTGCAGGTCTCCATGTAGGATCTGCATAATTCGTAGGGGGATGGGCATAACTACCTGTGGTGGGAGTCTGGTTTTGTCTATTATGACCTCTACCTCTCTGGGAAAGCCAACCAGCAAGTAATAATCATTTATTTGGACCGAGATTCCCCTCTGTCTATACTGATAGAAGGACAGAGTTAGCCCTTTGGGCTAGATGTATTGATGACGTCCTCCTCCTATGGAACGGCACCCTTGAATCCCTGGAAGGCTTCATGTCCAATCTTAACAATAATGACAGGGGGATTCAGTTTAAATATGTTGCAAGTCAACAAACCATCAACTTTCTGGATCTGACTATTTGGAACGAGGGGGACACATTAGTGACGTCCACCTTTTTCAAAAGTACAGACAGAAACGCATTCATTCCCCGGGACAGTTGCCACCATAATGCATGGCTAGAATCGATACCAAAAAGCCAATTTATCCGCTTGAGGCGGAATTGTTCGCGGGTGGAGGACTTTGATGTGCAAGCAAAGGTCCTAACAGAGAGACTAACAGTAAAAGGTTATGATGCAGAGTCCCTTAAAGAAAAATACATGGAAGTTAGATTGGTTGATCGTGACCTTCTCCTCAAAGAAAAGATACGAGGAGAAGAGGATGGGTCCACTTTCAACAACTTTCAATGTCCTTTCATCACTAGGTACTCACAACAACATTTTTCCATAAAAAAGATGATCAGGAGACATTGGCACATAATAAAAAAATGATCAAGTGTTGGGTTCATCCCTGCCAGAAAAACCCCAGGTAGTCTTTAGAGGTGTCCCTTCAATCAAACAGAAAATCGCGGTAAATGTCTGTGATCCACCTATAAATAAACTTATGTTCTTTCAAAATATGACAGGGTTCTACAAATGCAATAACTGTGCAGTTTGTACAGTTAATAGCATAAAAGAAAGAAGAACCATGGAATTCTGTTCAAGAATTACTAATCAGACTTTCTCCATAAAATCTTTCATTACTTGTTCCACAACAGGAGTAGTCTACCTCCTGACCTGCCCCTGCGGCCTTCACTATGTAGGACGCACAGTACGACCTCTCCAAGTTAGGTTGGGGGAACACTTGGGGAATATAAGAAGGGGATTCAAGGGACACCCTGTCTCCAAACCCTATTTAGAGATACATAAGCAAAATCCCAAAGGTACCTCTCTGATAGGAATTGATAAACTGAAATTACCCTGGAGAGGGGGACCCAAGAGGAGAGCTATATCAAAACTCGAGATGAGTTGGATATATAAGATCAAGAGTCTTAAACCATTTGGCCTGAATGTAGACATTGAAATTAACGCATTCATAGACAATGCTTGACGACCGACACGGGGAGGGGGTGTCGGCCTCCCCCATCTTCTCTGATTGTCACGAGTTTGAAGTGTCTGGCATGTATATGAATTGACGTGATTTTATATGTTCCAACTCCTGTCCCCACCCGGGGAGGGAGGGTCTATATCCTGTCCAACTATACCACTATGGGGGAGGTTTAGGTCTGTTGAATGACTATGGAGGTTAAATAGAGATGGATCAACCCTAGGCGTAATCACATCTTATCGTCATTTGGTCCCTTGCAGTTTGGATAGACCTGCAATTCTAGTTTAGTCTAACAGACTTTGATTTTCTCAATTTTCCCCCCCTCCACTTTTCTTTCTTCCCTTTTCTTTGAAAGGCACGACTGAGTAAAGTTGTCCAATGTATGAATTATTTGATCTAAATAGGGGAGGCTGACTAGGAAAGGGATATTACGATTAAATTGTCCGGTTTATTCTTGGGCTACAAAAAAATGGTGCCTGGATGAAATCGAGGCTTGGTCCAGACACAATATGGTGAGAAAAACCAAGGAAACATGGCAGCCGAACCAAATTGAGGCTTGGTTTGAACCAAATACTATTTAAGTGATGGATCAACATATCACCTGTGCTCCAGGAAGACGCAAGGTATTGCGAAACATGTCGGGCAGGTTATGTTGATACCATTACGTCCTATTGATTCCCATGCACGGGTGTTAATTTTGTTGTTTTTAATTTAACCGGTTTTTTATATTTATTTTTATTTGTGTTTTTATTTTTATGTACGCTTTTTAGTACCATTCCTTCTTTTTCTGCTGTCAATAAGGGAAAAAGTGTCTCTTCTTTTGTACAGTATTGTGACCTATGGAATATACCTCAGGTCTTTTTTATCTCAATAAAATATTCCCCTGGTTATAAACAATATTTCACTATTGGGGCTCGTTTTTTCCCCTTTTTCAATCTTCACTCACGGCCGAGGGGCCTGAGTGCTGATTTTTTCCTGCAGGTGCCTTCCGGAGGGTCCCCCAGCTATTGCATCTCCCCTCGGGGAGTACCCTCGATGCCGGCGTACATAGACGGCTTAGGACCCCTGTGATTGGCTACCTGCGGTGTCCATCAACTCCGGCCCGCCCGTGTGCAACAGTCGGGAGATTCCTGTGACCAGCAACTGGGTTCCGGATCGCGGTCGTTCCACTAGGGGGGAGAGAGAAGGACAGAGGAACATCCTGTATCCTTGCAGAGGATCATTTCTGCCTGCGCTATTGACTCCGCTCGGAAGGGAGTCCAACGGATGGGGTAAGGGGCCTCACTCTCTTTATTACACTGAGAACCTGTCTTGCTGTGATCAACATTCACCTTTCAAAAGGAATTGATATTTGAACACTTTGTCTTCGATTTGGGTCTCACCTTTTCTTCAAGATTCCGGACTTTTGATTAGAGAAAAGTTTTATCTCCTTCTTTTCCTTATCAGCCACCAGAGATCTTGTCACAGATTGTTTCATTGCATTTTTTAGTCACAGATTGTTTTATTGCATTTTTCAGTTGATTCTTATAAGGTATATGTGTATAATGTGTCACATGTAACTTTTCATTCAGTATTGTTATTTCAGCAGAGTAACTACACCGGGTGTTTCCCACTTGGGGATTTATTTACCTCTATAGGAGGGATTCATTTATTTATTTATTTATTTATTCACGTCACTAGGAGGGGTCACTACCTCATGATCCCTTAGCGCAGCATTTTTTGTATTTTATGTTTGGGTGCCTGATAGATATTTATGGTTACTTGCTGCAGCTTTTACCACTTAATTCGTTCACCTATCACATTTTTTCTAGCGCAGTATTATTCTTTCTTTAGAGCTCAGAGATGGCCTGCTTCATGAAGATGAGGATGCCCCTGGAGTGAGCAGAAAGGGTCCAGCCGAGCATCAGAGAGCTGGTGAGTAAAATAAAATATATCATTATATATTGCAGTTATATGGTTGTTTCCAGCTCACTATTTTTTTTATGACTATGGCATGTGAGACTTACTCAGAAGTTACATACTCGTTTCCTTGGCTGCCAATGGCGCCGATATGAAAAAATCCACAGTATTCAAATATGCAGATTTTTGCTTTTTGAATACTTGTACATGCAAAGGAGGGATTTAGGGATTGGTATTTTTTTTAAAGTAAAACTGGAAAAAATAAACAAATAAGAACAAAAAAAATTATTTGAAAGTGCCCCGCATGCTCGCTGACCAAAGAAAACACATACGTGGCGCCCACAAATGTAAATGTTGTTCAAATCACACTTGTGAGGTATTGCCGCGATCCTCACATCGAGAGAAATAATTATAGCAAAAGATCTCCTCTGTAACTCTAAACTGGTAATCGTAAAACAAAAATTCTATGCTCATCTATAGTGATTCTTAAATACAGTAGTTTCTCGCCATTCCAAGAGCGTTTGCAATTTTAAACCATAACATGTTTAATATCTATTTACTTGGAGTAACATCGTCTATCGAAATATCCCCAAAAATTAGGGCTAAATAAATTTACTGTAAATTTTTAATTTTTTTAATTCAGTAATTTTTTCCCCAAAAATTGCTTTTGAAAGGCCGCTGTGCAAATAAACACACATATATATATATATATTAGTTCACAGTAATTTTCAAGCAAAAAATAATGATTTTAAATTGTAAACAATAACTGTCAGAAATAGGCTTGGTCCAGAAGTGGTTACCTTAACTCTTTTATTCTATCTTTAACAGAGAGCCTGAGCCATATCCCGGACCCTCCAGCATCAGCTTCTGTCAGGAAGCAGCGGCCCATTACATTAATACGCAAGCTGCCAATATAAAGAAACAGGACACAAGGCACCATCATCATCCACACTTTACAAACAGGCATTATAAAACACATAAAAAACTATTTAACAACCATCCATTTTTAAGTTCATACACACACACACACACCTCAAACTAGGGGTCGACTGATTATTGGTGGCCACTTTTTTGTAATAATCGTTATCGTTGACAAACTTACCAATATAGTGTTTCAAGGTGTTGTACTGGGGTGATGCTTGCAGCAGCAGACATCACCCGGTACCGTTTTTTAACAACCGATGTGGCTAAGCAGCCGCTTGTCTGTTATTACAAACAGCCGGAGGGGATGTCCTCCCCAGAAGTGCAGTCGCTGTAAATCTGAGGAGAAACTCTGAAATGAGGGGAAGCTCTGCTGACTTTATCATCCAATCGTGTACAAGCAAACATTCTGTTTTTTTTTTTTTTGCATGCCCCCCTCAGATCTACAGCGACTGCACTTCCAAGTGCACTTGTAGTGGAAAGTGTATTTTCCTTTAGTAAATAGACCCCACTGTTTGTATTGTAACCTATAATTGTTTGTTCTATTACTACAATATTTGGAAATGCATCTGATCTTAGTATCTGACCACCACTACAATCGGCCACCAGTAACTAGGGTGAAACTTAGAAAGGAGTAGTGAAAATAAAATATTTGCTATATAATGAAGAGAAAAACAAACATATTTTTCTTTAAAGCGTTTGTTAACCTAAAAAAACCAAACCTGTTCCCTTAACAACTTAAGGAAGGACCACCCGCCCCAGTTATGTCGGCTGTTTAAAGAGGACCACCCTTGTTATGGCAGCAGATAGCTGCCATAACCTCGGTATCTTCTTCAGCGGACGGTCCTCTTTCAGATAAAAGTGGTTACTGCGGCGGACTTGCCACGAGTTCACTTTTCTCAGGGGCAGGAGAGGCCCGCCACGCTCCGGTCGCCTCTGCCGCTTACCAGTAGCGGTGGAGACGATCAGGTCCACTTCTGCCCTCCAGTTTTAAAGGGGCTTTTTGGGGGGGGGGGGATATCACATTTCTTTTTATATAAATTTTTTATTGCATTTTAGTGTGTAAATATGAGATCTGAGGTCTTTTTGACCCCAGATTTCACATTAAAGAGGACCTGTCATTCTTTTTGTCTATTACAAGGGATGTTTACATTCCTTGTAATAGGAATATATGTGACACAAAATGTATTTATTTTTTAAAGGACTATGTCAAAATCAAAAGTAAAAAAAAATATTTTTATTCTAATCTCTAGAAATCAATTTCTTTGAATGCTATCATTAACATTGGCTATCTCGTCTATTTCAGATCAACAAGACCTGTCAGAGGGGAGAGCGCAGTGCCACCCGCCTCGCTCACCTGTCCTTATTGGCGAGGGCATTGAGCTCCAGAATGAGCCAGAGCTAACCCCTGTGACTCTCCAGACTCCTGTCTTCTCCCCATGGCTAGAGGAGGAGGTCACGGGCCATGTTTCCCGCATCCTACCACCATCTGATGCTGCCCCTTTTGTGCCTCTACAGGAGCAGCCACAGCTGTTGCCTCCTCCTACCCAGATGGCACTGGCACTGCCACCTACTGCTGTACTGCCTGGACCAGCCACTGTCCACGATGCAGTGCCTCAGAGTGTCCTCCTCACCGAAATTCGGAGGCTGGCCAGTGACAATAAAAGGTTGTCACGGGACATCCGGAGATTAAACCGGACCATTCAGCTTTCAGTCAGACAACAGACTGACGATATGGAGAGGATGTTGGCCTGGTTCAACCAACAGCAGAACCAGGCAATGGAGCATTTGACACTCTCTTTGATGGAAGCAATTTCCAGGCACAATGCTCCATTGCCTGGGAGCTCGTCTAATGAGAGCAGCAGAGAACCCTCTCCTTCTTAAATCTGAGGGCTAGTTCTTCCTCTGCTCCAGGACCCAAGGCTGCTAATAGTTGTTGTATATATGTGTTAAGATACTTTTTTTTTTTTTTCTACGTTTGTTTGTGCAAATAAATAAATGCAAATAATTTTTGCCTAATAAAAGCATTCTTTAGTGCTTGATTTTTGTTGAGGGAGACACACTGTGATAAGCCGTTGGGAATGTTGTGCTTTTTAAGGACAGTTTCCTGCACATTTTTATTAAGTAATTTTAACGAAGATATTTTTAAGATACAAAATCAATCTATATGACACAGTCTATATATGTGAAACTTATTCACGGAGAAGAGTGATCATACAAAATAGTTACATTTATTGGTTGACAGAAAACAAATATCTACATGAAATTAAAATACAGATTGCATCATTTGAACATTTTGACAATTAATGGAAATACCCTCAAACTGGGCGTAGTAGTACCTTGGACACAATATCACCATGATAACTTCTTCAGTAGAATCAATAACCTTATGATACTTGACAATTTAACAGAATGTCTGTATTTTACACACACCCAGCCATTACTATGCTGCAGGTAAGTAACGTTGGACAATGTTAAAATAATTTAAACATTTGTTTGTCAATAAAATTTGGCAACTATGCAAAAGTAATATATAATGAAAAATGTATTTTTAGAGAAAAAATCTAAAAGGCAGTTATCGATTCTGGAGAATGATTGATTATCAATATTAGAATATTTAATACATCAATAGTTAAGAGAACATACCAGATAAAATCAACATGGCATATTTACCTATTGCAAAATGGCTATTAGTCTGGATTGCTGGTTAACAGGATTTAAGATGGATGCTGGGTTCAGGAATCTTCTTGGAGGTTAAAGTATATTTTCATGCATGGTGCATGGGTGTCAGTCTATCTGGGAAGATCTTTCTCCCAGTGTCCCTTTCCCCAGGGTGGGTCCCTGAGCCTCCTCTCAGGTTGGATCCCTGAGCTCTCTTTCCTAATGGTATCTTTCTTGTCTCTTAAATACCCCTCAAACAATAAGCTAATAAAACTTGTAATATGTTCAGCCCAAAAGGTATGTGTTCCTTTTCTATTGGCAGGCAAAATGTAATGTTTACCTTTCCCAGGAGTCTAATGACTTTAAGGTAATAGCACCTTCACCCACTAGGTGTCTCACATGTGTTTTGTTGCTTCCCTATAAATTAATATATTTTATTTTATATTGTGTATTGTATCTTAGTGAAAATAACCTATATCTTTAGTATTTGGGGATCCTAGTATGCTGGGATCCTAGTATAGTATCCCAGCATACTATAACATACTCTTAGCATAATTATTAATTAATCACTTGCATAAAATGGTTATGTATATCTTTGTATTTCTGTAAAAATTTTGTCCATTTGAAAAGGACACAGGTTATATATATATATTAATCAACATCACATACAACTATTATCTATCTGGATACCTGTATAATTTGGGTATCCAATCAATATTTGTCTATTCAATTATTATACATTTATAGCATGATCATATGTTTTTCTTAATACTAATTTGTTCCTAAAGCACTTCTACTTATAATCACACTTTCATATATATTTTCTTGATTACACAGTTCTTTAACACGTCAGATACAAAAATTATAATGTGTCTTTTGTGACCTACAAATATCACATATAATTCGATTGACTTGTATTTTGCCGCATAATTACTTTGAAAATATGTCTGGTTTGCATCTACTTTTAAAATCATGTTTTGAAATGGACTTTGAGCGGTCCAATAAATGTTTTAGATAGCTTAGCTGTGTATACAAGTCCTAAAAACTTCACACAATAGGTTTTGTTGGACAAGTTGCCAGCTATTGAATTAGAATTTTTGTAAATTGTCCAAACAGTCTTTACTTGAGCACAATGGGTTTTTCTAGTCACGGAATATTCCCGGGTGATAATTACTTATTCTTAATTATGCTATTCTGGTCTTCTCAATCTAACCAAAAATAAGTACACAACTTTTTTGTTCGGTGACAAAGGGTACCATTGTTTCTAGTTTCTCTCTGGCTCAACACCTGCTTGTAAAAACCTTGAATAGTTGAGTTGTAGCAACTTAGAATATATGAGTTCTATTGTGTCTTAAAGGTCTCCAATAGTTCAGTTATTGCGACCTCACAGTTCATCTGTCTTTTTGAGGCCTTTTTGGAATTATACATTTCTGCCAGTAAATAGTAAATGTATTTCTTCATAAATTCACAACAGGAAGTGTTTGTTTTTCAGTTTTAGGATCTTGTCTGCCCGGGCCGGAAGTGGGTCTCTTGCAAAAACACTACTTGATGTCTTTGCATCCAGAGTTTAGCTAGACAACTGGAACGTTTAAACCCTTTACGTTCCAGGACACAAATCTCAGTGACATTTTAGCAGGGTGAAGTCGGGCCGACGAGCCCCACCAGAATCCGGAACAAAAATTAGTGTGTGGGAGGGGGGAGAAAAGGGAAGTTGGACTAAGTACTGGGTAAGGTGAAAAAGATAAGTAGTAGAGGAGTAAAAAAAAGGGGGTGGGTTAAGGAGGGCTACAATGGAGGGCCGGGATGGAAAGGGAGAAAAAGAGTGGGAGAGGTATGGAAAGGATGGGGGAAACAAAATCTCCAAACGGAGTGCTGCTGCCTAATTGGGCAGTGAAGGCCTAGTGGGGGAAGAGGTAAGGCACTGTGGGGGTCGAGCCCCTGAAGCGTGGACCCCCCAACAGCCCCTCGTTAGAGGCGGTCCATATAGGAGCCACTTTGCAAAGGTAAGCTTCTCTTTTATGATGAGGCCAGAGTGATCACTTTGTTGTGGTATTAACGGCGTGGTGGCAAAGACTCCAGCCAGGCAGAAGCGTCCCGAGGGGTAGTGAAGAACTTATACCTGGTCAAATGATCTGCGCAACTTCTGCATTTCAAGTGAGTAGTCCGGGAAAAACATCACAGTGGAGTTTTGGAATTTTAACTCACCCTTCCTCCGGGCAGCACGAAAGGTCTCATCCCGGTCCCTGAAGTTAAGAAGCCTGAATATTAGAGTGCGCGGGTTCAATCCAGGAGGCCCTGGGACCAGGGGGAAACGGTGGGCACGCTCCACCGCGAAGTAAGGGGAGAATTGTGCCTCCGGCAGTAGGCCCCACAGTAGCTCCTCCACAAAGACAGTAGGGTTTTTCCCCTCCACTCCTTCAGGTATGCCGACAATTGTTCCTTCTGTTCCTATTCTCTGCATCGTCAACCTTGTATTCTAGGGCACATACCCGAGTGTAAAGGGTGCAGAGGGACTCCGTGTGCTCGGCCGCAATGTCCTCCGTCTGCCCGACTCTGTGTTCTGCCTCTGACACCCGTGATCTGAGCTTATCAAGATCCTGGCGAATGAGGCCAACATCCAGCTGGACCTCTTCGATTTTGCTGGTCAGAGTCGCTTGGCACATAGCAATAGCCGCCATCACCTCTTGGAACCCGAGCCTCGTCTCCCCCGGCTGGTCCTCCATCTCCGTCTGCGACGCCATGTTATGAGCGCGCCTAGGAGAGGCCGCCACGTGGGGAACCTCTTTCGGGGCCGGATCCAGGAAACGGAGCTTCTTTCCCTTGTGCCTGGTCCGAGATGACATCCGGAGTGTATAGATGTAGTTTTAGGTTAGAATTACAGGGTAGGAGACCGGATTAATGTCAGATAGCCAGCAGAGCTCTGAGTCCTGCGACCTCTCAGATCGCCATCTTAGACACGCCCCCCTGATCGTATCTTACTCCCCCTCTGTCGTTAGCAGACAGGCTGAGCTCCGTCCTCGTGGCAGGTGGCGGCGCCATCTTGGCTGTGTCCGGGGTGGAAGCGGCGAGCTGGATCGGCACCAGGAATCGCTCCATATGGGCAGCAGAGCCTTTTGTTCTGTGGTGGGACTTCCCCAAGTCCTTATGCAGTGTTGAGAAGCCGTAATATGTGGTATGTCTGTCTGGGTAAGCTGCCGAGGAGCCGTGGTCCAGGAGCCCAGAGAAGACACGTCTACATGCTTCCATGCTGAGACCACGCCCCCCTAAATGTCTTTTTATCTGTTCTAGCAGTCACATGTGTAAATGAGAAGAATGGTGGGGCACATTAAGGCACATCAGGGCACATTGGAGAATACATCAGGGCATATTGGAGCACATCGGGGCACATCAGGGCATATTGGGGCACATCAGGGCATATTGGGGCACATCAGGGCATATTGGAGCACATCAGGGCATATTGGAGCACATTGGGGCACATTAGGGCACATCAGGGCATATTGGAGCACATCAGGGCACATTGGGGCACTTTAGGGCATATTGGGGCGCATCAGGGCATATTGGGGAACATCAGGGCACAGCATTTACCAACTTGTGGATTATTGTATAAATTTGGCACATTGTCCAACAATTGAGTATAAATATTTTTTGGGCATTTAATAAACTGTGATTGTGGGGAGGGACAGGGGCCAACTAAGACCAAGTGGCCATCTCTGCTGCAGACAGTCAGTTCAAGGAATGTCCAGAGTGAGGGAGGGGTAAAAAAAATGCTAACTGCTCCATTAGCTGGGGGAACAACTGTGATCTTTGGGGTGACAGGATGTTTCCCGTCACAGAAAACACCCGCTCACTCTGGACACTTGTCGGAGGGCAGGACAGTAGCTCCTTGGAAATATCTGCGAGGGCAGGCCACTCCTCGCTCTTCTCCTGCCAAAAAAACATTGGATCTGTGGTGGGGTGCACTGGTGGGGCTGACAAATAGGACATGACAACCTCCTTTGCTGAAATGGATTTCTTGGGGCGCACTATGCTGGAGGTTCCCATTAGGGTGTCAAGTGCCTCAGCCAAGACAGAAGATGCTCCGCTGGCAGGAGCTCTGCTCACTTCACTAGATGTCAATGTTGCATGGGAGAGGGGGTGTTCAATATCTTCTTCCTCCTCTCCCAGCTCTAGCGGCCTTACCATCTGCCTTTCCCTCTGACGCACCCTGTCGATTAGTCTGTCCCGCCATGTTGTCAGAGCACTGCAGTGCACAGCCATTTTGCCCTTGATGCGAGGGTCACACATGGCAGCCAGCATCAGTTCTGGGCAAGAGGCGCTCAACTCCTGCGTGCGCCTGCCCAATTCCATCAGAAATGTGTTTAGCAGAGCCAACACATCAGGTTGAGGGCCACCACCAGGCAAAGGTTCCTCAGCCGACTTGAACCGCTCCAATTTGCTCTGAAGGTGGTTGAAGAGTGGGAGCACATGACCAATGCTGGCATCCTCGCGGCTTAGGTGTTCTGTGACAGAGAGGAAAGGTTTGAGGACTGCCACAATCTGCCCAATTATGGCCCAGTCCTCCCTGCCTAAAGGTCTCTCTATGCCAATGTTATTATCACAGGCCATGGCATGGAGAGCCTTCTGCTGCTCAAGGATGCGTTCCAGCTAGGGTTAAATTCCACCTAGTCCCCACATCCTGTTTTAGGCAGTGTTCTGGAAGGCCTGCCTTCCTCTGTTCCACCCTGAGGAGGTGGCTGTCCCTCACACTTCAATGGAAGTGGCCAGCCATCTTCCGACAAGAGTCCACCACTTTGGACGAGGATCCAGATGTTTGAACTACATCATGGGACACCTTGCCCTGCCACCAATGTGCCGTCAGGGACAGGAAGGCGTGTTGGGCACTACACGCACTCCACAGGTCAGTGGTCAGGTGCACTGCCTGTCCACCTGCCCTTCCAATCTCCTCCTTGAGCACCCCAACACAAGACCTGTATAAGGCGTGTTATTTTTCGTACCTGTGCCCGAGACATACCCTTACTCTTTAAGGGTGGCCTGGCTGTTATGGATTGGATGTGGGATGGTAACAGCATTATTTTCTGCCTTATACTGGCTGGTGGTGCTGGTACTTATGGTGGCTGTGGCGGTGCCACTATTGGTTCCCCTTTTGGTGTTTGGAGGAGGGGCCATAATACTTTTCTCCCCTAGCAGCACTGCGTGGTGGTGCACACGCATGTGCTGGTTCATGCCACTGTTACTGAGATGCCCTATGTCTCTGCTCTGGCTGACCTCCCTGCCACAGTGATTGCATCTGGCCTTCTGACCAACACCAATTCTTTTAAAATGCTGCCAAATGCTGGAACGGCAGCCACCACCAATGACACTGCCTGACGGAATCCCATCCACTGCAGTGGTCACACTCTCTTCCTGAGGTTCGGCAGGAGGAAGAGACCTGAACATCCCAGGTATTTTGGGTGCTGTGATGGTCCTGGATTGAGGCCTAATGGTTGCATTGGCCCATTCTGATGCTGGAGGCTTAGAAAGCACTTGGGCAGGGGACTTTTCAGGAGAGAAAAGTAGTGGGGACTAAGGGGAGATACGTTCTGGGCTGCCGGTGGGGCCAACATGGGTAGAGGGTTGGAAATCAAATTTGTCTACAATGTCAGGAAAGCCTGTTTCCACCTCTTCCACGTTGCCAGGGGAACAGTGATCATTAGAAGCAGTAAACTCTGTCTCCTTGCTGATCACTGCCAAGCTCCCTGAAGTGCTGATGGCACTGGCAGCAATGGTGGTGGTGGTGAAATCATCATGAGCCTCGGCCTCCTGACATGTTTCCTGCTGCATGGCCAGGATCTCCAGCTTTGGCTGCACAAATGTATGTGCATTGGCAACCCCTTTGGCCTGCCCTCTTCCATAAAAGGTACCAATGGGCACCATGCTACCAGCAGCAGAGGTGGTAGGGCCACTTTTGCTATGAACTTGAACTGTCACTGTGCTGCTGGTTCTAGGGGGTAAATCCTGGAACAGCTGGTGACGTGCAAATGTCTGCTGTTTGCCAGGCTCTTTACCACCAGCAGTCTTCACTCCAGTTCGCCTCAGCTTTATGGGAGGTGAGCTGAGCTCAGGGGGCGCAGAGACAGAACGTCCCACCTGCTGCTCATGTACACGGCTCATAGCTCTCCCTCTCCCAGCAGCACTCTTACAGCCTTTTTGGCCTTGTTTGCTGCTCATTTTTCCTTTAAAAGTTAGAAAAATAGCCAAAAAAATATATGATTTTGATCGCAGCAAACTAACACCAAAATCACCAAATGTACAAAAAAAAAATATTATACCAACAGAAAATAACAAAAGATTAACTAAATGAAACGAGAAATAAAAAAAAGAAAATTATCTCTCAAAACCAACCAAAAAACGAATAAAACCAGAAACTAACTAAACACTAACAGATGATACACTTGCACACTACAAGAGATATCAACTAAAATGAACAACGAAAATCAAAGGATTGCAAAGATATTCGCTCAGATGCACAGACAAATAATTGTGTGATCTGCTCCACTGCACTAACTAATAGGGGTGCAACGGATCGTCGCCGATCCGTGATCCGAACGGGTCACCCCGTTCGGATCGGCACACCCCGCGATCCGCGGAGCGCTCCGCGGCCTCGGCCTTAGGAAAGGCTGCGGCCTTAGGAAAGGCCGCGGCTTTGGCCTAGCTCCGGAGCGGCGGCGGCCATCTTGGTACACCCGGCGGCCTTAGGAAAGGCCGCGGCTTCGGCCTAGCTCCGGAGCGGCGGCCATATTGCTACACCCAGCCACTGTTTACAATGTGATCGCTCCGTCAAATGACAGAGCGATCACTTGTAAACAAACTCTGCAATACCCTGCATATACTCTGCATTTACTCTGAATTACCCAGCCAATACTCTGCATTTACTCTGCATTACCCAGCCAATACTCTGCATATACTCTGCATTACCCAGCCAATACTCTGCATATACTCTGCATTACCCAGCCAATACTCTGCATTACCCAGCCAATACTCTGCATATACTCTGCATTACCCAGCCAATACTCTGCATTACCCAGCCAATACTCTGCGATACTCTGCATTACCCAGCCAATACTCTGCATTACCCAGCCAATACTCTGCATTACCCAGCCAATACTCTGCAATACTCTGCATTACCCAGCCAATACTCTGCATTACCCAGCCAATACTCTGCATATACTCTGCATTACCCAGCCAATACTCTGCATTACCCAGCCAATACTCTGCATTACCCAGCCAATACTCTGCATTACCCAGCCAATACTCTGCATTACCCAGCCAATACTCTGCGATACTCTGCATTACCCAGCCAATACTCTGCATTACCCAGCCAATACTCTGCATTACCCAGCCAATACTCTGCATTACCCAGCCAATACTCTGCGATACTCTGCATTACCCAGCCAATACTCTGCGATACTCTGCATTACCCAGCCAATACTCTGCGATACTCTGCATTACCCTGCCAATACTCTGCGATACCCTGACAATACTCTGCGATACCCAGCCAATACTCTGCGATACCCAGCCAATACTCTGCGATACCCAGCCAATACTCTGCGATACCCTGCCAATACTCTGCGATACCCTGCCAATACTCTGCGATACTCAGACAATATTACAGTGGGGGAGAGGACGTGGATATTACAGTGGGGGAGAGGACGTGGATATTACAGTGGGGGAAAGGATGTGGATATTACAGTGGGGGAGAGGACGTGGATATTACAGTGGGGGAGAGGACGTGGATATTACAGTGGGGACTATATGGTGGCGGAATTTTCACAGGTTTTTGCAAATTCAATTATTATTTGCTGATCCGAAAAATGATCCGATCTGTGACTCTAATCCGAGGATCGATCCGATCCGTGAGTTTTTTGATCCGTTGCACCCCTACTAACTAACCCACACACAAAGGGAAGTCACATGATTGGGCCTGCCCTGTAGGCCTCAGCATCAGAAGAAAACCTCTGATTGGTCAACCAACAGTCACATGTTTCTGTAGTTAAGAAATTTGGACCAAAAACGAATTTGTTTATTATTCGTGTCGATATTCGTTATACTGAATCTCGAATTCATTCGAATCATTCGTTATATCCACTATAATAATTTCTTTCGTATTAGTTGAAATTCGTTATTTGGTAGTTTGGATTCAAATAATTTGGAGCCGAAATTTGTAAACGGATTTTCGTATTCGTAAAAATTTGTAATTCGGATTCGTACGAATTTCGAAAAATTCTAACTAATCGCACATGTCTACATGTAGGAATAAACAAAAATTAGGAAAAATATTGAGACTGGTACATAGCCCTGCAGTAGACACCAACACAGCTGAGATTAACTAGAAATGCCTTACAAGGTGGTATATAACCCCAGACAAAATAAGTAAATATCAAATAGGGAAATCACCACACTGTTGGCAGGGATGTAAAGTATTGGGAACAATGGCACGCATTTGGTGGTATTGCCCAAAAATCTAAAAGTATTGGAGAGAGATTTTACAGGTAATAAAGGAAATCACCAATAGAGAAATACCAGAAGAACTTTGGATGTGCTTGTTTCACGGGACAGAAAGATCAACAAAACAATATAAGGAATCTGTGATACCTCATCTGATCAATGCAGCCAAAAGGCAGATACCAAGACATTGGCAAGAAACAGAAATCCCCACAATAAAGGATTGGCTAGCAAGGGTAGAAGAGACATATAACATGGAATACTTGAGACACTGTGGAGAGGAGGGAATGGAGGGAATGATAAATAGATGGAAAGATTGGAAATCGTTCACGAGAACGATGAAATATGTGCAGGTGGTAGGAGAATAAGATTGGGTGAATAGGGAGAACTGGGAGAAAGGGAGAGAAAAATTAGACAGGGGATTGATGGGAAAGTGAGGGAAGAGGATGGGGAGGGATTGTGGAGCTGGTTGGGGGGATTCACAGAGGGGTTGTAAAAGGTATACACGAAATGTAATCATGTTGGAATTTACGGAATTTATCTTTTTGTATATGGATAAAATCAAAATAAATAATAAAAAACAAACCCTCATTAACTTCTGCACCTAAAAAAAAAAAAAAAAAAAATAAAATAAAAAAAGATGGTCTCTGTCAAAGAAAAGTGAACTGCAACCACGGTAAACGGCTCTCAGGTGCTCCTTGGTTTGGTATTACCTAACAGGACTTGAGAGAGCCACTGCCACTTACGAGTATTTACGCTTTCAACTTTTATTTCTCTGTTGCATTATTGTCTCTATGTTTCTTTGTAATACCTTTTTTTTTTTTTGTAAAGTGTATGTACAGACATTTATTTTAAAATCATAATTGTTATTGATAATCTTGTGAAAGTTTCCTACTTCTCTGTAAAAAGTAGGTGGTGGCAGTTTAAAGGGTTAATTGCTTAGTTAACCAAACCCAGTGACAATCGCTCTCAGCCTATTGATACTTAGATTGTGGTCTTCTGAGTTGGAAAAATCTTTGTGCAAGATGAGGCTGAAAGTATCATTGTTGCGTATCAATGACAGCACGGAGTGAGGTCGACCATTCATTTGTCACGAGTTGGTGAGAAGGGCCGTGGTATGACCTGCATTTGTCACAAGGGGGACACAATATTTTAAACCTGGATTATATTAACCTTTATTCCATCGAATGCACTGAAACGGTACCTGAAGAAAAGAAACTTGTTACTGTTTGCCAGGATTACAGAAGCCGTCTTTGGGTTAGTTTGATGTACTATTTGTTTTATAACATTACTTGACCTCTGTATTCCAACACAGTATGAATTTTAGTTACTGTTGTCTGCCTGCCCTGACCTGTCTGGTTCTACAACAATGCCTGTGTAGGCATAAATTACCCTATAATCCTGCTTAATGTTATATTTGCCTCATGGCCTAGTCTTTCTATGTGGGATTTGAGAAACAGAATGGTGCAGAGCTTCTATAGACAACTAGAAATTTGCTTTCTAATCTTCCACTCTTGTGCAGTTTCTCCTAAGTGTATAACTAGGTAAACAAGACTTGGCAGGTAACAATTAGCTTTATGCCCACAATATAATAAATATGTACTTTATTGAAGATGTCAGCTAATGATTACATAGTCCATTATTTACCTAACAAGGATACACAGAATAAATTTGGCAAGAAACATAAACAATCAGTCCAATCACAATGCAGTTGCTATTAAGTCCAGCAGAGGTGAATTACATTCATCATTACTTTTTTACTCGTTCTTATCTTTTGGAAGCTTCCTTATATGTATGAAAGGTCAGAGTTTCTTAGGTGTGGTCCCTCTGATAATGTCCTGTTGCGGTTCCAGAAGCTTCTATCTAGCAGATGCTCTATTAGAGTGCACTCACACTAAAACTCTGAACCAGTCCTGGGCCCAGTTCAGCCTTTTGACCCAGTTCTTTTGTGTAGCATGAGTGCTTCGAACTGCGACATGGATTTGTTAAAGCGGAAGTAAACCCACCAATAAAACAGTTTCATTTCCAGCATGTGATGGAAATGTAACACTCCCATTGGTTCTGCTCTATATCAAACCATCCAATAGCTAGTGTCATAACTGATCACATGTGCAGTTGTAGATTAAACTAAGGCAAAGATGGCAGCTTCCTTGGCTTAAAACGATAGGGGGGTTTACTTACACTTTAAGCCTACTGCTCCTAGGTTCACTTGGAATAGGTGGTTCCAGGCATGGTTTACTTGTGGTCTTGTTGGTTTGCTGCATTAGGAATATAAACTGTGATGGAGAACAGTTCTCTCCACAGAGGACTGAGTAGTGAAACAGGGGTTGCTGGTCTGGGTATCAGGAGTGTTCCCAGGAACCTTCTTTCTGATGTAATCTCTCTCTCTCTGCTGAAATGTTCTTGTCATGCATGCCTCTACTCCTCTCAGCATAATGGCAGTAGCTGTACTCCTCTCGCATCCCTCCTCACTATATTACATGCACTTCACCATTCAGGGTCCCTTTATTATCTCCTGACACTCTCTTGTTGTCCTTTCTCTGCCTGCTATCCCTGACCTCCAGCAGCTTTCCCAATACATCTTTTCCTCTCTGATCTCACACTGGCCAAACCCATCTCCTTACTTCAGTCTTCTGTCCATTTGCTCCACCCCTCCTTCTGGTGCTGCCCTTATGATGCCTGTCCAGATGTGCTGAAGCTCTTTTCTAGAGCCTTTTGGCACATATGTGCACATTCAGGCTATCTATTGTGTACACATGGACTGGGACGTTTTTGGACTTCTGTGCTACCAGTCATTGTACAAGCACAAGGAAACAACGTGCAAGTGCAGTTGTATGGGGGGAAAACCTGCACACATCTGAACATGTGCAGAATCCAGTAGGGTTGCAAGGGGGTCCAGATGTCATTCTTACCTAGATGAGAAATGTGGAGGTGCTCCTTTGCAAAACACAATAGATAAAAATAAATAGAAATATAAATAAATAAAAAAAAACTCTTGTGCTTATCAACCTAGACCAATCTAACAAGTAGCAGCACCCAAAGTGTTAACCAATGTTGCCAAAATATGTATAAATAAATTGTATCGCACTGCAGTATCCTTATATATAAAGCAATTGAATATGTGTGGAAATCAAATATTGAAATCAAAATAATCAGAATAATCACACACTTAACGCGGGTCCTAATGAAGTCAATTAATGACGTAACGCATAGGATGCAGCGCTGAGAGCTGACAGCATCCAGAGCAGAAAAAAGGATCATATTCCAGCAGTGATATGTGCTAGAGGCAGGGATTTCCAAACTACGACCCACCACCTGTTGCGGAACTACTCGTCCCATGAGGCATTGTAAAACTCTGACATTCACAGACATGGCTAGGCATGATGGGCATTGTAGTTCCTGAACAACTGGAGGGCCATAGTTTGAAGACCCCTGTGCTAGAGGACACGATTCCTGGTGTCGGCCATTTTTTAATAAATATTGGCTGATTTTAAGCAATGTAGAGAGCACTATATTCTACCTTTTTTTTATTTTTTTCTCTTTTTTGAGCTGATTCATTGGCTATTCCTAGGGGTCCCTGCACTTTTGACCTTTTATAATATTAATATCTAACGCTGAAGGATAGTGTGTGTCTATAGAGGTTGGAACGTTGAACATTATCTCATCTTTGTTTTCTTCCGTGTGTAGTTGTATGTTCATTTTAAAGAGGAATGGATTAATGGACATGAATTGATGTTTAATTTTTTTCACAAGTTTTACAAGTGTGTGATTATTCTGAGGACATGAAGGCATGTGGACATGAGGTTTACTGTAAAGCTCCACTTTAACACCCCCCTTATACAGTTATACAGGATTTTCTGCCTTCCGAAGATGTCCTGTCCAAGAAGTCCTGCCCAGAGACTAACCACACCAGACCAGATCCATAAAGCTATAAAACTGTTTAAAACAAATAAAACTAATTGAGCTGTGACTATCTACCCCCTTACACTTATACACTATCAGATTCCTCACATGAGTAAGTGACCCATCTTTGGTGTCAGTTGGAGAAATTTTCCCTATTATTGGTATCAGTTGAAGGAGTAGTGCCCCATTGTCAGTGGGAGGAATAGTACCCATTGTTGGTGTCTGTGGGAAAAATAATGCCCAATTGTTGTTTTCTGTGGGAAGAATAGTGCCCCATCATTGGTGCCAGTGGAAGGAATAGTGCCTCATCTCTGGTATCAGTGGGAGGAATTATACCCCATCCATGGTATCAGTGGGAGGAGCAGTGCCCCATTGTTAGTATCATTGGGAGGAATAGTGGCTTATCATTAGTGTCAGTGGAAGGAACAGTGCACTAAGGAATGGACAAAGGCAAGCAAAGGGACACATTCAGCCTGCATGCCACAGTTTGGAGCCCACTGTTTTAGAACATCTCTACTTTTGAAATATTAACTAACACATATAATAATGTTCACCTTGCTTCAACAAAAATCTATAAAGCTGTTTAAAACAAATAAAACAATTTGAGCTGTGACTATCTACCTTCTTACACTTACTAACTGAATCCTACCCCTCACAAAAATAAGTGACCTATCATTGGTGTAAGTGGGAGAAATTGTCCCATTGTTGTTTTCCATGGGAAGAATAGTGTCCCAGCATCAGTGTTAGTGGGAGGAATAGTGGCCCATCATTGGTGTCAGTGAAAGGAATAGTGCCCCATCATTGGTGTCAGTGGAAGGAATAGTGCCCCATCCCTGGTATCAGTGGGAGGAATAGTGCCCCATCCCTGGTATCAGTGATAGAAATAATGTCCCATCATTGGTGTCAGTGGAAGGAATAGTGCTCCATCTCTGGTATCAGTGGGAGGAATATTGCCCCATCCCTGGTATCAGTGGAAAGAATAGTGCCCTTTCACTGGTGTCAGTGGGAGGAATAGTGCCCCACCATTAGTATCATTGGAAGAAATAGTGCCCAATTGTTGGTGCCAGTGGAAGGAATAGTACCCCATCATTAGTGTCAGTGGAAGGAAGAGTGCCCTAAGTGCTGGATAAAGGCAAACAAAGAGCCACATTTAGCCTGCATATCAGTTTGGAGCCCACTTCTTTAGAACATCTCTACTTTTGAAATATTAACTAACACATGTAATAATGTACACCTTGCTATAACAAAAATTGATGGTGATAAAACTCTGGACTGCTAAATATGGTACATTTGAAAAAGGGTTGTTATTTTATTCTATTTGAATTAATTGGAAACCATATACCGGTAGTTTGGAGTCCCAAATGCATAACCAATTGACAGAGGGGGAGATTTACTAAAACTGATGTGCATAGAATCTGGTGCAGCTGTGCATAGTAACCAATCAGATTAATTGAACAAGCTGAAGTTAGAAGCTGATCGGTTACTATGCACAGCTGCACCATATTCTGTGTGAACCAGTTTTAGTAAGACTCAGCCAGTGTGTGCCAGGGAAAACGCTGTACACTCTATCTTGGAGCATCCTGGACAGATACAGCTAATGCCGCATACACACGATCGGAATTCCGGCCATAAAAAGACAGATGAGAGCTTCTCATCGGAAAATGTGACCGTGTGTAGGCTCCATCGGAATTTTGCTGGCCGAATTTCTGACAGCAAAGAATTGAGAGCATGTTCTCAATTCTTCAGACGGAAAGCGTTTTTATCGGAAAATTCCAATCGTCTGTAGCAATTCTGACACGCAAAATTCCTACGCATGTTCGGAAACAATTCGACGCATGCTCGGAAGCATTGAACTCGGCTTGTTGTAGTGTTGTACGTCACCGCGTTCTTGACGGTCGGAATTTGGTGTGACCGTGTGTAGGCAAGACAGTTTGAGTGGAACTCCGTCGGGAAAACCATCAGAGCATTTTCCGACAAGAATTCCGATTGTGTGTATGCGGCATTAGGCTATCTAATTGTATAAATACAAATGAATGTAAATATTTCCCTTTCACATTAAAAGGAACTATTTGGACTCCGCAAATCTTAAGCTTAATATGCAGTGAAGAGCACCAAAATGGTACTGGAAAGATCGACACTTCTGAAAGAGTGCAATGGCTTGAGTTCCCAACTCTAAATCCGGATGTAGATCCCAACAATCGTCCTTCGCCTCGTCTGTTTGTATCCCATTTGTCAGAGCCATTTGTTCCCCAGGGACTAAAAAATAAAAAGGCAAAAGTAAGTAGCATCATTTTGGGCTGATAATGTTACTGGAATATGATATAAGCCAATGTATAGAGACCAGAATTAAAAATAAATAAATGTTATCTGTCCCAAATTGGGTGGTTATTTTTTGTCGGAATTTAATTCATTGTTATCTTAGTTTCAATATTGTGGTACTGTGGCAGTTACGTCAATTAAATATCAACTCCCAGAGCTTACCCTGAAAAAGTAGCAGTGGCATCATCCCTGTACTGCATAAAGTCTGTACAGAGAGCAGGTCCACGCACACTGTAAAATGCCTGCAAAAAATTACAGAGGGGTGGACACAAAACCACTCACCTTGCACAAAGAGTTAGAACAGAGGTGACTGGTGTCTATAACAGGAAATCCATGCGCTAAGTCAAAGTGGAGGGATTGTTTCTTGCTGGATTGCTGCACAGATCTAGAAAAAATACACATTGGAGATCAATGTTCAAGTGAAGATAAATATGGCTCTTGCATTAGGCAATATTTGTTTAGGCCAGATTTCAGCAGTGCATAATATATTGTATTGTTTTTAGTCTATACATATATGGAATAACTGGTGAGGTCTTTCCTTTGCTCTCCTCCTCATCAAGTCCTTTCCCTACCCAGCTCAGAGTAACAGAAATATGTGAGCATGACAGCACTGTAAACTTTAACAGATTATGAATATCTCACAAGTCACAATAGTAATAGGATGTAATAGGATTGTGTAAAGTTATATTTCAGTTGGCTACAGTAGTTATTTATTTTAAAATGAATGATAGCTGGGCTAAAAAGTATATGTTTATACATACATGGAGTCTCAGTTTACATGTTATATCGTTTTAACAAGTGAGTCAAAATTAAAAGTCAGACAATTCCTAATTAGAAAAAAGAAAGGAAGGAGCGTGCACGAATCATAATAAAGAGTTCATTATAATAAACAAATGAGTTAATACAGGGGTAGATACTATGTATTCAAAATTAAAATAGTAATAATAACTAACGACAATGTTGTCACTAGATGGGCTGACATAAAATGATACCCATACAAGGGATAAAAATGAAATTAATAATTTTCTAACGAGTTTCAAGGGTTTTCCTCTTCATCAGAGCCTTGGTCTGTGCGTAATAATAGAGAGACAACTGGATGGGTGGTATAACTCTAGTTGAGTGGTGTAACCATATGAGTGGAATATCCTTCACTGTAGGGATTTATCCTTCCACATGTTTTTATTATAATAAACTCTTTGTTATGATTCGTGCATCAGGCCAAGTGCCTTCCTTTCTTTTTTCTACATAGCATTTCAGACTTCCCCTAGTTGGCCTAGGCAGCAAGGTATGCATGATCACTCCACTAACAGGAAATACTACCATCTGTACTAAGGCCCTCCATACTAGTGCAGGAGAATATCTTTTTTAATTACACCTTTACCTATTTCCTATTAATCCATCAGAACCAGAGGATGGGTTCATGTTCACTAATTTTATAGAATTTCTGGGCCCAATATCACAGCAGCGACCTGGGATGTCCATGTTATAAAAATACAAAGGTTTATTTGTTCAGGCAGTTAAGTTACATGTGAACATAAAGGTTGCTTTAACTCATTGTAGGAATTCTATATATATATATATATATATATATATATATATATATATATATATATATATATATATATATATATACAGTATCTCACAAAAGTGAGTACACCCCTCACATTTTTGTAAATATTTTATTATATCTTTTCATGTGACAACACGAAATGACACTTTGCTACTATGTAAAGTAGTGCGTGTACAGCTTGTATAATAGTGTCAATTTGCTGTCCCCTCAAAATAACTCAACACACAGCCATTAATATCAAAACCGCTAGCAAAACAAAAGTGAGTACACCCCTACTTGTAAATGTCCAAATTGGGCCCAAAGTGTCAATATTTTGTGTGGCCACCATTATTTTCCAGCACTGCCTTAACCCTCTTGGGCATGGAGTTCACCAGAGCTTCACAGGTTGCCACTGGAGTCCTCTTCCACTCCTCCATGACAACATCACGGAGCTGGTGGATGTTAAAGACCTTGCGCTCCTCCACCTTCCGTTTCAGGATGCCCCACAAATGCTCAATAGGGTTTAGGTCTGAAGACATGCTTGGCTAGTCCCACCTTTACCCTCAGCTTCTTTAGCAAGGCTGTGGTCGTATTGGAGGTGTGTTTGGGGTAGTTATCATGTTGGAATACTGCCCTGTGGCCCAGTCTTCGAAGGGAGGAGATATACTCTGCTTCAGTATGTCACAGTACATGTTGGCATTCATTGTTCCCTCAATGAACTGTAGCTACCCAGTGCCAGAAGCACTCATGCAGCCCCAGATCATGACACTCCCACCACCATGCTTGACTGTAGGCAGGACACACTTGTCTTGGTACTTCTCACCTGGTTGCTGCCACACACGCTTGACACCATCTGAACCAAATAAGTTTATCTTGGTCTTATCAGACCACAAGACATGGTTCCAGTAATCCATGTCCTTAGTCTGCTTGTCTTCAGCAAATTGTGGGTTTTCTTGTGCATCATCTTCTGGGACTACAGCCATGCAGACCGATTTGGTGCAGTGTGCGGCGTATGGTCTGAGCACTGACAAGCTGACCCCCCCACCCCTTCAGCCTCTGCAGCAATGCTGGCCGCACTCATACATCTATTTCCCAAAGACAACCTCTGTATATGACGCTGAGCATGTGCACTCATCATCTTTGGTCGACCATGCAAGGCCTGTTCTGAGTGGAATCTGTCCTATTAAACAGCTGTATGGTCTTGGCCACCGCGCTGCAGCTCAGTTTCAGGGTCTTGGCAATCTTCTTATAGCCTAGGCTATCTTAATGAAGCAGAAATTCTTTTTTTCAGATCCTCAGAGAGTTCTTTGCCATGAGGTGCCATGTTGAACTTCCAGTGACCAGCATGAGAGAGTGAGAGCGATAATACAAAATTTAACACACCTTCTCCCCATTGACACCTGAGACCTTGTAACACTAACTAGTCAAATGACACCGGCTGGGGGAAATGGCTAATTGTCCCCAATTTGGACATTTTCACTTAGGGGTGTACTCACTTTTGTTGCCAGCAGTTTAGACATTAATGGCTGTGTGTTGAGTTATTTTGAGGGGACAGCAAATTTACACTGTTATACAAGCTGTACACTCATTATTTTACATTGTAGCAAAGTGTAATTTTCTTCAGTGTTGTCACATGAAAAGATATAAAAGATATTAAAAAAAAAAAAATACAAAAACGTGAGGTGTGTACTCACTTTTGTGAGATTAGCTCCCAACTGTCCCTGATTTTGAGGGACTGTCCCTCTTTCAGAACACAGTCACTCTTTCCTCCTCATGTGTCCCTCATTTTGGTCTGATCTATTTAAAATGCACTATTTATCTATCAAAAAGTGTTTCCCAGTGTTAAACCTTTCATCCAATTTCTAAATTGTAAATTCCAAAAGTCAGTATAAAGAAATAGTATTAGTAAAAAAAAAAGTACTTGTGGGTTTAACCAATCACTTTTTCTGTACAATTCTCCTTTAAGGGGAGCGTGGGAGGGGGTGTGTCCTATGCCTACCTACTTTTGTTCTCAGAAAGTTGGGAGGTAGTATATATATATATATATATATATACTGTATATACTATACATTCATTTAGCTGTTGCCAAGCAATTACCATTGGGAAATAGGTAAAACATAAGATCGCTCAATTCCAATATACACACAAGGTGATGGTATATAAAATCAGACTTTAGATGCTCACAGAAAAATACAGACATCTAGATAAAAAAATAAATGAACTCTTTATTACAAACAGTTACACTGTATTATCTATTGTACATTTACAAGTTATGATGACCATTTGTAATGATTTTGTTTACTAAGTTCCAGCACAAGTAACATCTTATACATATAGTTGTCCGTAGTAATGATTAACATGTTTCACAGTTTATTTGCTAACTAATAAATATATTAATATACACAAATGTCAAATACAATCATTAGTAATCTCCAGGACTGTGGAGCACAGTCCCTCCAGGCTCAGTCAAGTCAAAGCCACTTTGTAGGCCCTCAAATAAGAAGAAAGTTGGGCGAACGGTTCGGGACGAGCAAAAGTTCGGGCCTGAACACCACCTGTTTTCCCGTTCAGCAGGTGTTTACCCCGCGGAATTCCCTGCAATGCACTGCATGCTGCATAGTGCAATCTAATGCCCTGACTGGGCAAATCTTTTCCCAGTCAGGGCACAGTGAATAGCTGATTGTTAAGGAGCGAAGCCAGGAAGCTGGCTGTTGCGTCCCTAACAATGATGAGTTATCAGCTATCAATGGGCTTCCCAGCTGACAGCTGAATAAAGAAAGAAAACATTTCCGGCAATAAAAAAGTGAAAAAAAAAGGCGTGGGCCCCCCCCCCCAAGCCATACCAGGCTCTTTGGGTCATGTATGGATTTTAAAGGGGAACCAAATGCCAAAATTTTAATGAAAAACAGCCTGGGCTCCCACCTAAAATCCATACCAGAACCTTATCTGAGCATGCAACCTTACAAACCAGGAAAGGGGGGCTGAGCGAGCGCACCCCCTTTCTGAACCATACCAGTCCACATGCCCTCAACATGGGGGGTGGGTGCTTTTGGGCAGAGGGGTATCTGCCACCCCTACCTCAAAGCATCTTGTGGGGACAAGGGTCTGTGGGCTTGGTGCTTATCAGGGCTTGTTAAAGGGGGCTTCCAGATTCTGCCTGCATAGCCTCACAACCACCGGCCAGGGTTGTGGGGATGAGGCCCTTGTCCCCATCAACATGGGGACAAGGTTCTTTCTGATGGGACACAGAGCCACCCCTATCCCACTGCACCCACCCCCCCATATTGAGGGCATGTGACCTTGTATGGTTCAGGAGGGAGGCACTCGCTCGTCCCCCACTTTCCTGACCTGCCAGTCTGCATGTTCAGATACGGGTCTGGTATGGATTTTTGGGGGGACCCCATGCCGTTTTTTATTTTGGTGTGGGGTACCCCTTAAAATTCATACCATGACCCCACACCATTTTTTTTTTACATTTTTCTATTGCTGAAAATAGTATTTTATTGCCCACAATTTAAAAGTGATTTTTTTTTTTCTTTAGAAATGTCAGTTTTGACAAATTCCATGTTCTATGGTACAGATGTGCCACTTTACAGGCAGACTAAGGGGACCCCCCCCCCCCAGGTACTGACATTTTTAATTGTTATGGTTGTACTTTAAGCATCATTAAAATCACTGAAAAAAATATCTTTTAAAAAAAAAAAATTGCATTGATACAGGTCTCCCAGGGCAGTACCTGGACCCTCATACCCTTTTTTGGCCAATAACTTGCATATAAGCCTTCAAAATGGGGACTTTTGATTTTTCAGGTTTGTGTCCCATGGACTTTAATAGGGTTCACCGTTCGGGTCAGAACTTTTTCTCTGTTCAGGAGTTCTGGTGCAAACTGAACCTGGGGGGGGGGGGGGGGTGTTCGGTCCATTTCTGCATAAGAATAATTTATCCAGTATTGAATAGAGAAAAAAGAACACACCGAAAATACCCAGAAACATTGGACAGTCAATGCACAGGTGTAAGCAACTTCTTTAATAGGCTTTTTTGCAGGGCTCAAGTCCTGCGGGAACGCATGGGAACGGAGTTCCTGTACTTTTTCCACAACAGGAACTCAGTTCCCATTAGCAGCTGTGTCCTGCAAGACTTTGAAGTATGCGAGCTGTGTGGCAGGTGCTACACCAGCAGCTGCCAACACAGCTCGCAATAGTAAGTGCAGCACACCTGACCATTCAGGCATTGCCAGTAGGGGGCCCCATAACAGCTTCCGATTCGATCTACCTGTCAATCACAGCTAGCTGACAGGTAGATCAGGTCCCTGCTGCAAAGAGATTGTATTTAATCAGACCTCTCGTGATGCGCTCTTCCCCGCTGGCCCCTCCTGATTTTTTTTTTTTCAATACATTTTATTAAGTTTGAACAGACAGTACAGGTAACGACAACAGTACCGTCAACTGCATACATTGTATAGTGTTCCGATAAGTGAGGCACAGAGTAGATAATTGGAATATCTGGCAACTTATACAGGATAGTACAGAAGCAACAGTATGGGGTTATAGCAATAATAACAAGAAAACAACGAGAGTTATTTAATAAGCCGATTTGAAATTGGGGGGTATATAAACAAAGGCGAGTTAATTGTGTAATGTGGCTAGGTGTCGTTGAGGCAGTAAATGTCTCATCAGTAACTGAAAAGGAAGGAGATAAGATCATGAACATAGAGTTCAGAGTACCATGGTGTCATATAAATCTTTTTATCCCACATGTAAACTGGCCGTGAATGACGTGGTATACTAAGCACCAGCTAGGGGGCCAATGTTGTTTATAGGTGATCGTTAGAAAAGAGTAGGCGAACCGCTAGACGTCTCCAATAAGAACCTAAAGCATTATATTTAGGGATCACAAAGATTTGAGGTAGATCAACCTCAGACTCTTAAATAACGTGAGGGAGGGTAGTAATGTCCGAGCAGTATCCACACTAAGTGTGCGTGGGTGTATCATGGTAATGGGCATCAATCCGGGGGAGGGGTGGAAGGTGGAGGTGGCCTTTTGTGGTGTGTTAGTTTGAAGTGTTTCCAGCATGCCCATGTTTGTGCATGAGAAGTGGAATCATCTCTGGCTTGGTGGATTAGATCCTCCATTTCTTCGATCCTATCAACCCGTCGGATCCATTCGTTGACAGTGGGGGGAGTGGTACTTCTCCAATGTACAGGGATACACAGATTGGCTGCGTTAACTAGATGTATCGTTAGGGACTTCTTGTAAGAGCGAGCTGGGGCGGAGGTGTGATGTAGCAGGAATCGGGCGGGTGTAAGTTGGATGTCGTAAGTAGTGATCTTAAAGATAAGGGACCGGATTTCCTCCCAAAAGGACTGGAGTAAGGGGCACTCCCACCACACATGTAATAGTGAGCCCACGTCGTTGTTACATCTCCAGCAGGTGGGGGGAAGGCCTGATTGGTATTTATGAATCCGATCAGGAGTTCTGTACCACCTGGAGAACAATTTGTATCTGTTTTCCTGAATGGAGACATTAACAGAGCCTTTATGCATGAGCGTGTAAATGTTCTCCCAGTCTCCAGGGGATAAGTCAATATTGAGTTCAGATTCCCATAATCTAACTAACTTGTCAGATTTGAAGTCGTGAGTCGAGAATAATAGGGTATAGAGTTGAGATATCACGTGTTGTTGGGGTCCCTCTTGGGAGCATAGAGATTCAAATGGCGTGTAATCGGAATGCCAAGGTACTTTAGGTTTGTGAGTTTGGAGGAAATGCCTGATTTGTAGATATTTAAAGAAAGGTATCCGGAATTCCGGAAATGTGGAGGATATGTCCCTGTGTGATATCAATTGACCATTTGTAAACAATAGTTTAGCTCTCAAGTCTCTATCTGATGCAGGTAGTGTCGGGTCGTGCCTAAGGACATTCGGCGGGAATTCGGGGTTGTTGGTTAAAGGAGTCCTGGGACCTGGGGCATTTAGTATGTTGGAGCGTACATTGGCTGTGTGAGAGTATTGCAGTGTGGCGCCGATTAGTGGGTGGAGTTTGGCCTGTTTGGGGACGTGAGAGGGGTGTATCCAGGGGAGATGGGATAAGGGGAAATGAATAAAATCCTGTTCTATGTTAACCCAATCTTTGTGAGTACCACGTGAGTGCCAATCAACTATTCTGGTTAAGTGACAGGACCAATGATATTTTACAATGTCTGGAAGGCCCAGGCCACCTTTCGATTTCGGTAGCGTCAATCTATCCCAGCTAAGTCTGGGTGTGCTGTGAGACCACACGAAACGTCTGCACATATTTTTGTAAGATGAGTAAAAAGAAGGTGGGAGCCTAATTGGTATTGCTTGTAATAGATACAGGAGTCTGGGTAATACATTCATCTTTAGTATGGCTATTCTGCCGAACCAAGAGAAGGATCTATGGTGCCAATTTAGTAGATCAGATTGGATGGATTGGAGTATATGTTGGAAATTTAGAGTATATAGGTCCGGGAGTTTGGTGGGAATTTTAATGCCTAGGTATGTGATAGCGTGTGGTTCCCATGTGAACGGGAAATTGAGCTTACATTGGGCAACTAGAGTGGGAGAGAGGGAAATGTTAAGTGCATGGGATTTGGAGAAGTTAATCTGAAGGTTAGAGAGAGTTTTGAATAGAGTAAAGTCTTTAAGGAGGTTAGGTATAGTAATTAATGGGTCGGATAGAAAGAGGAGAATATCGTCGGCATATGCCGCTACTTTATATTGTTTTTGTTTGATTGTCACGCCCTTGATATCTGGGTTACTTTTGATTTTCCGGAGAAAAGGTTCCATTGTTAATATGAAAAGCAGGGGAGACAGAGGACACCCCTGGCGGGTACCGTTGGAAACCGAGAAGGCATTCGACAGGTGGCCGTTGACTCTAAGCCTGGCAGTTGGGGAGGAGTAGAGTGCTAAAATCATTTGGAGCATAGAGGGAGGTATACCCACTGCCTGGAGTGTTGCTTCCATGAAGTCCCAAGCCACCCTGTCGAACGCCTTCTCGGCGTCCAAGGACAGGAAAAATCAGTTAGTAGAGGTGGTGGTCAGCCAGTGGTGTATGTTGATCGCCTTCGTGGTGTTGTCTCTAGCTTCCCTGCCAGAGACAAACCCCACTTGGTCAAGACTGATTAGTTTTGGAATAAGGGGCTGTAGTCGATTGGCAAGTATTTTTGCATATAGCTTGACGTCTACATTAAGCAGAGAGATGGGTCTATAATTTGTAACCAGGGTCGGGTCTTTATTGGGTTTTGGCAATAGAGTAATGTGGGCTTCTAGGATATCTCTAGTCGTTGATGTGTTTGACGGAGTATTATTAAAGGCAGTGATAAAATGAGGGAGTAAGGTGTCTGGAAATGACTTATAATAGTAGGTGGTGAGGCCGTCTGGGCCGGGGCTCTTACCGGGCTTCAGTTGCTTTAGGGCCACCAACGTTTCAGCCATGGTCAATGGTGAAGTTAGGGTTTCCGAATCTTCTGAACTCAGGGGTTCAGGGGCGTATTGTTGTAAAAAGGATCTTATCATTTCCTGGCGATTGGGATCTGTACTGGGTGGATGGGAGACTGGTAGGTTATATAATTTGGAGAAATATTGTACAAATTGTTGGGCGATATCTTCTGTTTTGGTCAAGGATGTACCTGAAGGAGTTTTAAGTAGGTCGATGGTATGGGAGGCCCTTTTGGCCTGTAGAGATTTAGCCAGCATTCTACCTGATTTGTTGCTGAATTCGTAGAACAGTTTGTGTGTTAGGGAGTATTTCCGACGTATTGATCTGTTTAATTCATTGAGAAGTTCCTCTCTTGCCTGGGTCAGTTCTGATAAAGTAGCCAACGCTCGAGATGCTTTATGTGCTCTTTCTAGTGTTCGTACACGTTGAGTAAGGTTTTCAACGTGTGCTTTCTGTGTTTTGGCTCGGGTTGCAGCTAGGGAGATAAAGTGGCCTCTCATAACGCATTTATGAGCTGCCCAGACAGTAGTCGGATCGGAGTCGGCCTGAACGTTATTCAAAAAGTAATGGGTGAGGTGAGACGTCATCAGCTGGAGTGTAGCAGGGTCTGAGAGCAAGGAACTATCTAAGCGCCAGATGCGAGATTTGCTAGCTGTGTGAGGTAGAGAGATTGTTATGGTGATCGGGCTATGATCTGACAGTATCATGGGTTCTATAGTAGCTTTCGTGAGAAGCGAAAGGCCGGGTTGGGATATGAAAAAATAATCTAGTCTGGAATGTCTATTGTGGGGGGCAGAATAGAAAGTGTAGTCTTTAGTGGTGGGGTGTAGTGTGCGCCATGCATCATGCAATAGAAGGTTATGTAATTCCGATTTAATCGCCCTTAGGGCCTTGTGAGTGAGTGTAGAATTGCCAGTAGAGGAGTCTAGATTTGGGCATAAAGTGACGTTAAAGTCTCCACCAACGAGGAGTGTACCGGATTGGAATTCAGTTAATAAATTAAGAGTGGCGCGGAAGAAAGGCACTTGATGTGAATTTGGTGCGTAAAGGTTAGCGATGGTAATTGTCTTATTATGTAGTGTGCCTTTTAGGAAGAGAAATCTCCCTTTTGGGTCTGATTTTGTGGTTATGTTTTGGAGGGGACAGTGGCGTGATATGAGTATGGAAACGCCTTTGGATTTGGCGTCATCATTCGTTGCATGAAATGCTAGGGGAAAATGGTTGTTGTGTAGTTTCGGAATTAAGTCTGATCTGAAGTGGGTTTCCTGTATCAAAGCGATGTGAGTTCTGGATTTGTGAAGAGTAGCCAGTAGCTGAGCGCGTTTTTCGGGCGTATTAAGGCCTTGGATGTTAATAGAGCAGAGATTGAGAAGCTCGTGAGTGTGTGCGGCATTGGCCGTTGGTGGAATGGGGCACATTGTTGCGAAGGGATGGTGCTGTAGGTGTACTGTGTCGGTCAGCGAAGCTGAGAGTGCAAAGTTAGTGTGTAAGGTAACCGTAACGGTTTTAGGGGGGTGAGGGAGGGGGAGTGGGAATACCCACTTAGAGGAACCGATGAGGCGAAGGAAGTCCTGGTCCTATCAACCTCAGTGAAATACGAGAATCGGTTCAGTACAAGGTGAAGAGGGTGAATGTCCACAGATATTATAGTGAACACTCCCCTGAACACCGTTGTGTGGGGGTTGGAGTGAACCAGGCTAGAGTGGGATGTATGCGAGAGAGTGACGGTGTCGTCTCCCTATTGCCTGACCATGGTGAGGTAAGATGGAGGTAAATAAAACCTGTGGGACGAATAGTAGGTCTACATTGCGGTGATACCGCAGGAGGAGGTAAGTGATGTAAGAGCAAATGGGGGGAGGTTGATGGGCAAGGCCCAGATTGGTGAGGAAGTGCGGACACAGGCCCCTCCTGATTTTCTGTCTCCCCCCCCCCCCCAGTCTCCTGCATACTTGCTCTGTGTGTCCTCTATCTTCAGTGCCATATGATGAGAGAACCCAGAGGAGGAGCACAGCTATTCTGCTCACAGGACATGCAGGGAAAGAGGTGAGCTGAGGAAGGAACATCAGTTTGGGGTGATAAGCTGAGCACAATACCTGGCAAAGTTTAATGCCAGGAGGGAAGTTTATGTGGATATATGTGAAGGGTTGGAATAGCAGCGAATGTGTGTTGGAGCCCTGCAGAGGTTACAGCCCCCCCAAGCTAACATACATCTCCTAAGCAGGAACACATCACTATCTCCCATTCTGTCCAGATAATGTGCAGTTAATTTATGACCTTTCCGTTTAAGCCTGTGTTATCCAAACTCTGTGAAAAGTGTAAACTCACCACATAAACACTCTATATACAAAATAAAATTCCCCAATAAAGATCAGAACATGATGTTCACATTTGCATGGAAGCACAATTGAATACTGATTATTCAGAGAATTACTAACAGTTAAGCTTCATACACACGATACGAAAATTTGATGAAAAATACCACTTTTGAATCATTCGTGCATATGAGCGCATCATTTATTTTTTTGGTGGTCTAGTGGATCTTGGGTGGGAGTTCCCACACTTTTTTCCCCAGGACTTGACCCCTGCTTTTTTGGCTAGACTCTCACAGCTTAAAGAATATTTACTAAGTTCTCCTTATTAGAAATGTCAACAACTACACCAATTACAAAATTAAGAATCAGTATGCTGGCTGTTTTTTTTTTTCTTTAAGTAATCCATCGCTATGCAATTTATGCAACGTTTTTCTCTTATTTGAGGTTATTTACGTGATGAGGAATCCAAAGGATGTTATGAATTCATTTTATCATTTTCAAAAGATCGCTGTTTTAGCGGAGGAGTCACCAGATTTTCAGCACTTTTTTGAGAAATTCTTGGATGGAGAAGATAACTGTATTTCATATGATAAATATGAAATATGAAACCAAAATGTTTAGGTCACTGAGTGGCTGCTGACATGAAATGGTGTTCCCACACAATAGCAAATAAAAACAATATATAAATGTGGTGCTTACTCAATATAAACAGTATAAAGTGCAACAGCTTCCATAGTGACAATGCAATTATATTGAATAATAAATGTGCAGAATATATAAATGCTGGTGTATACAAAAAAATTGATCATTCCCAAAATAAAGTGTTAATACAAAAAACGTGATCAGTCCAAAAAACAAACAAAAAAAACAAAAGACAAAAAACAAGGATGAATAATAAAGTGCTTGTACAAAAATATGTATATTCAATTGTGACATCAGAGCAAAATTCAGTTCTTATAATGATCAGTTTCCACCAGCCGTGCACCAATGATAAGCCCCAGCCTCTCACCTCAAATAAGACCCCTACAGGTAGCGCTTCTGTTGTTGAATATCTTGAATATCCAGGCTCTTTTCCTTGAAGCATCCAGCCAGATCGAGATATATTTTGGAACGGAAACTCCACTGCAAATGTTATCCTCCTTAATATCCTCCATTCTCCTCCATTAAAGGCTCACATGGAATATAAAGAGATCTCCATAGTGCAGTAATCCAATAAAATGATTTATTATAGCAGCAGCAAACTTACATATATAAACAAGACAATCAGCTTCACATGACTTCCGCGACCGGAAATGTCAACACCCAGCTAGGGCCGACGCGTTGAGGTGAGAGACTGGGGCTCATCATTGGTGCATGGATGGTGGGAGCTGATCACTATATGAACTAAAATTTGCATACATATTTTTGCACAATCCCTTTTTTTATCCATTCTTGTTTTTGTTTTTTTTGACTGATCACGTTTTTTTGTATTAACACTTTATTTTGGGATCGATCATGTTTTTTGGATACACCAGAATTTTTATATTCTACACATTTATTATTCAATATTTTTGCATTGTCACTTTGGAAGCTGTTGCAAATTGAGTAAGCGTCACATTTATATATTGTTTTCAACTGTATTTCCTAGGTGTTCATGTTATTGCTGATTTAGTAAAAGAGTACTTTTCACAACATTTGCAGAATCCTTTGCTTCAAGAAGCCTTGATAAATATATATATATATATATATTTTTAAAATCACCTGATGAAGAAAATTAACATTGTTTTATTTTCCCTAGCACAGTTGTTTACAGACAGCTTACAAATGCCATAGTTTTTTAATCATAGGTTGAGATGTTAAAGGATAAGTTCACCTTTTTGTAGCATATTACTGTACATCTGTATTTAGGGTGTAACATGTTACTATGCAGCGGGACTTACTAAAACATTTAATGTGAAAATGGCTTAATGTAGCTTAACGTGTAATAAAGTGCCTAAACCTCAACCAATTGCCCTGAAACTTTGCACAGCCTAAGATCTCAACTTCCCAAACCTATCCAAGAAGTTTCATGCGATTCGGAGTTCCACAAGGCAAATTAAGGACATTAAGCTTGTTTTTTGGGGAGCTTAATGTGGCTTAACGTACAAAAAAGACCTTAAATGTTAACCAATTTCCTCCAAACTTCACACAATAGAAGATTCTATCCATGCCAACATATTTTGAAAATTGCAGCTCATTTAGTAAATCACACCAAAAGTTATTTACATTAAGCTATATTTTACAATGCTAAAACGTTTAATGTAAAGAGCTTAACGTACCATAATGTGCCTTAACCTCAATCAATTGTCTTGAAACTTTGCACAGCCTAAGTTCTTAACTTCCCAAACCTATCCAAGAAGTTTCATGCGATTCGGAGTTCCACAAGGCAAATTAAGGACATTAAGCTTGATTTTTGGGGAGCTTAATGTGGCTTAACGTACAAAAAAGACCTTAAATGTTATCCAATTTCCACCAAACTTTACACAATAGAAGACTCTATCCATGCCAACATATTCTGAAAATGTCAGCTCATTTGGTTAATCACACCAAAAGTTATTTACGTTAAGCTATATTTTACAATACTAAAACATTTAATGTGAAAATGGCTTAATGTAGCTTAACGTGTAATAAAGTGCCTAATAAAGTGCCTAAACCTCAATCAATTGCCCTGAAACTTTGCACAGCCTAAGATCTCAACTTCCCAAACCCATCCGAGAAGTTTCATGCGATTCTGTGTTCCACATTGCCCTGAAACTTTGCACAGCCTAAGATCTCAACTTCCCAAACCTATCCAAGAAGTTTCATGCGATTCGGAGTTCCACAAGGCAAATTAAGGACATTAAGCTTTTTTTGGGGAGCTTAATGTGGCTTAACGTACAAAAAAAGACCTTAAATGTTAACCAATTTCCTCCAAACTTCACACAATAGAAGACTCTATCCATGCCAACAAAAAAATTGCAGCTCATTTAGTAAATCACACCAAAGTTATTCACATTAAGCTATATTTTACAATGCTAAAACGTTTAATGTACGTACCATAATGTGCCTTAACCTCAATCAATTGCCTTGAAACTTTGCACAGCCTAAGTTCTCAACTTCCCAAACCTATCCAAGAAGTTTCATGCGGTTCGGAGTTCCACAAGGCAAATTAAGGACATTAAGCTTGATTTTTGGGGAGCTTAATGTGGCTTAACGTACAAAAAAGACCTTAAATGTTATCCAATTTTCACCAAACTAAAATGTTATCCATGCCAACATATTCTGAAAATTTCAGCTCATTTGGTTAATCACACCAAACTTTACACAATTTAGAAGACTCTATCCATGCCAACATATTCTGAAAAATTTCAGCTCATTTGGTTAATCACAAACCAATATGTTATTCACGTTAAGCTATATTTACAATACTAAAACCATTATACATTAAGCTATATTTCACAATGCTAAAACATTTAATGTGAAAATGACTTTGTATGTGAAAATGGCTTAATGTAACTTCCCAAACCTATCCAAGAAGTTTCATGCGATTCGGAGTTCCACAAGGCAAATTAAGTTAATTAAATGTGGCTTAACGTACAAAAAGACCTTAAATGTTAACCAATTTCCTCCAAACTTCACACAATAGAAGACTCTATCCATGCCAACATATTTAGAAAATTGCAGCTCATTTAGTAAATCACACCAAAAGTTATTCACATTAAGCTATATTTTACAATGCTAAAACGTTTAATGTAAAGAGCTTAACGTACCATAATGTGCCTTAACCTCAATCCCTTGAAACTTTGCACAGCCTAAGTTCTCAACTTCCCAAACCTATCCAAGAAGTTTCAGAGTTCCACAAGGCAAATTAAGGACATTAAGCTTGTTTTTGGGGAGCTTAATGTGGCTTAACGTACAAAAAAGACCTTAAATGTTATCCAATTTTCACCAAACTTTACACAATAGAAGACTCTATCCATGCCAACATATAACCGTACAAAAAAAGACCTTAAATGTTATCCAATTTCCTCCAAACTTTGCACAGCCTAAGATCTCAACTTCCCAAACCTATCCAAGAAGTTTCATGCGATTCAGTGCAAATTAAGGACATTAAGCTTGTTTTTTGGGGAGCTGAAAATTGCTGCTCATTTAGTAAATCACACACACCAAAAGTAATTTACATTAAGCTATATTTTACAATACTAAAACATTTAATGTGAAAATGGCTTAATGTAGCTTAACGTGTAATAAAGTGCCTAAACCTCAATCAATTGCCCTGAAACTTTGCACAGCCTAAGATCTCAACTTCCCAAACCCATCCGAGAAGTTTCATGCGATTCAGTGTTCCACAGGGCAAACTAGGCACGTTAAGCTTGTTTTTTGGAGAGCTTAACGTACAAAAAAGACCTTAAATGTTAACCAATTTCCCCCAAACTTCACACAATAGAAGACTCTATCCATGCCAACATATTCTGAAAGTTTCAGCTGATTTGGTTAATCACACCAAAGTTATTCACATTAAGCTATATTTCACAATGCTAAAACATTTAATGTGAAAATGGCTTAATGTAGCTTAATGTAGCTTAACGTGTAATAAAGTGCCTAAACCTCAATCGATTGCCCTGAAACTTTGCACAGCCTAAGATCTCAACTTCCCAAACCTATCCAAGAAGTTTCATGCGATTCGGAGTTCCACAAGGCAAATTAAGGACATTAAGCTTATTTTTTGGGGAGCTTAATGTGGCTTAACGTACAAAAAAGACCTTAAATGTTAACCAATTTCCTCCAAACTTCACACAATAGAAGACTCTATCCATGCCAACATATTTAGAAAATTGCAGCTCATTTAGTAAATCACACCAAAAGTTATTCACATTAAGCTATATTTTACAATGCTAAAACGTTTAATGTAAAGAGCTTAACGTACCATAATGTGCCTTAACCTCAATCAATTGCCTTGAAACTTTGCACAGCCTAAGTTCTCAACTTCCCAAACCTATCCAAGAAGTTTCATGCGGTTCGGAGTTCCACAAGGCAAATTAAGGACATTAAGCTTGATTTTTGGGGAGCTTAATGTGGCTTAACGTACAAAAAAGACCTTAAATGTTATCCAATTTTCACCAAACTTTACACAATAGAAGACTCTATCCATGCCAACATATTCTGAAAATTTCAGCTCATTTGGTTAATCACACCAAAAGTTATTCACGTTAAGCTATATTTTACAATACTAAAACATTTAATGTGAAAATGGCTTAATGTAGCTTAACGTGTAATAAAGTGCCTAAACCTCAATCAATTGCCCTGAAACTTTGCACAGCCTAAGATCTCAACTTCCCAAACCCATCCGAGAAGTTTCATGCGATTCAGTGTTCCACAAGGCAAACTAGGCACGTTAAGCTTGCTTTTTGGAGAGCTTAACGTACAAAAAAGACCTTAATTGTTAACCAATTTCCCCCAAACTTCACACAATAGAAGACTTTATCCATGCCAACATATTCTGAAAGTTTCAGCTGATTTGGTTAATCACACCAAAAGTTATTCACATTAAGCTATATTTCACAATGCTAAAACATTTAATGTGAAAATGGCTTAATGTAGCTTAATGTAGCTTAACGTGTAATAAAGTGCCTAAACCTCAATCGATTGCCCTGAAACTTTGCACAGCCTAAGATCTCAACTTCCCAAACCTATCCAAGAAGTTTCATGCGATTCGGAGTTCCACAAGGCAAATTAAGGACATTAAGCTTATTTTTTGGGGAGCTTAATGTGGCTTAACGTACAAAAAAGACCTTAAATGTTAACCAATTTCCTCCAAACTTCACACAATAGAAGACTCTATCCATGCCAACATATTTAGAAAATTGCAGCTCATTTAGTAAATCACACCAAAAGTTATTCACATTAAGCTATATTTTACAATGCTAAAACGTTTAATGTAAAGAGCTTAACGTACCATAATGTGCCTTAACCTCAATCAATTGCCTTGAAACTTTGCACAGCCTAAGTTCTCAACTTCCCAAACCTATCCAAGAAGTTTCATGCGGTTCGGAGTTCCACAAGGCAAATTAAGGACATTAAGCTTGATTTTTGGGGAGCTTAATGTGGCTTAACGTACAAAAAAGACCTTAAATGTTATCCAATTTTCACCAAACTTTACACAATAGAAGACTCTATCCATGCCAACATATTCTGAAAATTTCAGCTCATTTGGTTAATCACACCAAATGTTATTCACGTTAAGCTATATTTTACAATACTAAAACATTTAATGTGAAAATGGCTTAATGTAGCTTAACGTGTAATAAAGTGCCTAAACCTCAATCAATTGCCCTGAAACTTTGCACAGCCTAAGATCTCAACTTCCCAAACCTATCCAAGAAGTTTCATGCGATTCGGAGTTCCACAAGGCAAATTAAGGACATTAAGCTTGTTTTTTGGGGAGCTTAATGTGGCTTAACGTACAAAAAAGACCTTAAATGTTAACCAATTTCCTCCAAACTTCACACAATAGAAGATTCTATCCATGCCAACATATTTTGAAAATCGCAGCTCATTTAGTAAATCACACCAAAAGTAATTTACATTAAGCTATATTTTACAATACTAAAACATTTAATGTGAAAATGGCTTAATGTAGCTTAACGTGTAATAAAGTGCCTAAACCTCAATCAATTGCCCTGAAACTTTGCACAGCCTAAGATCTCAACTTCCCAAACCCATCCGAGAAGTTTCATGCGATTCAGTGTTCCACAGGGCAAACTAGGCACGTTAAGCTTGTTTTTTGGAGAGCTTAACGTACAAAAAAGACCTTAAATGTTAACCAATTTCCCCCAAACTTCACACAATAGAAGACTCTATCCATGCCAACATATTCTGAAAGTTTCAGCTGATTTGGTTAATCACACCAAAAGTTATTCACATTAAGCTATATTTCACAATGCTAAAACATTTAATGTGAAAATGGCTTAACCACTTGCCAACCGTTGTCGGCACATATATGTCGGCAGAATGGCAACGGCTGGGCAAAGTTAACCAATTTCCTCCAAACTTCACACAATAGAAGACTATCCATGCCAACATATTTAGAAAATTGCAGCTCATTTAGTAAATCACACCAAAAGTTATTCACAGCTATATTTTACAATGCTAAAACGTTTAATGTAAAGAGCTTAACGTGCCTTAACCTCAATCAATTGCCTTGAAACTTTGCACAGCCTAAGTTCTCAACTTCCCAAACCTATCCAAGAAGTTTCATGCGGTTCGGAGTTCCTCGATTTTTGGGGAGCTTAATGTGGCTTAACGTACAAAAAAGACCTTAAATGTTATCCAATTTTCACCAAACTTTACACAATAGAAGACTCTATCCATGCCAACATATTCTGATAACCCTTAGCGATCGTGTTACGGAGCTCAAGAATTGTAGATGCCGATGTAAACAGCATCTCCCCGTTCTTGCCTAATGACAGCACACTGATCGTCTGAGTAATCAATGCAATTTTATAGCACTGATCACCAATGATCCCAAAAAAAATTTGGTCAAAAATGTCCGATGTGTCCGCCTTAATGTCGCTGTCATGATAAAAATCGCTGATCGCTGCCATTACTAGTAAAAAAAAATATTAATAAAAATGTCATAAAACTATCCCCCTATTTTGTAGACGCTATAACCTTTGCGCAAACCAATCAATAAACACTTATTGTGATTTTTTTTACCAAAAATATGTAGAAGAATACGTATCGGCCTAAACTGAGGAAAAAAAATAGTTTTTTTATATATTTTTGGAGGATATTTATCATAGAAAAAAGTAAAAAAAATTTGCTTTTTTTTCAAAATTGTCGCACATTTTTTTGTTTATATAGCGCAAAAAATAAAAACCGCAAAGGTGATCAAATACCACCAAAAGATAGCTCTATTTGTGGGAAAAAAGGATGCAAATTTTGTTTTGGGTACAACATCGCACGACTGCGCAATTGTCAGTTAAAGCGATGCAGTTCCAAATTGTAAAAAGTGCTCTGGTCAGGAAGGGGGTAAAATCTTCCGGGGCTACAGCGTTTAAAGGGATTTTAAAGTCAGAAGGTTTATTTTATCTTAATGCATTCTATGCATTAAGATCAGAGGCGGCTCTAGGCTTTGTGAGGTCTTAGGCAAAACTTAGACACGAGGCCCTCTCACGCCCATAATTGGAAAAATAATTAAACCGATAAAAAAATAATACAACATTGCAATGTACAGTATACAATTAACTGATAGCACTCCACCCATGGCCAGTCCTCAAAGATTCTAGCATGTTATTGGATCATATTACACTGGTGAGCTCACCCAGACGGTCCCTTCCCTTGTTTCGTAGGCTGTGCTCTGCACTCCCCTGGGAGTGTCTTGTCAGCAGATTGCCATTTGTGAGTGGTACATAGAGATAACATTGACAGCTCGAGGTGGCAGCGCCATCCATCTTCCCGATGCTGGGCTCTCTCCTCCAGTGGCATAGCATGGGTTGTCAGTGTTAGGGGCAAGGCAAGTAATCAGAGCTCCCTAACCGTGGACTTTTAGCTCTGGTCTGGTCACATGATCCACTGTGTCAATTAGTATTGGCTGCAGGGGAGAGGAGAGAGCACTTGACAATCACTGGTAAAGCCTGGAGCAGTGACATCACCCACATTTTCCCATGTCCCATCTGTTGTTGGCGGTTGTATGGTCACATACCTCTGAACCCCTAAACCTTAGGTGCTCCATTATGCAAATCTTGACCAGCCACTGTTGTAGAATGCTTGGGCCTGCACTCTACCTTACTGGTAAAGGAGGCCATCCATCAAAGTTATAAGCCAATAACAACCAATGGAGCCTTACCACTTCCTCTGGCTGGTCTAGATCTGTATATGATAGAGTTCTTGGGGACTCAGGTCTCCCGAATTTTCCACCAGGTAGGTAAGAGGAATGCAGCACATATAGGGCCTTTTTTCATGTCCTGAGATAGTTTGGAAGGCTTAAAGAGTAAGTTCACCATTTCACACAAAATGAAAAGCTGAACTAACTCTCAGAAAGGGAGAAGGAGTGGATAGGGGGAGGTGGAGGTTAGCGTGGACAGAGGGAGAGGATATAAGAGGGGGGAGAGGAGAAAGGATAGAGAGAGGGAGGGGGGAGAGGATAGCCTGGATAGAAGAGAGTAGAGAGTGGACAGGGGGAGGGGGAGAGGAGAGAGTGGATAGGGGAGGATAGCCAGGACAGTAGGAGGGGGGTGAGGATAGAGTGGTTAGGGGGAGGATAGCCTGGAGGGTAGAAGGGGGGTGAGGAGAGAGTGGGCAGGGGAGGGGGATAGGAGAGAGTGGATAGGGGGGGGAATAGCCTGGAGGGTAGGAGGGGGTGAGTAGAGAGTGGGCAGGGGGAGGGGGAGAGGAGAGAGTGGATAGGGGGAGGATAGCCTGGACAGTAGGAGGGGGTGAGTAGAGTGGACAGAGGCAGGGGGAGGGGGAGAGGAGAGAGTGGACAGAGGCAGGGGCAGAGGAGAGAGTGGATAGGGGGAGGATAGCCTGAACAGTAGGAGGGGGTTGAGTAGAGAGTGGACAGAGGCAGGGGGAGGGGGAGAGGAGAGAGTGGACCGAGGCAGGGGGAGATGAGAGAGTGGATAGGGGGGAGGATAGCCTGGACGATGAGGAGGGGGGGAGAGGAGAGAGTGGTCAGAGGCAGGGGGAGATGAGAGAGTGGATAGGGGGGAGGATAGCCTGGACGATAGGAGGGGTGTGAGGAGAGAGTGGACAGAGGCAGGGGGAGAGAGAGAGTGGATAGGGGGAGGATAGACTGGACGATAGGAGGGGGGTGAGGAGAGAGTGGACAGAGGCAGGGTGAGATGAGAGAGTGGATAGGGGAGGATAGCCTGGACGATAGGAGGGGGTGAGGAGAGAGTGGACAGAGGCAGGGGGAGATGAGAGAGTGGATAGGGGGGATGATAGCCTGGACGATAGGAGGGGGTGGAGGAGAGAGTGGACAGAGGCAGGGAGATGAGAGAGTAGATAAGGGAGGATAGCCTGGATGATAGGGGGTGAGGAGAGAGTGGACAGAGGCAGGGGAGATGAGAGAGTGGATAGGGGAGGATAGCCTGGATGATAGAGGGGGTGAGGAGAGAGTGGACAGAGGCAGGGGGAGGGGGAGATGAGAGAGTGGATAGGGGGAGGATAGCCTGGACAATAGGAGGGGGTGAGGAGAGAGTGGACAGAGGGATGTAGGTAGAGAGGACAGAGGGAGAGAGAGGATGTGGCAAGTGAGGAGAGAAGAGAAAGACGGTGAAGAAAACAATGGGGGAATGGAAGGGGGAGATAGGAGGGTTAGAGGGCAGAGGGAGTGGGGGTAGAGGGGGCAGAGGGGGGGCAGGAGGAGTAGAAGGAGGAGGGGGCTAACATGTGGTAATTGGGATATGTGGAAACAGTGTACATATCAGGGTGTTCAGGGCTCCTCCTCACACTGCAAAGCCATCCAGACATGTTATACTGAGAGTGGGACTGATACACTATGCTTCCCCCTCCAGCCTTACACTAAGTTAGTTGCTCGTCCTCCACATACACATGCTGGACATTTTAGTCCCACTCCCACAGACTCCCCTCCACAATGGGGCACACAGACACGGCTATCCCGCCCAGCCTCCGCCTCTATCACAAACAAGCTCCACTCACCGAGCATGTATTTCTTCCAGGGCTGCTCCAGAGTCCTGCCTCCCGCCATGCAATGGGGCCGCTGTCGCCGACTTTAGGGGAAGGGCTAGAGGTTGAGCCTGCTATTGGACGCAGGCAGCCTTAGCCACGCCCACCACACTTCCACTATGCTCGTCCGCCGCCGCGGATCACGGCGCTGGCTCAGCTAAGCTATTAGCTCACTCTGCCCAGAGCGCCCGCCGCCAGACAGTCTCAACACAGCACCTGAGGCAAATTAGGCAATCGCTCGACGGCGAGGCCCTTCTGTGGGCGAGGCCTAAGGCAATCGCCTAATTTGCCTAATTAAAGAGCCACCTCTGATTAAGATAAAAAGCCTTCTGTGTGCAGCAGCCCCCCTAACACTACCCTGAGTCCCATCTAGATCCAGCGATGACATTGCAAGACCCTGACAATCACAGGCATGTCTCCTAGAGGCAGAGGCATGATGGGATTTGTAGTTTCACCACAGCTCGAGTTGAGCTTGAGCTTGTCTAACCCCTTAAGTTAACAACGTAATACATGCATTTTTTTTTTAAGGACAAACAAGGCTTTCTTTTTGTGAATATTGTCCTGCAACAATAATTTTTACAATTAAGTGTAATAAAATTAAACAAAAGGCATTTTTTTTCTTTCTTTCGGTATATATATGTAAAAAGGTGTCAACATTTTTAACCACTTTCAGCCCCGGACCAATTTGCAGCCAAAGGACCATGCCCCTTTTTGCGATTCGGCACTCGTCGCTTTAACTGACAATTGCGCGGTCGTGCGACGTGGCTTCCAAACAAAATTGGCGTCCTATTTTTTCCCACAAATAGAGCTTTCTTTTCGTGGTATTTGATCGCCCCTGCGGTTTTTATTTTTTGCGCAATAAACAAAAATAGAGCGAAAATTTTGAAAAAAAATGCAATATATTTTTACTTTTTGCTATAATAAAATCCCCAAAAAAATAACTAAAAAAACATTTTTTTTCCTCAGTTTAGCCGATACGTATTCTTCAACATATTTTTGGTAAAAAAAATCGCAATTAGCGATTATTGATTAGTTTGCGCACAAGTTATAGCGTTTACAAAATAGGGATAGTTTTATAGCATTAATTTTTTTTTTTGAGTAATGGCGGCGATCAGCGATTTTTTTTTTTTTTGTGACTGCGACATTATTTCGGACACATCGGCCATTTTTGACACATTTTGGGACATTTGTCATTTATACAGAAATCAATGCTATTTAAATAGCACTGATTTCTATGTAAATGACAGTTGTAGTGAAGGTGTTAACCACTATGGGGCGGGGAGGAGTAAGTGTGACGTGTTGTGTTTTTTTAAAGTAGGGGGGCGTGGCAGTACGTCTGACGTCATTGATCGGCGTTCCCGATGACAGGGAACCGCCGATCACAGACAGTCAGTGTAGGAAGCGCGGGAGAGGTTTGTTTACACAAACCTCTCCCCGTTCTACAGCTCCGTAACCCAATCGCGGGATACCAGTGGTCACGGAGCTCCCGACCTGGTCGCGCGCGCGCCCCCCGGGCAGGCAAATTAAAGGGACGTACAGGTACGTGCATTTGCCTGCCCGTGCCAATCTGTTGACGTATATCTACATGAGGCGGTCGGGAAGCGGTTAATAATCAAAGCAAACAAAAAAAATGAAAAAAAAGTTAACTATTAGTTAATAAAATATAAAAAAAAAATTCACCAGGAAAATTACAATTCAATAGAGAAGGAGAATTTAGAGTTAATCAGTGCTGATTAAAGAAAACTAAAGGGTTAATTAGGAGTTCAACAGAGGAACATTTAATTAGAAAAAAAAATGTTTTATTTACATGTCAAGGTTGCTTAACTCTCTTCACCTTCAAATCGAAGTTCATCCCTTTGCTCTGTGAATGCAAAACACAGAAAGTTACAATTGATACAATGTTTCAATGTAACTTTCTGTGATGTGGTTGTTGATAAACATTGCCAGCCTGCTTCTATTTTTAGACAGTTCCTGCTGAATTGTTGGGTACAGAGACAGGGAAGGTCCCAGCAGCAGAGCAGAAGGACTGGATGTACTAGACATGACCTGTGTACATTAATGACATGTTTTTGGGCGTGTCTAATGCGCCCAAAGTCTGCAACTGGTTAAGGATTGTAAAAAAAATGGTGAATAACTTTTGGGGTGATTTACCAAATGAACTGGAATTCTTGAATAGGTTTGGGAAGTTGAGATCTTGGGCTGAGCAAAGTTTCAGGGCAATTGATTGAGGTTTAGGCACTTTATTACATGTTAAGCTACATTAACCACTTTCAGACCGGACCAATTTGCAGCCAAAGGACCAGGCCCCAATTTTGCGATTCGGCACTGCGTCGCTTTAACTGACAATTGCGCGGATCGTGCGACGTGGCTCCCAAACAAAATTGACGTCCTTTTTTCCCACAAATAGAGCTTTCTTTTGGTGGTATTTGATCGCCCCTGCGGTTTTTATTTTTTGCGCTATAAACAAAAAGTGCGACAATTTTGAATAAAAACGCATTCTTTTTTATTTTTTGCTATAATAAATATCCCCAAAAATATATAAAAAACATTTTTTTTTTTTCCTCATTTAGGCCGATACGTATTCTTCTACATATTTTTTGGTAAAAAAAAATCGCAATAAGCGATTATTGATTGGTTTGCGCAGAAGTTATAGCGATTACAAGATAGGGGATAGTTTTTATAGCATTTTTATTAATATTTTTTTTTTATTAGTAATGGTGGCGATCAGCGATTTTATTGTGACTGCGACATTATGGCGGACACGACGGACATTTTTGACACAACACATATTTAAATGCATTGATTTCCTGTGTAAATGACACTGGCAGTGAAGGGGTTAACCACTAGGGTGGCAGTGTAGGGGTTAAGTGTGCCTAGAGTTGTGTTTCTTACTGTGGGGGGGGGGGGGGGCGTGGCTGTCAGCTAGTGCATGCTGATCTCTGCTCCAATCACAGGGAGCAGAGCTCAGCGTCACTAGTTGCTAGGCAGAAAGGGGAGATGCTGTTTTTTTTATATTTTATTTTTTTTTTTTTTTTATTTTTTTTTTTTTTCGCATCTCCCCGTTCAGCCTTCCCGTGAGACGATCTCGGGTATCCCCGCGGCAATCGAGTCCGCGAGACCCGCGACCGGCCCACGGGGTGGTCCCGACCGGCGCGAGCGCACGCCCGATGGCACGGCGGCATCTTAAAGGGGACGTACCTGTACGCCCTTATGCCTGTCCGTGATATTCTGTTGACGTACATCGTCGTGCGCCGGTCGGCAAGTGGTTAAGCCATTTTCACATTAATGTTTTAGCATTGTAAAATATAGCTTAATGTGAATCACTTTTGGTGTGATTAACCAAATCAGCTGAAACTTTCACTTTTGCATGAAGTTTGGTAAGCTCCCCAAAAATCAAGCTTAATGTCCCTAGTTTACCTTGTGAGACACCGAATCGCATGAAACTTCTTGGATGGGGTTGAAAGGTTGAGAACTTAGGCTGTGCAAAGTTTCAAGACAATTGATGGAGGTTAAGGCACATTATGGTACGTTAAGCTCTTTACATTAAACGTTTTAGCATTGTAAAATATAGCTTAAAGTGAATAACTATTGGTGTGATTTACTAAATGAGCTGCAATTTTCAAAATATGTTGGCATGGATAGAGTCTTCTATTGTGTGAAGTTTGGAGGAAATTGGTTAACATTTAAGGTCTTTTACGTTACGTTAAGCCATATTTAGCTCCCCAAAAATCATGCTTAATGTTCCTCGTTTGCCTTGTGGAACACCGAATCGCATGAAACTTCTCAGATGGGTTTGGAAAGTTGCGATCTTAGGCTGTGCAAAGTTTCAGGGCAATTGATTGAGGTTTAGGCACTTTATTACACGTTAAGCTACATTAAGCCATTTTCACATTAAATGTTTTAGCATTGTAAAATATAGCTTAACGTGAATAACGTTTGGTGTGATTAACCAAATGAGCTGAAATTTTCATAATATGTTGGCATGGATAGAGTCTTCTATTGTGTAAAGTTTGGTGAAAATTGGATAACATTTAAGGTCTTTTTTGTACGTTAAGCCACATAAAGCTCCCCAAAAATCAAGCTTAATGTCCTTAATTTGCCTTGTTGAACTCCGAACCGCATGAAACTTCTTGGATGGGTTTGGGAAGTTGAGAACTTAGGCTGTGCAAAGTTTCAGGTCAATTGATTGAGGTTAAGGCACATTATGGTACGTTAAGCTATCACTTTTCATTACATAAAACGTTTTAGCATTGTAAAACATAGCTTAATGTGAATAACTTTTGGTGTGATTTACTAAAAGAGCTGAAATTTTCAGAATATGTTGGCATGGATAGAGTCTTCTATTTTGTGAAGTTTGGAGGAAATTGGTTAACATTTAAGGTCTTTTTTGTACGTTACGCCACATTAAGCTCCCCAAAAAATAAGCTTAATGTCCTTAATTTGCCTTGTGGAACTCCGAATCGCATGAAACTTCTTGGATAGGTTTGGGAAGTTGAGAGATCTTAGGCTGTGCAAAGTTTCAGGGCAAACGATTGAGGTTTAGGCACATTATTACACGTTAAGCTACATTAAGCAACATTAAGCCATTTTCACATTAAATGTTTTAGCATTGTGAAATATAGCTTAATGTGAATAACTTTTGGTGTGATTTACCAAATCAGCTGAAACTTTCAGAATATGTTGGCATGGATAGAGTCTTCTATTGTGTGAAGTTTGGTGGAAATTGGTTAACATTTAAGGTCTTTTTTGTACGTTAAGCTCTCCAAAAACAAGCTTAACGTGCCTAGTTTTCCCTGTGGAACACTGAATCGCATGAAACTTCTCGGATGGTTTTGGGAAGTTGAGATCTTATGCTGTGCAAAGTTTCAGGGCAATTGATTTGAGGTTTAGGCACTTTATTCACGTTAAGCTACATTAAGCCATTTTCACATTAAATGTTTTAGTATTGTAAAATATAGCTTAACGTGAATAACTTTTGGTGTGATTAACCAAATGAGCTGAAATTTTCAGAATGTTGGCATGGATAGAGTCTTCTATTGTGTGAAGTTTGGTGGAAATTGGTTAACATTTAAGGTTTTTTGTACGTTAAGCCACATTAAGCTCCCCAAAAAAACAAGCTTAATGTCCTTAATTTGCCTTGTGGAACTCCGAAACGAATGAAACTTCTTGGATAGGTTGGGAAGTTGAGATCTTAGGCTGTGCAAAGTTACATCAGGCAAGTCGATTGAGGATATTAAGTGCACTTTATTAACACTGATAAGCTACATTAAGTTACATTCAGAAAGCTACATTAATAGAGCCATTTTTTTATTATAAGCATAGTGAAATATAGCTTAATGTGAATAACTTTTGGTGTGATTAAATTAACCAAAAACAGGTGACAACTATCAGACTATGTTGGCATGGATAGAGTCTTCAAAAGTTTTGAAGTTCGGGGAAATGGATAACAAATAATGTCTTTTATGTAAAGCTTAAGCTCTCCAAAAAACAACTTAACGTGCCTATATTTATGCCCTGTATGGAAACACCGAACGCATGAAACTTCTCGGACTGGTGTTTGGGAAGTTGAGATCTTAGGAGGCTGTGCAAAGTTTTCCCAGGTCAAATGATTGAAGGATTAGGAGCACTTTTTAATTTAC
>CM053033.1:40532979-40567970 GCA_028564925.1 Lithobates sylvaticus
TCACAATGCTAAAACATTTAATGTGAAAATGGCTTAACCACTTGCCAACCGTTGTCGGCACATATATGTCGGCAGAATGGCACGGCTGGGCAAAGTAACGTACCCGTACGCTACAAGCCCCTTGACAGTGCCTACGGATCCCGCGGACTCGATCAGTGCGGGGATACCCGCGATCGTGTTACGGAGCTCAAGAATTGGGAGATGCCGATGTAAACAGCATCTCCCCGTTCTGCCTAATGACAGCACACTGATCGTCTGCTCCCTGTCATCTGGAGCAGCGATCAGTGTGGTGTCACACACAGCCACGCCCTCAGATAGTTAGAAACAAGCCCCCAGGATACACTTAACCCCTCCCCGCCCCCTAGAGGTTAACCCCTTCCCTGCCAGTGACATTTTTACAGTAATCAATGCAATTTTATAGCACTGATCACCAATGATCCCAAAAATTTGTCAAAATTGTCCGATGTGTCCGCCTTAATGTCGCAGTCATGATAAAATCGCTGATCGCTGCCATTACTAGTAAAAAAAAAAATATTAATAAAAAATGTCATAAAACTATCCCCTATTTTGTAGACGCTATAACTTTGCGCAAACCAATCAATAAACACTTATTGTGATTTTTTTTACCAAAAATATGTAGAAGAATACGTATCGGCCTAAACTGAGGAAAAAAAATAGTTTTTTTATATATTTTTGGAGGATATTTATCATAGAAAAAAGTAAAAAATATTGCTTTTTTTTTCAAAATTGTCGCACATTTTTTTGTTTATAGCGCAAAAAATAAAAACCGCAAAGGTGATCAAATACCACCAAAAGAAAGCTCTATTTGTGGGAAAAAAAGGATGCAAATTTTGTTTTGGTACAACATCGCACGACTGCGCAATTGTCAGTTAAAGCGATGCAGTTCCAAATTGTAAAAAGTGCTCTGGTCAGGAAGGGGGTAAAATCTTCCGGGGCTACAGCGTTTAAAGGGATTTTAAAGTCAGAAGGTTTATTTATCTTAATGCATTCTATGCATTAAGATCAGAGGCGGCTCTAGGCTTTGTGAGGTCTTAGGCAAAACTTAGACACGAGGCCCTCTCACGCCCATAATTGGAAAAATAATTAAACCGATAAAAAATAATACTACATTGCAATGTACAGTATACAATTAACTGATAGCACTCCACCCATGGCCAGTCCTCAAAGATTCTAGCATGTTATTGGATCATATTACACTGGTGAGCTCACCCAGACGGTCCCTTCCCTTGTTTCGTAGGCTGTGCTCTGCACTCCCCTGGGAGTGTCTTGTCAGCAGATTGCCATTTGTGAGTGGTACATAGAGATAACATTGACAGCTCGAGGTGGCAGCGCCATCCTTCTTCCCGATGCTGGGCTCTCTCCTCCAGTGGCATAGCATGGGTTGTCAGTGTTAGGGGCAAGGCAAGTAATCAGAGCTCCCTAACCGTGGACTTTTAGCTCTGGTCTGGTCACATGATCCACTGTGTCAATTAGTATTGGCTGCAGGGGAGAGGAGAGAGCACTTGACAATCACTGGTAAAGCCTGGAGCAGTGACATCACCCACATTTTCCCATGTCCCATCTGTTGTTGGCGGTTGTATGGTCACATACCTCTGAACCCCTAAACCTTAGGTGCTCCATTATGCAAATCTTGACCAGCCACTGTTGTAGAATGCTTGGGCCTGCACTCTACCTTACTGGTAAAGGAGGCCATCCATCAAAGTTATAAGCCAATAACAACCAATGGAGCCTTACCACTTCCTCTGGCTGGTCTAGATCTGTATATGATAGAGTTCTTGGGGACTCAGGTCTCCCGAATTTTCCACCAGGTAGGTAAGAGGAATGCAGCACATATAGGGCCTTTTTTCATGTCCTGAGATAGTTTGGAAGGCTTAAAGAGTAAGTTCACCATTTCACACAAAATGAAAAGCTGAACTAACTCTCAGAAAGGGAGAAGGAGTGGATAGGGGGAGGTGGAGGTTAGCGTGGACAGAGGGAGAGGATATAAGAGGGGGGAGAGGAGAAAGGATAGAGAGAGGGAGGGGGAGAGGATAGCCTGGATAGAAGAGAGTAGAGAGTGGACAGGGGGAGGGGGAGAGGAGAGAGTGGATAGGGGAGGATAGCCTGGACAGTAGGAGGGGGGTGAGGATAGAGTGGTTAGGGGGAGGATAGCCTGGAGGGTAGAAGGGGGGTGAGGAGAGAGTGGGCAGGGGAGGGGGATAGGAGAGAGTGGATAGGGGGGGGAATAGCCTGGAGGGTAGGAGGGGGGTGAGTAGAGAGTGGGCAGGGGGAGGGGGAGAGGAGAGAGTGGATAGGGGGAGGATAGCCTGGACAGTAGGAGGGGGTGAGTAGAGAGTGGACAGAGGCAGGGGGAGGGGGAGAGGAGAGAGTGGACAGAGGCAGGGGGAGAGGAGAGAGTGGATAGGGGGAGGATAGCCTGAACAGTAGGAGGGGGGTGAGTAGAGAGTGGACAGAGGCAGGGGGAGGGGGAGAGGAGAGAGTGGACAGAGGCAGGGGGAGATGAGAGAGTGGATAGGGGGGAGGATAGCCTGGACGATAGGAGGGGGGTGAGGAGAGAGTGGACAGAGGCAGGGGGAGATGAGAGAGTGGATAGGGGGGGAGGATAGCCTGGACGATAGGAGGGGGTGAGGAGAGAGTGGACAGAGGCAGGGGGAGATGAGAGAGTGGATAGGGGGAGGATAGCCTGGACGATAGGAGGGGGGTGAGGAGAGAGTGGACAGAGGCAGGGGGAGATGAGAGAGTGGATAGGGGGAGGATAGCCTGGACGATAGGAGGGGGTGAAGAAAGAGTGGACAGAGGCAGGGGGAGAGGATAGAGTGGATAGGGGAGGATAGCCTGGACGATAGGAGGGGGGTGAGGAGAGAGTGGACAGAGGCAGGGGGAGATGAGAGAGTAGATAAGGGAGGATAGCCTGGATGATAGGGGGTGAGGAGAGAGTGGACAGAGGCAGGGGGAGATGAGAGAGTGGATAGGGGAGGATAGCCTGGATGATAGGGGGGGGGTGAGGAGAGAGTGGACAGAGGCAGGGGGAGGGGGAGAGGAGAGAGTGGATAGGGGGGAGGATAGCCTGGACAATAGGAGGGGGTGAGGAGAGAGTGGACAGAGGGATGTAGGTAGAGAGGACAGAGGGAGAGAGAGGATGTGGCAAGTGAGGAGAGAAGAGAAAGACGGTGAAGAAAACAATGGGGTAATGGAAGGGGGAGATAGGAGGGTTAGAGGGCAGAGGGAGTGGGGGTAGAGGGGGCAGAGGGGGGGCAGGAGGAGTAGAAGGAGGAGGGGGCTAACATGTGGTAATTGGGATATGTGGAAACAGTGTACATATCAGGGTGTTCAGGGCTCCTCCTCACACTGCAAAGCCATCCAGATATGTTATACTGAGAGTGGGACTGATACGCTATGCTTCCCCCTCCAGCCTTACACTAAGTTAGTTGCTCGTCCTCCACATACACATGCTGGACATTTTAGTCCCACTCCCACAGACTCCCCTCCACAATGGGGCACACAGACACGGCTATCCCGCCCAGCCTCCGCCTCTATCACAAACAAGCTCCACTCACCGAGCATGTATTTCTTCCAGGGCTGCTGCCAAGTCCTGCCTCCCGCCATGCATTGGGGCCGCTGTCGCCGACTTTAGGGGAAGGGCTAGAGGTTGAGCCTGCTTTTGGACGCAGGCAGCCTTAGCCACGCCCACCACACTTCCACTATGCTCGTCCGCCGCCGCGGATCACGGCGCTGGCTCAGCTAAGCTATTAGCTCACTCTGCCCAGAGCGCCCGCCGCCAGACAGTCTCAACACAGCACCTGAGGCAAATTAGGCAATCGCTCGATGGCGAGGCCCTTCTGTGGGCGAGGCCTAAGGCAATCGCCTAATTTGCCTAATTAAAGAGCCACCTCTGATTAAGATAAAAAGCCTTCTGTGTGCAGCAGCCCCCCTAACACTACCCTGAGTCCCATCTAGATCCAGCGATGACATTGCAAGACCCTGACAATCACAGGCATGTCTCCTAGAGGCAGAGGCATGATGGGATTTGTAGTTTCACCACAGCTCGAGTTGAGCTTGAGCTTGTCTAACCCCTTAAGTTAACAACGTAATACATGCATTTTTTTTTTTTAAGGACAAACAAGGCTTTCTTTTTGTGAATATTGTCCTGCAACAATAATTTTTACAATTAAGTGTAATAAAATTAAACAAAAGGCATTTTTTTTCTTTCTTTCGGTATATATATGTAAAAAGGTGTCAACATTTTTAACCACTTCAGCCCCGGACCAATTTGCAGCCAAAGGACCAGGCCCCTTTTTGCGATTCGGCACTGCGTCGCTTTAACTGACAATTGCGCGGTCGTGCGACGTGGCTCCCAAACAAAATTGGCGTCCTTTTTTTCCCACAAATAGAGCTTTCTTTCGTGGTATTTGATCGCCCCTGCGGTTTTTATTTTTTGCGCTATAAACAAAAATAGAGCGACAATTTTGAAAAAAATGCAATATTTTTTACTTTTTGCTATAATAAATATCCCCAAAAAATATATAAAAAAACATTTTTTTTCCTCAGTTTAGGCCGATACGTATTCTTCTACATATTTTTGGTAAAAAAAAAATCGCAATTAGCGATTATTGATTAGTTTGCGCAAAAAGTTATAGCGTTTACAAAATAGGGGATAGTTTTATAGCATTTTAATATTTTTTTTTTTTATTAGTAATGGCGGCGATCAGCGATTTTTTTTTTTTTTTTGTGACTGCGACATTATGGCGGACACATCGGCCATTTTTGACACATTTTTGGGACATTTGTCATTTATACAGAAATCAATGCTATTTAAATAGCACTGATTTCTATGTAAATGACAGTTGTAGTGAAGGGGTTAACCACTATGGGGCGGGGAGGAGTCAGTGTGACGTGTTGTGTTTTTTTTACAGTAGGGGGGCGTGGCTGTACGTCTGACGTCATTGATCGGCGTTCCCGATGACAGGGAACCGCCGATCACTGACAGTCAGTGTAGGAAGCGCGGGGAGAGGTTTGTTTACACAAACCTCTCCCCGTTCTTCAGCTCCGTAACCCAATCGCGGGATACCAGTGGTCACGGAGCTCCCGACCGGGTCGCGCGCGCGCCCCCCGGGCAGGCAAATTAAAGGGGACGTACAGGTACGTGCTTTTGCCTGCCCGTGCCATTCTGTTGACGTATATCTACATGAGGCGGTCGGGAAGCGGTTAATAATCAAAGCAAACAAAAAAAATGAAAAAAAGTTAACTATTAGTTAATAAAATAGAAAAAAAAAAATCACCAGGAAAATTACAATTCAATAGAGAAGGAGAATATAGAGTTAATCAGTGCTGATTAAAGAAAACTAAAGGGTTAATTAGGAGTTCAACAGAGGAACATTTAATTAGAAAAAAAAAATGTTTTATTTACATGTCAAGGTTGCTTTAACTCTCTTCACCTTCAAATCGAAGTTCATCCCTTTGCTCTGTGAATGCAAAACACAGAAAGTTACAATTGATACAATGTTTCAATGTAACTTTCTGTGATGTGGTTGTTGATAAACATTGCCAGCCTGCTTCTATTTTTAGACAGTTCCTGCTGAATTGTTGGGTACAGAGACAGGGAAGGGTCCCAGCAGCAGAGCAGAAGGACTGGATGTACTAGACATGACCTGTGTACATTAATGACATGTTTTTGGGCGTGTCTAATGCGCCCAAAGTCTGCAACTGGTTAGGGATTGTAAAAAAAATGGTGAATAACTTTTGGGGTGATTTACCAAATGAACTGGAATTCTTGAATAGGTTTGGGAAGTTGAGATCTTGGGCTGAGCAAAGTTTCAGGGCAATTGATTGAGGTTTAGGCACTTTATTACATGTTAAGCTACATTAACCACTTTCAGACCGGACCAATTTGCAGCCAAAGGACCAGGCCCCTTTTTGCGATTCGGCACTGCGTCGCTTTAACTGACAATTGCGCGGTCTAGCGACGTGGCTCCCAAACAAAATTGACGTCCTTTTTTTCCCGCAAATAGAGCTTTCTTTTGGTGGTATTTGATCGCCCCTGCGGTTTTTATTTTTTGCGCTATAAACAAAAAAGTGCGACAATTTTGAATAAAACGCATTCTTTTTTATTTTTTGCTATAATAAATATCCCCAAAAATATATAAAAAACATTTTTTTCCTCAGTTTAGGCCGATACGTATTCTTCTACATATTTTTGGTAAAAAAAAATCGTAATAAGCGATTATTGATTGGTTTGCGCAGAAGTTATAGCGTTTACAAGATAGGGGATAGTTTTATAGCATTTTTATTAATATTTTTTTTTATTAGTAATGGTGGCGATCAGCGATTTTTATTGTGACTGCGACATTATGGCGGACACAACTGCTATTTAAATGCATTGATTCCTGTGTAAATGACACTGGCAGTGAAGGGGTTAACCACTAGGTGGCAGTGTAGGGGTTAAGTGTGCCTAGAGTTGTGTTTCTTACTGTGGGGGGGGGGGGGGGGGGGGGCGTGGCTGTCAGCTAGTTAATGCTGATCTCTGCTCCAATCACAGGGAGCAGAGATCAGCGTCACTAGTTGCTAGGCAGAATGGGGAGATGCTGTTTTTTTCGCATCTCCCCGTTCAGCCTTCCCGTGAGACGATCTCGGGTATCCCCGCGGCAATCGAGTCCGCGAGACCCGCGACCGGCCTCGTGGGGGTCCCGACCGGCGCGAGCGCACGCCCGATGGCACGGCGGCATCTTAAAGGGGACGTACCTGTACGCGCTTATGCCTGTCCGTGCTATTCTGTTGACGTACATCGTCGTGCGCCGGTCGGCAAGTGGTTAAGCCATTTTCACATTAAATGTTTTAGCATTGTAAAATATAGCTTAATGTGAATCACTTTTGGTGTGATTAACCAAATCAGCTGAAACTTTCACTTTTGCATGAAGTTTGGTAAGCTCCCCAAAAATCAAGCTTAATGTCCCTAGTTTACCTTGTGAGACACCGAATCGCATGAAACTTCTTGGATGGGGTTGAAAGGTTGAGAACTTAGGCTGTGCAAAGTTTCAAGACAATTGATGGAGGTTAAGGCACATTATGGTACGTTAAGCTCTTTACATTAAACGTTTTAGCATTGTAAAATATAGCTTAGTGTGAATAACTTTTGGTGTGATTTACTAAATAAGCTGCAATTTTCAAAATATGTTGGCATGGATAGAGTCTTCTATTGTGTGAAGTTTGGAGGAAATTGGTTAACATTTAAGGTCTTTTACGTTACGTTAAGCCATATTAAGCTCCCCAAAAATCAAGCTTAATGTTCCTCGTTTGCCTTGTGGAACACCGAATCGCATGAAACTTCTCAGATGGGTTTGGGAAGTTGCGATCTTAGGCTGTGCAAAGTTTCAGGGCAATTGATTGAGGTTTAGGCACTTTATTACACGTTAAGCTACATTAAGCCATTTTCACATTAAATGTTTTAGTATTGTAAAATATAGCTTAACGTGAATAACTTTTGGTGTGATTAACCAAATGAGCTGAAATTTTCAGAATATGTTGGCATGGATAGAGTCTTCTATTGTGTAAAGTTTGGTGAAAATTGGATAACATTTAAGGTCTTTTTTGTACGTTAAGCCACATTAAGCTCCCCAAAAATCAAGCTTAATGTCCTTAATTTGCCTTGTGGAACTCCGAACCGCATGAAACTTCTTGGATAGGTTTGGGAAGTTGAGAACTTAGGCTGTGCAAAGTTTCAAGGCAATTGATTGAGGTTAAGGCACATTATGGTACGTTAAGCTCTTTACATTAAACGTTTTAGCATTGTAAAATATAGCTTAATGTGAATAACTTTTGGTGTGATTTACTAAATGAGCTGCAATTTTCTAAATATGTTGGCATGGATAGAGTCTTCTATTGTGTGAAGTTTGGAGGAAATTGGTTAACATTTAAGGTCTTTTTTGTACGTTAAGCCACATTAAGCTCCCCAAAAAATAAGCTTAATGTCCTTAATTTGCCTTGTGGAACTCCGAATCGCATGAAACTTCTTGGATAGGTTTGGGAAGTTGAGATCTTAGGCTGTGCAAAGTTTCAGGGCAATCGATTGAGGTTTAGGCACTTTATTACACGTTAAGCTACATTAAGCTACATTAAGCCATTTTCACATTAAATGTTTTAGCATTGTGAAATATAGCTTAATGTGAATAACTTTTGGTGTGATTTACCAAATCAGCTGAAACTTTCAGAATATGTTGGCATGGATAGAGTCTTCTATTGTGTGAAGTTTGGGGGAAATTGGTTAACATTTAAGGTCTTTTTTGTACGTTAAGCTCTCCAAAAAACAAGCTTAACGTGCCTAGTTTGCCCTGTGGAACACTGAATCGCATGAAACTTCTCGGATGGGTTTGGGAAGTTGAGATCTTAGGCTGTGCAAAGTTTCAGGGCAATTGATTGAGGTTTAGGCACTTTATTACACGTTAAGCTACATTAAGCCATTTTCACATTAAATGTTTTAGTATTGTAAAATATAGCTTAACGTGAATAACTTTTGGTGTGATTAACCAAATGAGCTGAAATTTTCAGAATATGTTGGCATGGATAGAGTCTTCTATTGTGTGAAGTTTGGAGGAAATTGGTTAACATTTAAGGTCTTTTTTGTACGTTAAGCCACATTAAGCTCCCCAAAAAACAAGCTTAATGTCCTTAATTTGCCTTGTGGAACTCCGAATCGCATGAAACTTCTTGGATAGGTTTGGGAAGTTGAGATCTTAGGCTGTGCAAAGTTTCAGGGCAATCGATTGAGGTTTAGGCACTTTATTACACGTTAAGCTACATTAAGCTACATTAAGCCATTTTTTTAGCATTGTGAAATATAGCTTAATGTGAATAACTTTTGGTGTGATTAACCAAATCAGCTGAAACTTTCAGAATATGTTGGCATGGATAGAGTCTTCTATTGTGTGAAGTTTGGGGGAAATTGGTTAACATTTAAGGTCTTTTTTGTACGTTAAGCTCTCCAAAAAACAAGCTTAACGTGCCTAGTTTGCCTTGTGGAACACCGAATCGCATGAAACTTCTCGGATGGGTTTGGGAAGTTGAGATCTTAGGCTGTGCAAAGTTTCAGGGCAATTGATTGAGGTTTAGGCACTTTATTACACGTTAAGCTACATTAAGCCATTTTCACATTAAATGTTTTAGTATTGTAAAATATAGCTTAACGTGAATAACTTTTGGTGTGATTAACCAAATGAGCTGAAATTTTTAGAATATGTTGGCATGGATAGAGTCTTCTATTGTGTGAAGTTTGGAGGAAATTGGTTAACATTTAAGGTCTTTTTTGTACGTTAAGCCACATTAAGCTCCCCAAAAAACAAGCTTAATGTCCTTAATTTGCCTTGTGGAACTCCGAATCGCATGAAACTTCTTGGATAGGTTTGGGAAGTTGAGATCTTAGGCTGTGAAAAATTTCAGGGAAATTGATTGAGGTTTAGGCACTTTATTACACGTTAAGCTACATTAAGCCATTTTCACATTAAATGTTTTAGTAAGTCCCCTATGCAGCAGCTCAGCTCAGTTTCTCTTATAGACAGCCTTCTATCTGCACACTGTGTCCTGTGCAGTGTTGGTCATCTTACTTTAAAAAAGTAATTAGTTACATTACAAATTACTTCTCCCAAAAAAGTAATTGAGTTAGTAACTCAGTTACTACATTGGAAAAGTAATTAGTTACTCAGAAAAGTAACTGTGATTTTTTTTTTTTTATATTCTTAGGGGCGGGTCTAGTATTACTGTAAGCAAGGGGTGCGTTCCCCCCTGCACGTCTATTTCCCCTCTGTACCCCCCTGCACGTCTGTTTCCCCCCAACACATATATCTGTTTCCCCTCTGTACCCCACTACACATCTGTCCCCCCCACACACGTATATCTGTTCCCCCTCTGTACCCCACTACACGTCTGTCCCCCCCACACACACATATATCTGTTCCCCCTCTGTACATCTGTCCCCCCCAAACTCAAGGATCGGATCGTTGCTTGGATCAGAGTCACGGATCAGATCATTTTTCGGATCAGCAAATAATAATTGAATTTGCAAAAACCTGTAAAAATTCCACCACCATAAAGCCCCACTGTAATATCCACAATCTCCCCCACTGTAATATCCACATCATCTCCTCAACTGTAATATTGGCTGAGTATGGCTGGGTACGGCTGAGCATGGCTGGGTACGGCTGGGTATCGCCGAGTATGGCTGGGTATTACGAGTATTGCAGAGTATGGCTGGGTATGGCAGAGTATTGGCAGGGTGTTGCAGAGTATTGGCAGGGTGTTGCAGAGTATTGGCAGGGTGTTGCAGAGTATTGGCAGGGTATCGCAGAGTATTGGCTGGGTATCGCAGAGTATTGGCTGGGTATCGCAGAGTATTGGCTGGGTGTTGCAGAGTATTGGCAGGGTGTTGCAGAGTATTGGCAGGGTGTTGCAGAGTATTGGCAGGGTGTTGCAGAGTATTGGCAGGGTGTTGCAGAGTATTGGCTGGGTATTACCGAGTATTGCAGAGTATGGCTGGGTATTACCGAGTATTGCAGAGTATGGCTGGGTATTACCGAGTATTGCAGAGTATTGCAGAGTATGGCTGGGTATTATAGAGTATTGCAGAGTATGGCTGGGTATTACGGGGTATTGCAGAGTATGGCTGGGTATGCAGAGTATTGCAGAGTATAGCTAGGTATTACGGGGTATTGCAGAGTATGGCTGGGTATGGCAGAGTATGGATGGGTATTACGGGGTATTGCAGAGTATGGCAGGGTATGGCAGAGTATGGCAGGGTATGGCTGGGTATGGCTGGGTATGGCAGGGTGTTGCAGAGTATTGGCAGGGTGTTGCAGAGTATTGGCAGAGTATTGGCAGAGTATTGGCAGGGTATTGGCAGGGTATTGCAGAGTATTACCTGGGTATTGCAGGGTGTTGTCAGGGTATTGGCTGGTATTGCAGAGTAGTGGCAGGGTATGTGCTGGCATCCGATCTCTCCCCTCCACTGTACAGATCTGTACACAGAGGGGAGAGGAATGACGGAGCAATCACATTGTAAACGGCCGACGGGTGCACCAAGATGGCCGCCGCTCCGGAGCGAGGCCGAAGCCGCGGCCTTTCCTAAGGCCGAAGCCGCGGCCTTTCCTAAGGCCGGCTCCGCGGATCGCGGCGAGTAATTGCGGTAACGCCGCCCCAGTAATGGGAATGGCGTTACCGCAAGGGGAAGAGTAATCAGTTAGATTACTCGTTACCCTTTAAAGTAACGGCGTTACGTAACGCCGTTTACTTTAATCGCGTTACTTACAACACTGGTCCTGTGAAGCTCCCAGATAAGTACAACTGTGCAGCATAACATTTAGCGGATATAATCTGCCTGTAAGAGAATCAATCTAATCTTTCTGCTGTGTAAAAGGAGAAGGGGAAGAGGAGCTTTGCTGCCTGTCCTGCACTTGTTTACTGTTCAGGTGTGTGCCTGTTCAGTAGGTATGGCCACATCTCCCAGTGGAGGAGGGACAGAGAGAGCAGATGGTTTGCTGAAGTTGTAACTGCCCCTCTAAACTTTTAAACAGCAAACAGACCGTTATAGGGACCTACATGACAGATTAAGTGCCCCTGCTGGAAAAACAAAAGGAGGGAAGAAATAAATAACAGCTTATTCATGATTATGGTAAGATTTTATAATTATTTAGCCTATTCCATACTGCTCCTTGAACCGTGTCCCACCCAGCCACTGTACATAAACAGCTGGGTGGGACAAGCACTGCTCTGACTGGACATATCTGTATGTCTTGTCAGAATGTGTGGTGCTATCCAGTGATGGCTGTGTGCCTTGGACACAACACATCACAGATCAGGATATGGGCTCTCTGATTGGCCTTCCAGATCATGTGATGGCTGTGTCCAATCACAGCCATCACACAATGTAAACAGAGACACGTGCCTCTGTGTCGGCTCTCCTCCTGAGCTCAGTGAGGGGGTGGCTGCAGCCTGTAGTGACCTCTGTGTGGCTGCTGATTTTACTGTTCAGCTACGCACAGATCATGCAGACTGCAGCCACCCCATTCCAGCGCACCAAGCACCATCTGTCTATGTCCACAGTGCACATCAACATCTGTCACAGTGTATAGTGTACAAAAATATCTGTCACAGTGTACCAAATAAAAAAATATTTTTAAAGAAATAGTGTAAAAATAAAAAAAAAGTGAAACACCCCGTGCTCACGTGCAAAAGGCATACACGGTAATCACACCACACATGTGAGTTATTGCTGTGAAGGTCAGAGCGAGAGAAATAATTCTATCACAAGACCTTAAAACTGAAATTTTGGGGTGTGTCAGGAAAGGTTTCACCTGATGGTGGCACTGTCAGATATTTGGGCCGCAGTACTGGTATCCACCAGCAGGTGTCTCCCGGCAGTCTGGAGCAGACATCATCTCCTGCAATCAGGCATCACCTGAGACTAATTGCAGGAGGTGTACTTAGACATGTGCACACTAAAATATTTTGTTTTCGTCCGAAAAATACATTTATTTAGTTACTCCCGAAATTAGTTTTTATTTATTTTGTTTCGTTAAAAAATGCATTCATCTGAAAATCCGAAATAATTAAGGTCAAATCTGTCATTGAAGGCTTATGGTGTCTGTCGAATGTTCTAAGAAGATTTGACGGAGCAGCAAAACTGTACGACACCGCAATCGTACCTTTACGGTCAAATCTTCCGCCTACAAGCTATAGTAGAATTCTAATGTTGTATGACATTAGAATTCTTCTATAGCCTATGGGCAGAGCATCTGACCATAAATGTCCGCTCGCGCCGACTGCTTCGTCAAATCTTTATGTCAAATCTTTTCTCTCTATGTCGATTAATCTTGGACTAATAGAGTTAGGTTAGGCACATTTGACCTTTTTTGCTATTGTCTCTATAATGTCGAATCTTTTCTCTCTATGTCGAATCTTTTCTCTCTACGTCAAATCTTTTCTCCCCACGTCAAATTTTTTCTCTCTACAACAAATCTTTTCTCTCTATGTCAAATCTTTTCTGTAGAATAATCTTGAACTAATAGAGCTAAGGTTAGGCACATTCGACCACAGGTTAGATGGACACAGATCACTATTGTCAGCATCATGTCGAAGCTCCTATCTATATCGAACTGTTGTCACAACAAAAACGAAAATAAAGCATTTGTTTATGTCGGATCTTTCAGTTTTCGGATTCTGCGCGTTCGTTATCGTTTGTTAAAACGATAACGAAAATACCAGAAATTCAGACGAAAATGCATTTGGACGAAAATGAATGCACATGTCTAGGTGTACTTATACCCGGCAGATGCTTGCACTCATCGACTTGGTATTGTTCCTTGATCCCTAACCTGTGTTTGTGATCCTGAGACCTGTATTCCTGAATCATGTACCTTGTGTCCTGTGTTCCTGAACCCTGCATCCATCCCTGGAGTCCTGTCTTGCAGACTGATCCCTTCCTCCTGTTGTCCTCTCCCTGTCCCGTCCTGCTCCCTGTACTATCTGATTGATCTCCCGTGTATGACCCTGGCTTGCTTACGTTTATGATGATATCTTATTCCTGCATACACGTTTGGTTTAGAGTAATTATTGTGTGTCACTGTGGTTGTTTGCTGGTTTGCTTTATTGTTTATGACTTATCCATTAATAAATCATACTTTTATTACTTTAAATGCATTTGGTCTTCCCTATTGCAGTCCACACATTTCTGGTCGCATCGGTTCATGACAGGGTGTAGTTGCAAGTATGCCTATACCATGTATGAGAAATAATATGACGTTTTTGTGAAATGTTATTAAATTTCTTTATTTTCCAAATAAGTCCCAGTCAACTTCAAAGTCACACGACTTTTGCGCCGTAATTCCAGCATGACTTCGGCATGACTTGCATGCAACTTCTTTAACAGAAGTCAATGCAAGTCATGCCGAAGTCGGACCAAAAGTAGTGCAGGAGCCTTTTTCAAGTCGCTCCTATTAGAATGGTTCCATGGCACTGAATGGGGCACAACTTAAAGTCAGTTGCACCAATGTGAACCAGGCCTAAGTGTGTGCAAAAATTACAACTTCAAAAAACTCAGCAAGCCTCTTACTATATACCTCAGACTGTCTAAGGGTTCATTTGGGGGGTATTAGTACTGTCCTGTCATGTTAGGGCCTCAAGAAATGAAATGTCTGTGTATCAGGTGTAATACATTTTCAATGATGGTACCATAGCTGGTAAAATCTATAACTTTCACACAGACCAAATAATATACACTGATTTGGGTTATTTTTACCAAAACAATGTAGCAGTATTAATTTTGGTCGCAATTTATGAAGAAAAAATATAGAAAACCCCAGTGCTGATTAAATACCACCAAAAGAAATAATAAAAATGTCATATGGGTACAGTGTTGCATGACTGAGTAATTGTCATTTCAATTGTGATCGCTCTAAAAGCTGAAAATTGGTCTGGGCAGGAAGGGGTTAAAAAGTGCCTAGTATTAGAGGTGATTAATATTGCTTAATTTTCTGACTGATTCCCAGAATTGTTAGAAAAAACAGCACGGACAGCAGCCTTTTTGCAGCACATATGTCAGATACAGTTTAGCCATGGAACTCATCATCTAGAATCATCTAAGTAATTTTGTTGCTTGATATCTGATTTGTAATTGATTTGTTATGTCTGCAGTTTATGGAGGCAAATGGTTTGATCACTTACAAGGATGGTACAATCATAAGGATGCATACAATATCCTTTTCTTAAACTATGAAGTCATGATAAAGGTAAAGGATCTGAGATCAATTTTAATTTTAAAATATGAAAGCAATAGTTTTATATATGATTTTTATGATATTACAGTAATTTGACAACCTAGGGCAGTGATGGCTAACCTTTTTGAGCCTGAGTGCCCAAACTGAAATAAATACAGTGGTTTTGTGTTTCAAAGTGCCAACACGGCAATTCGCGAGAGAGGGGGGCGGAGCGAAAGAGAGGGGTTGTGTGAGAGAGAGAGGGGGGTTGTGTGTGAGAGAGAGAGAGAGAGAGAGAGGGGGGGTTGTGAGAGAGAGAGAGAGAGGGGGGGTTGTGAGAGAGAGAGAGAGAGAGAGGGGTTGTGAGAGAGAGAGAGAGAGAGGGGGGGGGTTGTGTGAGAGAGAGAGGGGTTGTGAGAGAGAGTGGGGTTGTGTGTGAGAGAGAGAGGGGTTGTGTGTGAGAGAGAGAGAGGGGTTGTGTGGGAGAGCGAGGGGGGTTGTGTGAGAGAGAGAGGGGGGGTTGTGAGAGAGAGAGGGGTTGTGTGTGAGAGAGAGAGAGAGGAGTTGTGTAAGAGAGAGGAGGTGAGAGAGAGAGAGGGGGGTGAGAGAGAGGGGGGAGAGAGAGAGATAGAGATAGAGGGGGAGAGTGAGGGGTGTTAGAGAGATGCTGAGAGGGAGGGGGGCTGAGAGAGAGGGGGGGGGGACAGAGAGAGAGAGAGGGTTGTGAGAGATATGCTGAGAGGGAGAGGGGCTGAGAGAGAGAGGGAGGGGGGGCTGAGAGAGAGAGAGAGGGGAGAGGGGCTGAGAGAGAGGGAGGGGGGCTAGAGAGAGAGGGAGAGGGGACAGAGAGAGAGGGAGAGGGGACAGAGAGAGAGGGGTGTGAGAGAGATGCTGAGAGAGAGGGGCAACAGAGAGAGGGAGAGGGGCTGAGAGAGAGGGATGTGAGAGAAATGCTGAGAGAGAGAGAGGTGAGCTGAGAGAGAGGAGGAACAGAGAGAGGGAGGGGGACAGGGAGAGAGAGAGAGGGGGACAGAGAAAGAGAAGAGGGACAGAGAGAGAGAGAGAAGAGGGACAGAGAGAGAGGGGTGCGAGAGAGATGCTGAGAGAGGGGGAACAGAGAGAGGGGGACACAAAGAGGGGGGGACGGAAAAAGAGGGGGACTGAAAGAGAGGGAGGGGGGGCTGAGAGGAGAGAGAGAGACCTCTAGCTCTGTCCTGGACCCTCTCGTGTGCCCACAGAGATGTCTCTGCGTGCCAGCTGTGGCACGCGTGCCATAGGTTTGCCATCACTGACCTAGGGTCAATGATCATAAATGAATGCTTATGAAATGGACATTTCTATTCAAATAGTGAAATAGGGTAGATACTGCTAATTGCAAATAGACCATACAAAATGCAGTCACAGAGGGGAATTTACTAAGGCTGCAGCATACAGAATTTGGAGCAGCTGTGCATGGCAACCAAACAGCTTCTATCTTTTTTCAAAGCTTAACTGAACAAGCTGAAGATAGAGCCTGTCTGCTCCAGTTTTGACCAATTCCCCATATAGGGGTTGATTTACTAAAGGCAAAACCACTCTGCACTGCAATTGGAAGTGCACTTGGAAGTTCAGTTGCAGTAGATCTGAGGGCAAGATCCGAAATGAAGGGAAGCTCTGCTGATTTTATCATCCAATCATGTGCGAGCAAGAATGCTGTTTTTTATTTTCCTTGCATGCCCCCCCCCCCAAATCTACAGCGACTGCACTTCCAAGTGCACTTGTAGTGCAAAGTGGATTTGCCTTTAGTAAATAACCCCCACAGTGTCAGTGTTTCAAAGCTGCTGTGTGCAGAGGTGGCTCTAGGCTTTGTGAGGCCTTAGGCAAATCTTACACATGAGGCCCCACTCACGCCCAAAATGGGAAAAAGAATTAAAGTGAGAGAACTTAACTGTATAAATTGCATTTATTAGGAGCCTTAAATCCTATGAACTATGAATTCACAGTTTCTCAAATTTTCTCTAACCAATTACTCTTCAATCAAATGTCATTAAAACGTACACAAATATAGATAAAATGTGTGCACTGCTACTAGGAATGTGGTTAAGTTATAACAAAAGTCAAAACCATATTTCTGAAGGTCAGATTAATATAACCCAGCACAGAGTTTCCCTTACATCAGAGTCTGCAGGATTCCTTCTTACAGTGCAAGGTGAACTTTGATGTAAGGGGGAATGCTGCTGATCATGATGTAAGGGGCAATGCTGCAGATTTTGGTGTAAAGGGGAACTCTAATGTAAAGGGGGCTCTGGTGACCAGAGCTCAGTCAGACGGTCTTCTCTGGGCTCCAGCTTGGCGGCTCTGGATCCCCTTCCTGCTCTTGACTCCTCTGTAGGCTTCCCCCCAGAGACTGCAGGCACGATACAGGAGATAGTAAGACTGTGCACCCATAATAAAAGAGATGGTTAGAGACTGTGCGGCCATAATACAAGAGATGGTCAGAGACTGCAGACATGATACAAGAGATGGTCAGAGACTGTGCAGACATGATACAAAAGACAGTCTTATTATGGTAATGACAAGCCACAGCCAGTGTGCAGGCAGATGATTCCTCTATACACTCTTCTGTCCCCTTCTACAAGCAGGAGAAACAGACACATTTGCTTTGAGCGCCCTGCAGTGCATTCTGGGAGGTGTAGTCTATGCAAAGCACAGGCAACGGCTAGTGTATGGTGTGGAGAACTACAACTCCTGCCTTGCAATGTGGTGCCAGCTTTGGCAGAAGGCTAGGACGATGGTAGAGCCTGCCAATGGCTGCAGCTGATGATATGTTCTCCCTGTTAGGGGGTGTTACAGCTGGCCCACTCACCCCACCAGCCTGGGGACATCCAGGGCTGTCTTTAATATTGATTGGACCCTGGCCCCCCACCCCAAGAAATTTCTTTATTAATGTAAACATAAATATCTGGTTCACACTCACTGGCTGCTCCAAGCTCACCGATTGGTTGGTAGAGGTTACTGCACATCATTCCCACTCACTGATTGGTTGCTAGAGGTTACTGCACATCATTACCACTCTCCCATTGGTTGCTAGATGTTATGCCACAAAATTACCACTCAATGATTGGTTGCTAGAGGTTACTGCACATTATTACTGCTCATTCATTGGTTGCTAGATGTCACTGCACATCATTGCCACTCACTTATTGGTTGCTAGAGGCTACTGCATATTATTACCACTCACTGATTGGTTGCTAGAAGTTACTGCACATTATTACTGCTCACTGATTGTTTGCTAGAGGTTACAGCACATCATTACCTCCCACTGGGTGCCAGGGCAGTATTGTGGTGTGTGGTGCAACTGTTAGGGTACAGTTGGCTGGATGACAGGATGCAGTTTGGGGTGATGGTGGCAGCATTGGTGTGAGAAGCTTAAATCATATTTCCGCTATAATAATTGGGGTTAGGGTGATAGGATGCCAGAGGCGGGGTACAGGAGGGGTGAGAGTGATAATGGCAGGAGGAAAGGTGGTAGGATGCCAGAGGTGGGGTAGAGAGGGTTGATGGGGAAGTTAATGACAATGAGTGGGGTGGTAGGATATCAGCAGAGGGGGTGATTATGACAGTGGGTGGGGTTGTAGGAAGCTGGCAGTGGGGTACAGAGGGGATGAAAATAAGGATGATGATGATGGGGGTCGGGTGGTTGGATGCTAGAGGTGGGGTACAGGGGGATGATGGTAATGTTGATGACAGGGGGCAGAGTGGTAGGATGTCAGAGGTGGGATATGGGGAGATGATAGTAGGTGGAGTGATAGGAAGCTGACAATGGAGTACAGAAGGCATGATGATGACAGGGGTGGGGTGGTAGGAAGCTGAAAGTGGGGTACAGGAGGATGAAGATGACAAGGGGTGGGGTGGTAGGAAGCTGGCAGAGATGTGCAGGGAGGAGGACGATGACAAGGGGTGGGGTGGTGGGATGCCAGGGACAGGGGGATTATGAGGATGGAGATGATGGTGACAAGGGGTGGGATGGTGGGGTTCCAGGGACAGGGAGATGATGAGGATGGAGATGATGGTGACAGGCGGTGGGGTGGTGGGATGCCAGGGACAGGGGGATAATGAGGATGGAGATGATGGTGACAGGGGGTGAGGTGGTTGGATGCCAGGAACAGGGGAATTATGATGAGGATGGAGATGGTGACAGGGGATGGGGTGGTGGGAAGCCAGGGACAGGAGGAGGATGAGGATGAAGATGATGGTGACAGGCGTGGGGTGGTGGGATGCCAGGAACAGGGGGATTATGATGAGGATGGAGATGATGGTGACAGGTGGTGGGGTGGGGGGGTTGTGCCAGGAACAGGGAGATTATGATGAGGATGGAGATAATGGTGACAGGGAATGAGGTGGTGGGATGCCAGGAACATGGGGATTATGATGAGGATGGAGATGATGGTGAAAAGGGATGGGATGGTGGGATGCCAGGGACAGGGGGATGATAAGGGTGGAGATGATGGTGACAGGGGATGGGGTGGTGGGATGCCAGGAACAGGGAGATTTTGATGAGGATGGAGATGATGGTGACAGGGGGTGGGGTGGTGGGATGCCAGGGACAGGGGGATGATGGGGATGGAAATGATGGTGACATGGGGTGGGGTGGTGGGATTCCAGGGACAGGGGGATGATGAGGATGGAGATGATGGTGACAGGCGCTGGGGTGGTGCGATGCCAGGAACAGGAAAATTATGATGAGGATGGAGATGATAGTGACAGGGGGTGAGGTGGTGGGATGCCAGGAACAGGGAGATAATGATGAGGATAGAGATGATGGTGACAGGAGGTGAGATTGTGGGATGCCAGGAACAGGGGGATTATGATGAGGATGGAGATGATGGTGACAAGTGGTGGGGTGGTGGGATGCCAGGAACTGGGGGATTAGAATGAGGATGGAGATGATGGTGACGGGGAGGAGTGGTGGGATGCCAGGGACAGGGGGATGATGAGGATGGAGATGATGGTGACGGGGTGGGGTGGTGGGATGCCAGGTACAGGGGGATGATGAGGATGGACATGATGGGGTGGGGTGGTGGGATGCCAGGAACAGGGAGATTTTAAATTTGACTGTAGTGTCCCTTTAATAAAATATTACTTTTGTATAAATGTAATCTTATGCAAGCCAGAAAAGCTGGACTGTAACAGGCAGGTGGGACAAGCTTTGTCCACTGCACTACAGAGAAAAGGAACAAAAGACTATTAGCCCCTCTGGCTTCTTCCCGGGCAGACACTTTGTACAAGGCATACACTGACCGCTGTCATCCTGGTACACTGGCGGACTGGCTCCTCGATGATTGCCAGGCGGCGGCGCCAGCTCTGGCCAGTCCATCCTGGAGAGGAGATCATGGGGCTGTCAGCCGCTACAGCTGCGGGCATTATCTGTGCTCTGCACATGGCAGAGATCTGCTGAGCGCAGCAGAAGAAGAGGAGCCGGAGGAGGGGAGTATCTAGAGCCACCCACTGACCCTGTGATGTCGGGCAGTGCTTAGGCATTCAGGCTGCCCTTGGTTAGGGAAAACTATCCACAAGCACCGTGGGTCTTGCATTAAGGGCGGCCCTGGGAACACTCATCGGGGGACATTCCCTGCCACTGCTACACATGTGTTAGGCAAATTAGGCGGCTGCAAGGCCTTAGGCGACCACCTAATTAGAGAGCCGCCTCTGGCTGTGTGGAAATGATAGGAAGACCTCACAAACTACACAGGAATGCAGGAAGGAATTAGGATCAGTAAGGCCTCAATCTTACCTATCCTTTTTTAGTGTGTTTTCAGTTTTGCAGAAACACACTACAGTCCATTTAACATGGTTTACTATGGGTCACGTTCACATCTGTACATTTTATGGAAATAGTAATAGACCAGCAGGTTGTGTTTTTGGTTCCATAGACTTCAATGGATCAAAAATGTGTTTTGAAAAATGCAAAATGCACCCGGGAATATGCATCAACTGCAACCAACATAGGTGTGAACCAGGCCTTAGTAAGCTGGACTTAAATTGCACTATGGCGGCTGAGACTTGTAGTTCATCCTTTCATAGATCTCTGTGAATGAATGATGCAGCTCTGTGGGCAGAGCCCCACTACTTTCAGGTCTGACAGGGGGAGAAGAACCCCTGCATGCTGTCAGAGCAGGATCCGTTTTGTATCATGCAACATGATCCTAAATTTGGAAATGTAAGCCTGTTCTCATTAATGAAAAACTGTTCTACCACTTGCCAATTTCTTTCAAACCATACCTGAGGGCTTACACCCCAAAACTTTTGGTTAAAAATCTTAATAAAGATATGGGACCAGGTGGGTGTACCGAATGTGAGGTGGTGGTGTTTTTTGTCTTTTCTTTTTTTTTATTTATACTGTTTTTACCATCACTAACTATGTCAAATTGTGGAGCCACTGGACATTTTTCTATCAACCCACCATACCTGAGGGCTTTAGTTCTAATTTTTTAGGAAGACACTTCCTGTCCCTTCCCACTCTGTATTTAGATCTGTTGCAACTGCTACTTCTAGCCTTCAAAATAAGCCTAGTAATACTTGATGAAAAACATGTGACACTGCTAACATCTGGAAATGATAATGTTTGTTCACTCACTAATAATAGAGTCCTGACTCAAAATGATTTTCTCTGTATGGCAATAAGCTGTTTTTAAAAAGATTCCTCTTTTGAAGAGATAACAACTGGCTCTGCAAATCATTTATCAAAGTTGCCAAAACGATTTTAACTATGAAATGCTGATAATTATTATTATTTGCTGAAATAGTTTTTCTCATGTTTGTAGGACCTGCGGTCTGTTGCTAAGAAAATCTCCACATTTTTAGGAATAAAATTAGATGATAAGGCGATGGATATTGTGATAAAAAAAGCATCTTTCAAAGAGATGAAAACAGATCCTCTTGCAAATAAAGAAAATATGCCTGAGAATATTATAGATAAAAAATTTGGGTCGTTTATGCGTAAAGGTAACAAATTTTAACTATACTGTAAAATTATTTAGTTCTTACATGTAGGATTTTATATTTACTGTACATGCTTTAATGCTTACACACACTATATATATATTATAGGCTTCCCACTGATTGAAAAGGGATGTCTCGTGATTGTTGTTTTCGTGTGAAATAATCCCCCACACACTCATTGAAATATCAATAGGGTCTTTGAGAATGGAAGTGTTCAGTCTCCAGGTCTTTGTTTTAAAGATTTTTTCTGGGAATATTAGTAATCGGGTGGTGATCAGATAAGATCATGGGTTCAATTGTAGTTTTCCCTAAAAGTTTGAGATCAGATTGGGATAAAAATAAATAGTCTATTCTTGAATTTTTGTTGGTGTAAGGGTTAAAAGTAGGTGAAGTCTAGAATGGGATTTAGTGGTACATTAAAGTCCCCTCCTAGAATGAGGATGCCTGTGGAGAGTGAAGTTACAAGTCTCCTATTTGACAGAAGAATGCGACTTGTTTAGTGTTGGGTGCATAGATATTAGCAATCGTGATGGGGGGGGGGGGGGCAATCTTTCATTTAAATAATATATATCTTCCCACTGGATCATACATGGAACCTATCAGCTGCAAAGGAATTTGTATGGAAATTAATATGGATACACCTTTGGTTTTTGAGTCTGGATTTGTAGCGTGATATGCAGATGAAAATCTATTGTCTGTGATTTTCGGAATTTTGTCAGATTTGAAATGTGCTTCCTGAGTTCCTGGATGCATACAATATTTGCCTTCATATGACATAAAGCGACACATATATGGGAGTCTGATAGGGCTGCACACCCCGTAACAAGTATTTGAAAAAAGTGGAGAGTTCCCCATTGGGCTTTTTAGCAGCAAAAATTAGTCAAAAGGATTTGAAAAAAATAAATAAATTTATTAACAGAAGTTGGTTCATATTTTAACTTTTGTATTCAATTACCGACCAACCAACTTCTGTTAATAAAAATAAATAAATTTATTAACAGAAGTTGGTTCATATTGATTGAATAAAACGGAAAATTTATATCAAATACTTACCGTAATTTTCCTTTCCTGATAGGCTCCATGGCAGCATACGTGTGGGTTGGCCCCGCCTCCATAACTACCCAATAGGACCCCTCTCCCATAAATCTTTGCTCCTGGCTGCTATCCGTGTTCCGTAACTAGCCTACTCCAGACATTTGGGAGGGAACTCCTGCTGCCATGGAGCCTATCAGGAAAGGAAAATTACGGTAAGTATTTGATATAAATTTTCCGTTTTCCTGACAGGCTCCATGGCAGCATACGTGTGGGAAATAACTCGCCAAAACACACTCGGGTGGGCAAAATGTTGAGCAAAGAAAACCAAAATTTATTTAACATTGTCCAACGACAATACTTGTAAACCAAAATTAATAGAAGACAGCGCAGCTGGTTCAACGCAATAATGAGAAAGAAAAGTATTAATTGTGGACCAAGAGGCCGCTCTACAAATAACATCAGGCGCCACATGCCGAGAAGCTGCCCACGAAGTCGAGATGCTCCGTGTTGAATGAGCCGTCACTGCCTCAGGAGGAGCCAAGCCCTTAGCTCTGTATGCCCTTTGAATCGTCTGCACAATCCACGCGGAAATTGACCTAATTGACGCACGCATCCCTTTATTCTTGCCATGAAGAAGGACAAAGAGGAATTCCGTTTGCCTGAATGGAGCTGTTGCCTCCAGATATTGTTTTAAGGTGTGGCCTACATCAAGAGGATGGATCTCTTGGACATCTGGTGTTTTGAAAGTAGGGAGTACAATCTCCTGATTCTCATGGAAGACTGTGGTCACTTTAGGGTTTGACCCTAACATAGGAATCAGCACTACTCTGTCTTCAAAAAAGGTCAGAAAAGGTTCCTCTGAACCCAGATTCCTGATCTCTGATACCCTTTTCGCTGACGTTATCGCCACTAGGAAGATAGTCTTTAGAGTAAGATCCTTAACAGACAAAGGTTGAGATGAATCTTTCCCAAGATTTGACAGGAAATCCAAAACTAATGGAAGGTCCCATTTGGGAAACCTGGGTCTTCTTTGTGGTCTGAGCCTGATGGCACCCTTAAAGAATTGACGAACTAAGGCGTGATTCGCCCATGAGACTCCCGTGAAGGCTGAGATGGCTGACACTTGCACCCTTAATGAACCGACCGCCAGGGATAAATCTAGTCCAGACTGAAGAAAGCTCAGGATATCATGAACCTCTGGAGAGTTACACGAGTTTTCTCTTGACGACATGTGTTCAGCAAACCTGGACCAAATGCGCTCATACACCCTATTAGTGCTTCTTCGCCTGGCATTAAGAAGAGTTGGAATCGCTTCTTTCGGGCAACCAAGCGCCTCTAGCCTTCCCCTCTCAAGAACCACACCTTGAGGTGCAGACACGCTGGAAACAGGTGTAACGTCTTGCCTTGAGACAATAGATCCGGCCTGAGAGGTAGGGGAATTGGGTCTTGATAGCTGAGGAGCAGCAGCAGAGGAAACCACGGCCTGTTGGGCCAGAATGGAATGACAGCAATAATCTCCACTTTTTCTGTTCTGAGCCTCCGCAGAAACTGTAGAATTACCGGGACTGGAGGGAAGGCATAGGCCCTCTGGAAATCCCAACTGGTCGTGAGAGCATCTATCCCGAACGCCTGAGGGTCCCTGAACCTCGCAAAGTACTTCGGTATCTTGAAGTTGCACGGGGAAGCGAACATGTCGACTTCCGGAGACACACCCAGTGTTAGGAGCCACTCGAAAACTTCTCTGTGGAGGGACCACTCGTTGTTGTCCAACTCGACCCGGGACAAGAAGTCTGCTTGCACATTCTGGACCCCCGGAATGTATACTGCCGAGATGTTGGCTAAGTTCTTTTGCGCCCAACTCATTAAAGGCTCCACTTCTTGTAACAGGGACCAGCTGTGAGTCCCGCCTTGTTTCCTTATGTATGCCACTGCTGTTGTGTTGTCCAACCTTAGCATGACGGAAGAGTTCAACACTAGATGGCGAAAGGATAGGAGTGCCTGAAAGGCTGCCCTCAGTTCCAGGATGTTGGAAACGACTCCTTGAGACTGGCATGTCCACCTGCCCTGAGCTACCTCCGAAAGGCAATGAGCGCCCCAACCCTGGTTGCTGGCATCTGAGGTCACCGTGATCCATGAGATGGGGACAATCGAATGATGGTTGCGCAGATTCTTCCCCTGAAGCCACCAGAGGAGAGATGTCCTCATAGATGGGGTAAGGAAGATGCGCTGATTCTGGTCGACAGAGTTCCACTGATGCAGAAATCCCTTCTGAAAGGGACGGGTATGCCACTGGGCCCACTTCACCATGGGAATGGTTGCCGTCATCGTACCAATTATTTTCAGGCACTGGAGAGCAGAAAGGTGAGTTGATCCACGTGCCGCCTGAATCCTGTCTCGGATTACCATGATTTTCTCCTCTGGGAGGGAGATGGAACCCTCCACGGTGTTGAAAAGAGCGCCCAGAAACACGAGGGACTGAGATGGCTCTAGCTGACTCTTTTCTAAGTTCAGGAGCCACCCGAACTCTTGCAGGGTAGAGATGACAACCTCTTTGTGATCTAATAGCTGATCCTTGCTCTGAGATAGTAGAAGCAGGTCGTCCAAGTAATGGTGGAGACGCACACCCTTGACCCTGAGAAGAGCCACTACCGCCAATAGCACCTTGGAAAAAACCCGGGGTGACGTGGTTAACCCGAAGGGTAGACAAATGAACTGAAGGTGTTGGTTGCCTACCGCGAAGCGGAGGAATTTGTGGAAGTCCTTTGTCACAGGCACGTGAAAATATGCGTCTTTCAGGTCGATTGATATTAACCAGTCTCCCAAGTGTACTGACTGTTGTATGGTAAGTAGGGACTCCATCTTGAATTTCTCCTTGCGGATGAATGAGTTGAGGTGAGTCAGGTCTATTACTGGCCTCCATGTGCCGTTCTTCTTCTGCACCAAAAACAGGGGTGAATACATGCCTTCGCCCCTCTCTTCCTCTGGGACGGGTACGACTGCTCCTTGTTCCAATAAACAGCTTACGTAGGTCAACAGGACCTGTCTTTTCTCTTCTGAGCTTGGAAGAGTAGTAGGGATGAATCTGAGTTTTGGAGTGTTGCAGAAGACCCACTTGTGACCGGACGATACTGTCTTTACGGTCCAATAGTCCCGAATTGAGGCCGCCCAAACATGTTTGAAGTGGAGAAGACGGGCCCCCACCCGACATGTTTGAGCGGGCCCAATTTCAAAAGGACTTCCCAGAATCCTGGTTCCCAGAGGAACCACCTTTAGAGGCCTTCTTAAAAGAAGACTGCCTGGACCTCCATGTCCTGGAGAATTCTCGGCCGGGTTTATAGCTGCGTGCATCCCTGGCACGATCCGCATTCTGTCTTCTTGGAAAAGAGCGTCTCTGATTTTGAGGACGCCTATCCTGAGGGAGAAACCCAGATTTCCCACCTGTGGCCCGGGATATGGCAGAATCAAGCTTATTGCCGAATAATGAGGACCCTTCAAAGGGGATGCGGCACCAAGCCTGCTTAGAAGCAGGGTCTGCGAGCCACGGACGGAGCCACAACGCACGTCGCGCCGAAACGGCTGCCAGCATATCCCGAGACATCAGGCGAATGACATCAATGGATGCCTCCCCCAAGAAGGCTGAAGCCATCCTAATCTCTTGAATAGGTGAGTCTTTAGCTGTGTCTATTGAAATGCCTCTCAGGTATTCTTCAATGCTGTCAGCCCAGAATTCTATGGCCTTTGACACTGCTGCGATCGCAAGCACTGGTTTGCACGCCATCCCGGAGGTCAAATAGATTTTCTTTAGATCTGAATCGATCCGTCTCTCTAAAGGATCCTTGAATGACACAGTGTCTTCTAAGGGGAGAGTCACATATCTCACCAGACGCATAAGTGCTGCATCTACCATTGGAGCTGACTCCAGGTGTTTCACATCTTCTTCCTTAAAGGGGTAAAGTTTAAGGATTTTGGATTGCATGGAACTCTTTTTGTCCATCTTGCTCCACTCTTCTGAAATAATATCACCCAATTCAGACAGAAACGGAAAAAATTGACGCTCCTTATTGAGCTGTTTAAAAAAAAAATTCCTCTGCTTCGGGGGGGAAGTGATAGGATCTTCCCACTTCAGAGCCTCTCTCACTGCTTTAACCAGGGAGGGAACCAAACCATAGTCAAACCCCAAACCTGGATCTTCTGGATCCGATTCACTGTCTGAGACAAGGGCAGAATGGCGGCTAGGTTGGGATGAATCCCATGTTTCTTGTAGTACCCCCTCTCCTACTATAGGATCTAGCGGGTCTGCCGGGGATTCACAGGGCTGTTGAGCTTCCCTTTCCTGCAGGGATTCTTTTACCACTCGTCTCACCATTGATTCTAGGCGCTGGTCAGCGCCGTCTCTCTCATCCGCTGCCTTAGTGAAACAATGGTCACATAAGGATTTGTCTGCTGGTACAGGCATTTTGCACCCCCAACATGCTTTCTCTGGCCTCTTGCTGGAGTGAGCCACAGGGGGGCGGGAATAATCCCTGTCACGCTGTTCCGACCTGGCGGACCTATGGTGGCTGGATTTTGAGGAGGATTTGTGGTGGTGCGATTTTGACGATCCACTGCGTCTATAGGCACTAGGTTGTGGATCAGATTTGGAAGGGCTGTGAACACAGAGAGACAGACAGAAGGGACAGGTCATATTTGCTGCCTATGCTTACTCTCTTCAATATTAGAAATATAAAAAATGTACTTTAGGACCTACCTAACATGAGCGGGCTGGCCACTAGGGGGCAGTGAAGCATCCATAATGTCCAAAACACCAAGCCTGACACTGCAGTAAAAAATACAATCTTCAGACCAAATACAGCAATAATCCAACCAAGCCCAGCATAAAGGACTGTTCCTACCTTGAACCGCCGAAATACTAGCCCCGGGAAGTCGCTGTGGCGTCCGCAATCATTCCCAGGGCTCTGTCAGCTTTGCAAGGTTTTTAAATTTGCCGCCCGTGACGTCATCGGCGTCATCCGACGCCGGGGTCCTCAGCGCGCATGCGCGAGAACCAAGCCTCGCTCTCACATCGGGTCCGCGCATGCGCAGAACGCCCGCGGACCCGGAAATCGAAGAGAGTAGTTTGCTGGAACGCAGAAGCGTCCAGCAAACAGCATAGAAATAGCAACAGATAGAGGAAAAGAATACAATCAATGGGCACACACATAAACACTGCTGCCATGGACAGATACAGACTCACCACTCCACCAACGATCACCTGGCCGAACGATCCAAGGCACGCACACACCGGACCTCCCAGCAGATAAGGGCCACCTGTAGCAACAGGTAAACAGGCCGGCGCACTTTTAAGGTAAGATAACCTTTTCTTCAGCGCTACTCTGCAATTACTCTCCATACCCTGCTTAACAGTCAAGGCCTATCGGAGGAAACAATTCAGTCATTCGGCCGATCGATCGCTGTGAAGTCATCTTCAGGTAGGAGAACCACATGGTCCTACGGAGGAGGACAAAAAAGGAACACGGATAGCAGCCAGGAGCAAAGATTTATGGGAGAGGGGTCCTATTGGGTAGTTATGGAGGCGGGGCCAACCCACACGTATGCTGCCATGGAGCCTGTCAGGAAAAAAGGATCTCCCTCTGTTGGGGAACATGTTCTAGAAGCTCAGCTGTAATAATGACTGCTGCCACTAGAGGATGGTATAGTAATTAGATATAAACTTAGATTATATATATCTAGTTAGTTAAACTTTTTTGTCATTATGAAAAATGTAATCCACCCATTAGTACAGGTAAACATATTACATTTTGTTTGTATAAATGATTTAGAACAAAATCAACTAAGAAAGCCATAGAGCTAACATATTTATATGCAACCCATTCTGGTGGTCATGAGTGGTTTGATTTCCTGGATAAAAATTGTGTTAGTCTGGCAATTTTTGGTATTGTAGTGTTTCACAGATTGAGGTGCAAATATCTCCATATGTAAAATGAATTGGGGATGACATAGATCATGTCAGCAAAGTGATCATTTTATGGATTAGTCGACCACCAGGATGGCATAGTTAGTTTATGTTTTCTATTAAGAAAAGTATTATAGAACATACATGTAATGACCACTATTATAAGTAGGCCACACATACACCTTTATATGTATGGACTAGGTATAGACAAAGAGGAGCAGTTCAGTATTGTAAATGTATACATCTCTTGTGACTAGTATAATTGCTTCATCAATTCTGGGCATGGTATTATGTAAGATGAAGGATTTCGGAGCTTATGAGGAAAAAAGACTCCTTGTATATTGAGATTTGTAGGTCATAAATATAGTACTCACGAGTATCCTATGATCGAATACTACAAGCACATAAGACTTATAGATCCTTCCCATCCTTCTTCAGGGCAGTTCATCTGATATGTGCTGTGGGTATGAAAAGCGAGAAGAAAACAAATAAACATAAACAGTTAATAAAAATGGAGGCTGTTAGCTGCAGCGTGGTATTGGTGAAATCAGTGTATATTTGAGAGTAGACAGTTCCATCGGAGACAGCTGTTAAAGTGGAAGTAAACCCCCCTATCGTTTTCAGCCAAGGAAGCTGCCATCTTTGCCTCTGTTTAATCTTCAACTGCCACAGTGCTGCACATGTGATCCGTTATGACACCAGCCATTGGATGGTTTGACTGTTTGGTTGAGAGCACAACCAATGTGCAGTTAGCATTCACGGCATGCTTTTTTTTTTAGACTGTTAAATCGATGGGTTTACTTCCGCTTTAAGGTGTCAGTGTTTCAGTTACTGGTTTAAAGGTGGTATATAAGGTATGATGGAGATATTGTCTTTAAAGTTATTCAGGTGTCCATGTTAGCGTGATCCATACGATCCCTGCAGCGTGGAGGGGACAATCTGGGACTGTCCTGGCCTTCTCCTCTCCTATTTAGTTGGGCTGATGGTGATCTACGATGACGATCCATGTGTCTTTGGCCCCTTGGTGTATTGTTTTTAGTGTACTCCTAAGAGAGTACAATTCGTGAACTCCTAAGAGAGGAATGTTTAGTGAATCTCAGAATGCTTGGAGGTCATCTGGCTTGCGTAATAGGGCAGTATGGCCTCTCCATGTGGCTGATAGGCAAAATGGAAATTTCCATCTGTATGGAATGCCTCTGGTACACAGTAGATCTAGCAGGGGACGTAATGCTCTGCGTTGCATCAATGTTATATTTGAGAGGTCTTGGTACAGTTTGATTTCATTACCATTGAAAATCACATGTTTTTTTCTCCCTGGCCTTTTTCAGGATAGCTTCTTTTAGAGGAAAGTTGACTAAACAACATATACTATCTCTTGGGAGATCATTGTCACGTCCTCTTGGTCTGAGGGCTCTGTGAATTCTCTCATATTCTATGGGAGAGTCTGGTCATTAAAGATGGCTGAGGCTGTTTGTTCCAGAGAATTCTGAAAGGTAGGCTCTGGGACTCTAATATTGTGGCAACGGCCACGATTATCGAGATCCTCTAGGTGCCTGTATAATTCTGTGATATGTGACAGGTGCATGTCTGAGGATTATTGTACTTGCCTGATGGCATCCGCATGGTGTGCTGAGGCCTGTTCCACTGACCCCATCCTGGTTGCAATAGACTGTATGTCTGTTTAGAGATCTGTGATCGCTGCAGCCAGTGTGGATTTAATGTCCATAGCGAGTCAGAGAGGCTGAGGTTTTGTGCAGGCTGCATCGTGTTGTGTGCTGTTTCACTCGGGAGACCAGAGCTTCTGGGCGGCGTGCGTTGCTGCTCTGAGCTCGGGGCTGTGTGGCCTACTCCTGCCGAGACTCTAAACATTGCGGGGATGTTTCCTGGCGGCTGTGAACCCGGTTCGAGTTGCGGGTGGCTGAGGAGCTTCGGTCACCGTTTCCCATGTCTGATACACTCTTTGATATCCCTGTGGCTTGTTTTTACTCCTCCAGTGTGCTGGAGAACACGAGTCAGGCGTTCATCTTAGAGCGGCTCCAGACCATGCCCCTCCAATTTGGACATTTTCACTTAGGGGTGTACTCACTTTCATTGCCAGTGGTTTAGACATTAATAGCTGTGTGTTGAGTTATTTTGAGGGGACAGCAAATGTACACTGTTATACAAGCTGTACACTCACTACTTTACATTGTAGCAAAGTGTAATTTCTTCAGTGTTGTCACATGAAAATATAGTGAGGGGTGTACTCACTTTTGTGAGACTATCTATCTATCTATAGATATATCTATAGATAGATAGATAGATGTAGATATCAATCGATTTATATATCTCTAGATAGATAGATAGATAGATAGATAGATAGATAGATAGATAGATAGATAGATAGATAGATAGAGATTTATATATTTGTTTTATATAGATAAATGATGAAATGCAGCATGGACCTTCCAGTCACCTGTAGATGCAGCCAGCTGGAAAGAAATCCACTGGTGCTGGAAAGGTAGGTGTTAATCTATGTTAATCTATCAAAAGTAGAAACATTGGAGGAGAGCATGTGGGTAGGTGATGGTCTGTGGCTGCTCCAGCCTCAGGAAGAATGCACAAAAGGTGTGAAGTGAGAACGAGATAATGTGCAAAGCAGTGGGAGTAAAATTGTTAGCTGTTTGGAACAATGTATAACAGGACAAACAAAAAGAATCCAGTTGTTTACTTTCACTTCTGACATATTTATTTGGTGAGTTTTACACTGGGTTTACAGTATATATGTTTATGGCTTGTCCTCTTGATAGGCATCTCTGGTGCTGCAAACTACTCTGCAGCACCTCTCTTACACTTTCTCCTATACATTTAACTGTCCACCATGTTTGTATGTATCTGCCAGACACCTGTAGGTGCAGCCAACAACAAATAAATACAATAGTGTTGTAAAGGTAGGTCAATCAAGTTAACAAAGGGCTTTATACTCCCTTTAAGCTTTAATATGTGAGAATGCCATGGGACTGTAAAACCCCACAAACAACCACCCTGATTCCACCCCACTGTCTGATCAATCATGATAGCAAAGAAAACCATGAAACTGAAGTGTAGAAAATTATGGCCGCAGACCCTTTATTAGGGTTTTAAAACAATTGATAACCTTTAACCTTTGTTGTACCATACCTTTAACATTAAACACACTGACCAATACCACTGTTAAAACTTTAACCACAGCGCCTGCTCAGTCTTTCAGGACTTGAGCACCAAGTAACTGTACCAACCACCAGGTTCCACCATTAACACTGTCCACCCACACCTGTGGGGCAACATTACTTTGCTCAGTCTTTTAGGACTCGAGCACCAAGTAACCGTACCAACCACCAGGTACCACCATAAACAGCATCCACCCACACCTGAGGGGCAACATTACCCCAATAAAGTTCGAGGCGCAACAAAGGGAGGTTGGAGAGATGACAGCTTGATTGAAGATTCAGACTGTTGTACTGGACCGCAGATGGCACCTATAAAGGAAAACACTTCATTCACATTGGTTACTTTAAAATTTCACTTCTAAGCATTTATATTTCTCATAAAACTGCCTAGGATCAAAGCAGTGATTGTTTTCTGGCAATACATGTCTTCCGTGCCTTCTTATCAGTGACCAGGATGTGAGGTGGGGAGGAGGGAGACATCCTAGGACCTGAAAAGTTAAACAGAGAAAGCCAGCAGAAAGATGCTGTACCTTTTATTGTGCTAATCCAATTAAAGCTGTGAACCATGGAAGACCATTTTTTCCCCATACAGGAAGAAAAGGAGGGATTGGTTGTAGTGGGCGACAAGTCCCATGGGGATATTTGGTTAGCCCCGTGTCCCTAGCATGACAAATGAGGTTAGGACTGTTTGCCCTGTTAACTTATATGCCGCGTACACACGAGCGGACTTTTCGACAGAAAAGGTCCGACGGAACGAATCCGTCGGACAATTCGATCGTGTGTGGGCTCCATCGGACTTTTGCTGTTGAAAAATCTGACAGACTTTAGAAATAGAACATGTTTAAAATTTTTTCACCGGAACTCCGCAAGACCCAGTACCTATCGAGAAATCCACTCATGTGTATGCTAGTCCGACGGACAAAAAACCAACGCTAGGGCAGCTATTGGATACTGGCTATGAACTTCCTTAGTCTAGTCCGGTCGTACGTCATCACATTCAAATTCGTCGGACTTTGGTGTGATTGTGTGTGGGCAAGTCCGTCGGAACTCCGCCGAAAGTCCGTTGGGAAGATCGAAAAGTCCGCTCACGTGTAGCATTAGAGACCCCTACAAGTAGTTACATTAACTTGATTCGGTGGCCTAAGGCCGCGTACACACGAAGGGACAATCCCGCGGGATTATCCTCTGGACTGAAGTCCAGAGGATAATCCCCTCGTGTGTGGGCGCCGGCGGACTTTTTGGCGCCAAAGTACGGCGGACTAAAGTTTCAGGTTTTGTTCTCAAATTATCCGCTGGACTTGGAAGTCCAGCGGACAATCCCGCCGTTAGTGGGCAAGTCCGCGGGACTTTTGAAATGAACGGACTTGCCGCTCATCGGCAAGTCCGTTCATTTAGCACGTGACTTCAGGTTACGTAGCTAGCGTAGGCAGTTACTGCCGCCGCGCTAGCTCCGTGACCTGGCATGGATTTAAAGGGAATCCCCACGCCGAAAAAACGGCGTGAGGGTTCCCCCCAAATCCATGTCAGACCCTCATCCGAGCACGCAGCCTGGCAGGCCAGGAAAGGGGTGGGGACGAACGAGCGCCCCCCCCCTCCTGAGCCGTACCAGGCCGCGTGCCCTCAACATGGGGGGTGCCCTGGGGAAAGGGGGGCCGTGCGGCCCCCCCACCCCAAAGCACCTTGTCCCCATGTTGATGAGGACAAGGGCCTCTTCCCGACAACCCTGGCCGTTGGTTGTCGGGGTCTGCGGGCGGGGGCTTATCGGAATCTGGGAACCCCCTTTAATAAGGGGGCCCCCAGATACCGGCCCCCCACCCTATGTGAATGAATATGGGGTACGATGTACCCCTACCCATTCACCTAAGGTGTAAAATGTAAAGTAAAAAAAAAACACCCCACACTTTTGAAAAAATAGTTTATTGCACTGCTCCGGGGGTCTTCTTCCGTCTTGGGGGTCTTCTCGCCGGACTCCCCCGCCATTTACCAAGCTCTTTTACCGAGCGGGGGAAGTCCGGCTACCTTCTTCGTCGTCGCCGCCGTCTGGGGGTCTCGATCCGCCTTCGGGGGTCTTCTTCCGTCTTGGGGGTCTTCTCGCCGGACTCCTCCCCTCTCTTCTGCTCTTTTACCTAGCTCTTTCACGAGGGGAGGTGTCCGGCTACCTTCTTCGTCGTCGCCGCCGTCGTCTGGGGGTCTCGATCCGCCTTCGGGGGTCTTCCGGGGGTCTCTTCTGTTCTTGCGGCGGTCGTCGTCTTCCGCGCCGCCGGCGCCTTGTCCTTCTTCTTGTCCTTCTTGTTCTTCTTCTTCTTCCGATGTTGACCCGACGCTCTCTCTGCCCGGAATGCCTGTGCCGCTCTGAGCTCGGACTTATATAGGGACATGGGCGACAGGGTCACATGTTCATGTCACATGGTGACCCCGCCCCCTTGTGTTGTCACAGTCCCGGAGGATGCTGGGACTGTGACATCGCAAGGGGGCGGGGTCACCATGTGACATGAACATGTGACCCTGTCGCCCATGTCCCTATATAAGTCCGAGCTCAGAGCGGCACAGGCATTCCGGGCAGAGAGAGCGTCGGGTCAACATCGGAAGAAGAAGAAGAACAAGAAGAACAAGAAGGACAAGAAGAAGGACAAGGCGCCGGCGGCGCGGAAGACGACGACCGCCGCAAGAACAGAAGAGACCCCCGGAAGACCCCCGAAGGCGGATCGAGACCCCCAGACGACGGCGGCGACGACGAAGAAGGTAGCCGGACACCTCCCCTCGTGAAAGAGCTAGGTAAAAGAGCAGAAGAGAGGGGAGGAGTCCGGCGAGAAGACCCCCAAGACGGAAGAAGACCCCCGAAGGCGGATCGAGACCCCCAGACGGCGGCGACGACGAAGAAGGTAGCCGGACTTCCCCCGCTCGGTAAAAGAGCTTGGTAAATGGCGGGGGAGTCCGGCGAGAAGACCCCCAAGACGGAAGAAGACCCCCGGAGCAGTGCAATAAACTATTTTTTCAAAAGTGTGGGTGTTTTTTTTTTTTTACTTTACATTTTACACCTTAGGTGAATGGGTAGGGGTACATCGTACCCCATATTCA
>CM053033.1:40568470-40664413 GCA_028564925.1 Lithobates sylvaticus
ATAAGATTTCCTGTGGAATGGGAAGTTCTTGCTTTTTTACAAAGGTACTGTATATGCACTCACAAAACTGTCCATAGATCTGAAGATACAGTATAAAGTAATAATTCAATACAAGCATGCAACAAACTTTGCTTGATATACAAGCTAATTTAACAGAACAGTGCAAGTAACAAAATGATAAATGTGATGTGCAGATTTCATACTAAGTAAAGTGAACTCTGATTGGTCTCTTCATGTACTGCATATTGATCTCAGCACTAGAGTTGGGCGAACGGTTAGGGGCGAGTAAAAGTTTGGGCCCAACATCGTCTGTTCACCCGTCCAGCGAACACCCAAATTTGCAGGGCGTTGGGCAGGTGTTTACCTCACTGAATGCCCTGCAATGCACTGCGCACTGCACAATGCATTCTAGGCCCTGATTGGGCAAAGCTTTGCCCAATCAGGGCGCAGTGAATAGCTGGTTGTTAAGGAGTGGGGCCAGGGCGTCCTTAACAACCGATGAGTCTTTTGCTGTAAATGGGCTTCCCCGCTCACTGCTAAATGAAAAAAAAAAAAAACATCACCGGCAATATAAAAGAAGAAAAAATGGCATGAGGGTCCCCCCAAAGTCCATAACAGACACCTACCTGAGCATGCAGCCTGGCAGGTCAGGAGGGGGGGGAGCGGATGAGCGAGCGACCGTCAAATGCCTGGCTTGCTGTTTGACAGTTCTTATATAGGTAAGGGATGGAGCCACCTGGCGACATCACCTGGTGGCATTGCGTCTCTTTTGATGTCACTGACCGGTGAATGCTGGTGTAGTTCCTGAGACAGTACAGCAGGACAACCTCTGTTCCTATGCCACCAACCTGTTCAAATCAATCCTATCTGAGGCTACTGATTTAGACAGGATCCATCATCTACCTGAACGTATCCCCAGAGATGTGATACTATGCCTGCACTTTTTCCATATAAAGGATCATCTAATGTCCGCAACACGCAGTAGAAACTAGATACCTTCTCATTACGCTCACCTCCAATTTTATGCGTATCTCTCTCAGTATACGATTCAAAAGTGCAAAAATCTCAATACCATCACTAAATCTCTCCGCAACCACAAAATTAGCTACAGATGGGGTTACCCCACTAAGATTACTATCACCCAAGATGGCTCTACATATTGGTTGATTCCCTTGAAAAAGGCCTTTTAATTTTAAAGACCTGGAACATTATCCCTGAGCCACAAAATTCTGTATCATCTCCAAAAGAGACCCAGCATGTGGACCCAGAATGGTGTCTAGTAACCATGAAGAGCTCTTGTAAACACAGCTAATACTGGTTGACAACTCACTGATCCTGCAATACTGGGATATCTTATTCACCTGTTGTATAACTTTATCAAGCTATACCTTTATTTTATTGCACTTTAACATTAGTATGTATGCACGTTTTTTTTTAGTTTTTTTTACATTATAGTTATGCAGGTCACTATTATCATTTGATACAATTGTGCCAACATTTGGTTGTGATATTTTATTTTTTATTTGAATTTATGCACATTATCACATGGGGTGGTTGGCAACACCTCATGCTATTCCTTGTTAACACTAGGGCTGGGCGAATGGTTCGGTCCGAGCATAAGTTTGGGCCGAACTTTGGTTGTTTGGGTGTTCTGCAGAACACCGAACAATATGCGTGTTCAGGGGAAAATTCGAAAGCCACCGGAACACTGTTAAAGTCTACAGGACATTAACATGAAAAATCAAAAGTGTTAATTTTAAAGGCTTATATGCAAGTTATTGTATTAAAAAGTGTTTGGGGACCCGGGTCCTGCCCCAGGAGACATGTATCAATGCAAAACAAGTTTTAAAAATGGCCATTTTTTTCGGGAGCAGTGATTTTAATAATGCTTAAAGTGAAACAATAAAAGTGAAATATTCCTTGAAATTTTGTACTTGGGGGTGTCTATAGTATACCTGTAAAGTGGCACATTTTTCCCGTGTTTAGAACAGTCCCTGCACAAAATGACATTTCTAAAAGGAAAAAAAGTCATTTAAAAGTACTCGCGACTATAATGAATTATTGTTCCCAGCAATACAGATTAAAGTCATTGAAAAAAACGGCATGGGATTCCCCCAGTCCATTACCAGGCCCTTTGGCCCTGGTATGAATATTAAGGGAACACAGGCATCCAACACATTTGAACAGATCGATGGGCTGCACTAAAGGAATCAGGCTCCAAAGGTAGTGATAAGATAAATATTTATTAATAATAAAGACACACATGAACACAGCAAACTCAAACAAGCAAGAACACAAATAACACAGCAAACCCCCAAGCCCTAATCTAACTAACTAACTAACAATACACACAAGGCAATAGAACATATATATATACATGTATATTCAAGGCAGGGAGGAGAGACAAGGGGGTAAACAGGAAGCAAGGGAACATCAAGGCTGGAATCAGGGGACGGGTCTCATGAACCAGGTAAAGGGGGACAGCATCCAGGAAAGGGCAGGAAGGGAATAAAGGGTCAGATTGCAGGTACAGGTGACAGGTCCAGGATCAGGTTACAGCACAGGCAAGACAAGGCTACAGAACGGAATACTGAAGCACTGAGCTTCAGTGAGGGACAGGCTTATAAAGACACAGCAGTTCAACAGGTGCCGCCTGATTCCTGGCATGTCCATCTGCTGGGAGACACCCGCTGGTGGCCACCAGAACTGCACCCTTTGATGTTGAAGGAACTAGTGACACCACCAGGCGATCCAGGTAATAACACCATTCCTGACAATGTCCATCGGCTGGGAGACCCCTGCTGGTGGCCACCAGAACTGCACCCTTTGCTGCCAAAGGAAGCAGTGACACCAGCAGGCGATCCAGGTAACAGCACCGTTCCTGACAGTTCCCCCCCCTAAGGAGTGGCCTCTGGACACTCCATTCTGCCCTAGATCTGGCAGTGCAGGTAAAAGTGGAAGAGTCCCAAAAAGTCTTCTCTGTGACGGCAGACTTACTTGCGCTCTCAGGCCAGAGTCTCTTAACCTACTAGGAGGCGTGACACCCGAGTCCGACAACGGGACATGTACCCCACCACCAGGGTCTGGAGGTTTAGATCTGGAAATAAAAACAGACAGGGCAGCAGGCTCCGGGTCATCAGGCTGGGCAGCGGGCACCAGGTCATCAGGCTGGGCAGCGACCTTCGGGTCATCAGGCTGGCCAGCGGACAGGAACTCATCAGGCTGGGATGCGGACAGGAACTCATCAGGCTGGGCAGGGCTGGGCAGCGGACAGGAACTCATCAGGCTGGGCAGCTGACAGGAACTCATCAGGCTGGGAGACCCCTGCTGGTGGAACCACCAGAACAGGAATCAGGCTCATCAGGCTGGGCAGCAGACAGGAACTCATCAGTGGCAGGAACCAGCAGACAGGAACTCATCAGGCTGGGCAGCGGACAGTTCCTCATCAGGCTGGGCAGCCTACAGGAACTCATCAGGCTGGACAGGAACTCATCATTCTGCCCTAGATCTGGCAGTGCATGTAAAAGTGGAAGAGTCCCAAAAACTCTTCTCTGTGACGGCAGACTTCCTTGCGCTCTCTGGCCAGAGACTCTTAACCTACTAGGAGGCGTGCCACCCGAGTCATCCTCAGGCTGGGCAGCAGACAGGACCACACCAGGCTGGGCAGCAGACTGGAAGTCATCAGGCTGGGCAGCATACAGGAACTCATCAGGCAGGGCAGCAGACAGGGTCACCTCAGGCTGGGCAGCAGGCACCAACTCATCAGGCTGGGCAGCGAGCTTCAGGTCATCAGGCTGGGCAGCGAGCTTCAGGTCATCAGGCTGGGCAGCGGACAGGAACACATCAGGCTGGGCAGCGGACAGGAACACATCAAGCTGGGCAGCAGACAGGAACTCCTCAGGCTGGGCAGCAGACAGGAACACCTCAGGCTGGGCAGCAGCTGGGCAGCGGACAGGAACTCCTCAGGCTGGGCAGCAGACAGGAACACCTCAGGCTGGGCAGCAGACAGGAACACCTCAGGCTGGGCAGCAGACAGGAACACCTCAGGCTGGGCAGCAGACAGACAGGAACTCATCAGGCTGGGCAGCAGACAGGAACACCTCAGGCTGGGCAGCAGACAGGAACACCTCAGGCTGGGCAGCAGACAGGAACACCTCAGGCTGGGCAGAAGACAGGAACACATCAGGCTGGGCAGCAGACAGGAAGCACTCATCAGGCTGGGCAGCAGACAGTGGCTCATCAGGCTGGGCAGCAGACACTGGCTCATCAGGCTGGGCAGCAAACAGTGGCTCATCAGGCTGGGCAGCAAACAGTGGCTCATCAGGCTGGGCAGCAGACAGGGCACATCAGGCTGGGCAACAGGCACGGGCACATCAAGCTGGGCAGCAGACAGGCACATCAAGCTGGGCAGCAGACAGGGCACATCAGGCTGGGCAGCAGACACGGGCTCATCAGGCTGGGCAGCAAACACGGGCACATCAGGCTGGGCAGCAGACTCAGGCTGGGCAGCATCAAGCTGGGCAGCAGACACGGGCACATCAAGCTGGGCAGCAGACACGGGCACATCAAGCTGGGCAACAGGCACGGGCACATCAAGCTGGGCAGCAGGCACGGGCACATCAAGCTGGGCAACAGACACGGGCACATCAAGCTGGGCAGCAGGCACATCAAGCTGGGCAGCTGGCACAACAAGCTGGGCACGGGCACATCAAGCTGGGCAGCAGGCACGGGCACATCAAGCAGGGCAGCGGGCACATCAAGCTGGGCAGCAGGCACTGGCACATCAGGCTGGGCAGCAGGCACGGGCACATCAGGCTGGACAGCAGGCACGGGCACATCAGGCTGGGCAGCAGGCACGGGCACATCAGGCTGGGCAGCAGGCACGGGCACATCAGGCTGGGCAGCAGGCAGTGGGTCATCAGAATGGAAGGCAGGCAGCGGGTCATTAGACTGGAAAACTGGCAGCGGATCATCAGACTGGAAAACTAGCAGTGGGTCATCAGACTGGAAAACTGGCAGCGGGTCATCAGACTGGAAAACTGGCAGCGGGTCGTCAGACTGGAAACCTGGCAGCGGGTCATCAGACTGGAAAACTGGCAGCGGGTCATCAGACTGGAAAACTGGCACCTGGAAAACTGGCAGCGGATCATCAGACTGGAAGGCTGGGACGTCAGGCTGGAAGGCTGGAATATCAGGCTGGAAGGCCGGCACCAGGACATCAGACTGGAAGGCTGGGACGTCAAGCTGGAGGGCTGGCACCAGGACATCAGACAGGGAAGCTGAGACATCAGGCTGGAAGGCCGGCACCAGGACATCAGACTGGAAGGCTGGGACATCAGGCTGGAAGGCTAGGACATCAGGCTGGATTGCTGGCACCTCCGGCTGGAACTCTGGCGCTTCAGGCTGGGACAGATTAGTGGGCGTGGAGGCAGATTGGGTTACTGGCAGGATCGTTTTGGTCGGGAAGAACTTTCGTTTTTTCTTTGACTTGGTCGCTGAAGCTTTGTAGGTTGGGGGTGCAGAAGACAGGAAAGGAGTGTTGGGATATGGCAGAGAAGAGGTAACAGTAGCTGGGGGAAGTTCTTGTGGATTAGTAGGCAGCTGAGAAGAGGCAGGGGGGTTGTATGCAGGATAGGTACAGGGAGAAGAGACCGGATATGAATATTTGGTTGGGAGCAATGTATACTGGGTGGCAACTGAGTTTGGCATGGGTGATGGGGAAACATACATTTGGGTAGGCTGGTGTCTGATGGCAGAAGTGGTGGGTTTGGCTGGGGCTAATTTTACCATGTCAGACCATGCTGAAAGTATGGGTTGTACAAACTGTGGATTTAAGTTTCCCTGTCTAACAAAAGACTGAGCAGACACAATGCACTCAGCAATCACCTGTGGGGAACAGCCAGCGTAGTGCTCACAGAAATCAGCAGGATCATCTTCAAAAAGCCATACTAGGGATACAACCTGATTCATATTAAAAGGGGGAGTGTAATCATCATGGCCTTCAGGAATACAGGGCAGGGCCAGCTCTGTACAAATCTTGATCAGAGGCTGTACGTCCTCAAAAAGAAAACTGCCCTGATCAACGAAAACATGGGCCATACGGATGCACTCCAGTAGTTGCTCCCTAGTATAGTCACCCAAAGTCTGATAACAAAAATCTCTTTCTTCCATTGCCAGGAGCGAAAGATACAATATATCTTCCGGATGCATCTTTCTTGGCAATAGCAAGTGTCCAGACCCAAATTCCCAAGTGCAGCCGATCTGTTTGTATGGCTTCAGTATTCTGTCATGAAAGGAGCCTGAACACAGGCATCCAACACAAGTGAACAGATCGATGGGCTGCACTAAAGGAATCAGGCTCCAAAGGTAGTGATAAGATAAATATTTATTAATAATAAAGACACACGTGAACACAGCAAACACAAACAAGCAAGAACACAAATAACACAGCAAACCCCCAAGCCCTAATCTAACTAACTAACTAACAATACACACAAGGCAATAGAACATATATATACATGTATATACAAGGCAGGGAGGAGAGACAAGGGGGGAAACAGGAAGCAAGGGAACATCAAGGCAGGAATCAGGGGACGGGTCTCAGGAACCAGGTAAAGGGGGACAGCATCCAGGACAGGGCAGGAAGGGAATAAAGGGTCAGATTGCAGGTACAGGTTACAGGTCCAGGATCAGGTTACAGCACAGGCAAGACAAGGCTACAGAACGGAATACTGAAGCACTGAGCTTCAGTGAGGGACAGGCTTATATAGTCTCAGCAGTTCAACAGGTGCCGCCTGATTCCTGGCATGTCCATCTGCTGGGAGACCCCCGCTGGTGGCCACCAGAACTGCACCCTTTGATGTTGAAGGAAGTAGTGACACCACCAGGCGATCCAGGTAATAACACCATTCCTGACAATGTCCATCGGCTGGGAGACCCCTGCTGGTGGCCACCAGAACTGCACCCTTTGATGCCAAAGGAAACAGTGACACCAGCAGGCGATCCAGGTAACAGCACCGTTCCTGACAGTCCCTCTGTCCTTCCTCCCACGGCATCCCTCTGTCCTCTTCCCACGACATTACTCTGTCCCTCCTCCCATGGCATCCTTCTGTCCTCATCCCACGGCATCTCTCTGTCCTTATCCCACAGCGTCCCTCTGTCCTCATCCCATGGTGTCCCTCCTCCCATTGAGTCCCTCTGTCCTTATCCCATGGACTTCCCTTTGTCCTTATCCCACAGCATCCCTCTGTTCCTCCTCCCACGGCATCCCTCTGTCCCTTCTCCCACAGCGTCCCGCCTTCCACGGCCTCCCTCTGTCCCTCCTCCCACTGCATCCCTCTGTCCTCCTCCCACGACCTCCCTCTGTCCCTCCTCCCACGGCATCCCTCTGTGCCTCCTCCCATGGTGTCTCTCTGTCCTTCTCCCACAGAGTGCCTCTGTCCCTCCTCCCACATTGTCCCTCTGTCTCACCCCCACTGCCTCCCTCTGTCCCTCCTACCATGACCTCCCTCCTCCCATGGTGTTCCTCTTCCCATGGCGTCCCTCTGTCCCTCCTCCCATTGAGTCCCTTTGTCCCTCCTCCCCTGGCCCCCTTATGTCCCTCCTCCCATGGCCTCCCTCCTCCCACAGCGTTCCTCCTCCCACAGCATTCCTCTGTCATCATCCCACGGCGTACCTCCTCCCATGGCATCCCTCTATCCTTCTATCCTCATCCCGCGGCATCCCTCTGTCCCTCCTCCCTTGGCGCCCCTCTGTACCCCCTCCCACGTTGTCCCTCTGTCCCTCCACCCATGGCGTCCCTCTTTCTGCATCCCATGAATCATCCCATGAAGATGACAGGGCGGGTCTTAAACGGGAAGGGGTGTTTTTGCTACCCAAGCACATGTAAGAAAACATCATTTATGCAAACGTTTGATGACTAAATGAATACAGTGTTTGTTTGAAAGTTGCATTTTTCAGACACTTGAGGAAGGCCAGTTGGAAAAAGAATTCCCATTCAGAACTCTGTGGGTGATTTTATAAAAATCCCTGCACAGATTATCTTTACCTGGTATGGAAATATAAAGAAATTGTGACTTCTAAGTAGTTAGGTTATTTGATGATATTCCAAGCTCAGAATTCAGTTTTTGTCACTATGGGAACATGAATCATTTCCAAACCTTAGGTTTGCCATCACTTTGATCTGAAACTGTTTAAACAGACTATGAAACTTTATAGGTTTAACGTGAAATACTAGATACTAAAATATGCCACCTATATACCTCCAAGAGCAAAATATATTAACTGTAATATGGAAGAGGGCTTCAATAGATAATGGAAAGGAAAAAATCAGAGGTCATATTTGAGTAGGCATCACAAACTAAATCCCAAATCCATTTTACTCTGTAAATTCACAATAGTCCTGGTTTTAACCTAATGTTATTTTAAATTCACATATAACCAAAAAAAGTTCTTTGAAAATTGAAAGGTCCTTGCACTTTGGTTTTATTCAATATTTATAAAACAAGGCATTCAGTATTAGACATGCAGTCTGAAGAGCTATTTACCAACCCTAATGCCTGTTATGCTTCATGAAGTGGAAAAATCTTTCATAAAATCAAGATTGACATTTTACCTGATATTGATGCTCATATTATCAGTAAGCCCCCATACACACGGTCAGACATTCCGACCACAAAATCAGTCAGAATTTTTCCGAGGGATTTTGTCCGAAACTGGTGTTGCGTACACGCGGTCGGACAAAGTTGTCGGAAAATCCGATCGTTCGGAACGTGATGACGTTCATTTGTTACGACGGGACTATGTTCAGGCTAGTAGCCAATAGCTTTGGTCTCGTAATTTGATCTGAGCATGCGTGGCACTTTGTCTGATCGGAATTCTCTACAAATGATCGGACAAAGTCCGATCGGATTTTGTTGTTGCAAAATTTGAGATCCTGCTCTCAAATTTTTTCAGTCGGAATTCCCGATGGAAAAAGTCCGACAGAGCCCACACACGATCGGATTTTCCGACAATATAATCCGATCGTACCTTTTCCGTCGGATTTTCCAACCGTGTGTACAGGGCATAATACAACGACTTATGCATTGCTCAGCACTACTTTATGTTGTCTGCATATCTCCATTTCTGGGTTGGGTATCCCTCTAGTATTGACTACTTTATGTATAAAGAGTGTTGCATTTTGTTTTAACTTTTGAATTTTAACCATTGTTGAAATAATATATTACAATTTGAATACTAGTTGCCTCATGTTGTGCCAATAAAGTCCACCTTGTTTGTGATCAATAGGGTTCCTATAATGAGTCATATTGAGATTACGTATGGTGTGGCAGGTGGGAAGATAGTTGAGGGTTGGTAAGCAGGGTGCTTTTATTAAAGCAATAAAGATTTGCTTATCTTTAGCTGAGGGCTCACTTCACTTTAACATGAAAACAAGCTGAAAAAGCAGAAACTGCATTCCTTGTTTATGCCAATACTTCACCCCAAAAGGCCTCCCTTCAGGACTGACTGTTAAATGCTCAGACACAATGCAGGCAATAGATCTGTGTTAATATATCTGGTTGGTTGATATTCTCTAATAACGGCTCCTATAAACAATATCACACCCCACCGCGCCAGTCCCTCCAACAATGAGTGGATGAGTGGATGTGTCTGTGCACCACACCCCTATATCCAATTAAACTAATAAGTCTACCAGCTGCCACTCTCACAAATATAAATGACAAAAAAATAGATTATAATCACACAAATAATGATAAAGAAAAGTGCAGAAATATAATCCAGCAGCGCTAAAAAAAAAAAAAAGTGCTAAAAGGTGTATATATACTCTACACAGTGTGCAAACTATATTAGACCATAATAATTAATTAATTCAAATACATAACACCACGTGAAGTGATATTAAATTGAAAAAAGGAAAAAAGAGTCCATATATGATAGTGCTGAAAAATCAAAAACAATCTTCAAAGGAAATAAATCCACCACAGTACATCCAGTGAATAATTTGTAAAATCTTCCACCACACCGACGTGATTACTGAGCCCTCTCCCCGTGAGACCGCACTCACCAGATGGTGTTGCCTTACACTCTCGTGTTTGGAAAATTATCAATTAAACCACCCCTGGTTTACCGATGCGATCCCTCCGAGATGTAGCTTGCCATATGTGAAAAAATGAAATAAACAATGCATGAGACAGATCTCTCCACTGAGGCTTGTATAGTCATATCCAATGTGAGTGAGGGCAAAGTATATTAGGTAACCAGTTCTCCATCAAGAGCTTAGGCGTTTACACTCCATCCTTCCCAGCTCTGCACTAGTGGGAATGGAAGGCTCTGTGAGACAGGTAGAGACTAAACTTCTGTCAGCTGAATTGTATTAACAGACTGCCTGTTAATACAATTCAGCTGACAGAAGTTTAGGCCTTAGAGGAAGTAAAGGCAAATAATTAAAAAAAAAAAATGCACCCTGCAAGGCAAAGGCATAATAAGCTAGTATGCATAGCATACTAGCTTATTATGAATAACTTACCCAAGAACGAAGCCCCCAAAGCGGTCCTCCGTCTTCATCTTCACTGCTGCCATGTATCCCGGAGTGACTACTGGGTCTCGCTGCTCCGGCGTTGTGATTCGCCGAAGCCGAAGCCGCAATGACTTCACTCCCGGGCATGCGCACAGGAGCCGCCACGAGCGGCATATCACCCCTATCTAAGGCATGCTCAGTGCGCATGCGCCATAGACAACGGTGCCTGTCTTTTAGCAAATATCTCCTAAACCGTGTAGGTTTAGGAGATATTTTTTGGACCTACAGGTAAGCCTTAATATAGGCTTACCTTTAGGTCAAACTGGTTTGTAAGGGTTTACAACCACTTTAATAGTTATTGGTAGATCTAAAAGCCAGCTAAACACAAAGTGTGCAAGTTGTTTATTAAGCAGTGTTGCTCAAGAAACACCACAGGGGCTATGCAAGAGACTCTGTCTGATTAATTTTTTTATTCCATCAAGTTTTATTCCATCAAATGTAATGCCAAACATATTAGATCCTAAATCAGCTTTTTTGTGTGATATTAACACCTGTCTACTTTAATATGAGTGCACAATGCATGCTCATGGTTTTTAGATGAGTTTTTTTTTTTTTTCTTTAGCATAACTTGAGTGCATAAGGTCCACTCTCTACACTAGTTTTAAGGCTTGTAGAAATAAAATGGAGATTTTACATTGCATATGAAATAGCTTAACCACTTTACAGGGCACTTTTACCCCCTTCCTGCCCAGGCCAATTTTCAGCTTTCAGCACTGTCGGACTTTGAATGACAATTGCGCGGCCATGCTATACTGTACCGATATGACATTGTTCATCTTTTTTTCTCCCACAAATAGAGCTTTCTTTTGGTGGTATTTGACCACCACTGTTTATTTTTTGCACTACAAATAAAAAAAACAGACAATTATGAAAAAAAAAGTTTTCTCTGTTTCTGTTTTAACATTTTGTAAATAAGTATTACTGTTTACTCCTTCACTGACAGGCACTGATGGGCACTGATGAGGGGGCACAGATGAGGTGGCACTGGTAGGCACTGATGAGGAGGCACTAATATGCAGCACTGATGGGCACTGATAGGTGGCAGTAATATGCAGAACTGAAGGGCACCCATAGGCACTGATACTCAGCACTGATGGGCGGCATTGATAGATGCCAGATAGGCAGCACTGATGAGGAGGCACTGACAGGCATTACTGATGAGCACTGACTGGCATTACTAATGGGCACTGATTCGCATCACTTGTGGGTACAGGTGGGCACTAATTGGCATCACATATGGGTACAGGTGGGCAACACTAGTTGGGCACTGGTGGGCATTGCTGATGGGTCTGCACCAATAATCAATGCGCTGATGGCAGTAGAGTTGCTGATTGGCTCTCCTCTCCTTGTCAGCGTGAATGGAGGAAAGCTGATAAATGGCACTTCCTGGTCACCATGTGATCAGCTGTGATTGGATATGTCATAGGCACTTTACCTAGATAGGAGATGCGTTGTGTCGGATTGACACGCCACACCACCGATCACCATGCTGTGCACCCCTGGGGGCAAACATAAGTGGCTTATCCTGCTGGACGTCATATGATGTCCAGTCATAGAACCACCCTGCAGCCGTCATTTTACATACGGTGGTCGGGAAGTGGTTAAAGTGGAACTAATGTCTCTCAATCAATATTATTTATTTGTAATCTGTATGCTGCTAGAATTAGTAAATAGACAGGAGGGTATAATATATTTACTTGTTTTAAACATTTTTATTTTACATTTGTTTAAGTTGCTTCATGGTTTCTGGCCTAGGCCAAAATATGTTATACTGTACATCTCAGGAGTCTTTATAGGCATTTTTGCACTTCAGTGGCAAGCTTCTCTTGCATAAAGGTAAAGGTGGGTAATACATGTAAAGATTAGCAATGCATAGATCCATCATCCATAGATTCCCCCATCCATGCCAAACAGCTTGAATGGATGAATGTCTTGCTGCCGTCACACAAGGCTGTCTGAATACCCAAACAGTGACTGCATATGACTGGATAGAGTCACTGTTTGGATGCAATTTTTCCACTGGAGTCTTTTAATTTCTCAGTCAAAGTTTGTTGAGCCTGGTGATATCAGCAGGGTCACCCCCAACTTGAAGTTCAGCTGATTCTTAGGAATGGACCAAAATCCAAGCCGTGTATAAACAGCTTAACTGTCAAGTTCTTGTAAAAAAAAAAAAAAGATTTGTTTATTCAAATTTTACTTTCCACTTAGCAGAGGGTCTGTCTTTAGTTACATTCAATACAATGCAGGGGGGGGGGGCTTAAACCTTCACTTAAAATAACTCTTTCAGTTTATTGTAGGTGACAATTACATCTAAAGTCCCCACTTCTTTCCAACTGAATGTTTTGCTTACTCTTGAACCATTACATACATAGGCAACAACCATTTCACTTTCATTTATTTCCATAAGCAACCTTCCCTTGACATTTAAAGTCTACTAAAAATATGCCCCTTTAAGGCCGGTTTCACACTGGGGCGGTGGGGGCGGCGGCGGGAAAGCAGCGTTATATTTAGCGCTGCTTTACCGTCATTTTAGCCGCGGTATTCGGCCGCTAGCAGGGTGGTTTTAACCCCCGCTAGCGGCCGAAAAAGGGTTAAACCCCCCGGTAGCGGCCGAAAAAGGGTTAAACCCCCCGCAAAGTGCCGCTTCAGCGGCTCTTTGCAGGCGGTATTACCGCGGGATCCCCGTGGTGTCCCATTGATTTCAATGGGTAGGAGTGGCGAATACACCGCTCCAAATATGCGGCTAGCAGGACTTTTTTTTACCGTAGCTAGCTAGCCCTCCGGCTTTCACACTGGAGTTAAAGGACCCGTTTTTTTCAGGCGCATTACGGGCGCTATTTTTAGCGCTGTAGCGCCTGAAAAACGCTTAGGTGTGAAAGGGGCCTAAAAGATAATCCATTAGAGGAGCCTTACTATTAGCAGCATGTAATGTATTATTCTCAGGGGAACCTAAAAACTCTGAATAAAGGACTTTAAAGGTGGGTGGTCTCTCAAAGAAACATTGCAACCGACTTAAAGTGGGAGAAAACTCCCTTTGTTATTTTGTACCTACAGGTAAACTTATAATAAGGCTTACCTGTAGGTACAGCAGTGGTGGCCTGTCCATAGGGGGCGCCCGGGTGCCGCCCCCTCCCCCTGCTGTAGTCACAAAAATAAAGATATATATATTTTGTTGAAACTGCCCCTTTAAGAAAAAAAAATGTCCTTTTACTACGTGCACTGTGTTCGGGCGCTGGACACAGTGCACTATGGGAAGCGTCATGTCAATGCAATCACGAGATTGTAGATGCGGTGCTTCATTGGCGGGGTTTGGAGATGCTTTGCGGCGCAATCGATCGCGCCGACCAGCATCTGCCCAGCCGGGTACTTTGTTCTCAGTGTGAGAAGAAAAACACTTCCAGCGGGCTACAAAAAGATGGCCGCCGTGAGGACTAATCCCTGTGTGTTCAGTGGAGAGGGGACGCCCCTCCCCTCTCCACTGAGCACACAGAGAAAACCAGGAAGGAATGGACGGGAACCAGCCTCACTGCTTTGCTTTTTTTTGTACAGCCGCTGAATTAGACAGGCTTTCTTATGTGTGGGTGGGTATCCCAGGATCGCACTGGCGTTCCACCTGATGGGTGGCCACGTGCCAGATGTTGCTGAGTGGACCCTGTGATGTGATGTCAGGCGAGGCAGGGAGCTGATCACTGATGCACGGAGCTGGCAGTGCTGAGTCTGAGCTCAGCTCAGTGTATCTAAGGTGAGTGTGGGGATCAAAGGTGACAGTAATGTACATCGCTGAGTGTGTGTGTGTCTCTCTCTTCCCCTGGGCTCCTCTGATAGGCTGCTTTCAGGGCTGGCTCAGAATCCTCTTTGCTCCACTTTCCTTCTACTTAGCTGCTCCGTATCCTCCAGCTCCTGCCCTGCTTATAGTAACTATGGGAAAGTTTGAGAGCTGTGAGTAGGAGAACCTGGAATAGAGAGACAGAAGATGGCAGTCTGTGCTGGAGGAACGAGAGAACATATGGTAAAAATAAGGGGAGGAGGCAGTCTGAGCAAAGCCACCAGCTGGAGGAAGCAGCTAAACATTGTACACCGATAGACTTCAATATCCTCTGTGATAACCCTGCCCCCCCCCCCTCTGCACCAACAGCCTTTCTCTGCCCTCACACACAACTGAGAGTACAGGGAAGGCTGACAGGTTAGTGGATGTCTCCCGGTGCTGCGAACTGAGCTAAGGAATTAGAATCTCTCTCTATCTTACTATGATCTGTGAGGCTGTGCTGTATACTATATGTCCTGTGAGGCTGCGTTGTATACTCTGTTCTGTGAGGCTGCGCTGTATACTATATGTCCTGTGAGGCTGCGCTGTATACTATATGTCCTGTAAGGCTGCGCTGTATACTATATGTCCTGTGAGGCTGCGCTGTATACTATATGTCCTGTGAGGGCTGCCCTATATACTATATGTCCTGTGCGGCTGTTCTGTATACTCTGTCCTGTGAGGCTGCGCTGTATACTATATGTCCTGTGAGGCTGCGCTGTATACTATATGTCCTGTAAGGCTGCGCTGTATACTATAAGTCCTGTGAGGCTGCGCTGTATACTATATGTTCTGTGAGGCTGCGCTGTATACTATATGTTCTGTGAGGCTGCGCTGTATACTATATGTTCTGTGAGGCTGCGCTGTAAACTATATGTCCTGTGAGGCTGCGCTGTATACTATATGTTCTGTGAGGCTGCGCTGTATACTATATGTCCTGTGAGGGCTGCCCTATATACTATATGTCCTGTGCGGCTGTTCTGTATACTCTGTCCTGTGAGGCTGTGCTGTATACTATATGTCCTGTGAAGCTGCGCTGTATACTATATGTCCTGTGAGGCGGCGCTGTATACTATATGTCCTGTGAGGCTGTGCTGTATACTCTGTGTCCTGTGAGGCTGCGCTGTATACTCTATGTCCTGTGAGGCTGCGCTGTATACTATATGTTCTGTGAGGCTGCGCTGTATACTATATGTTCTGTGAGGCTGCGCTGTATACTATATGTTCTGTGAGGCTGCGCTGTATACTATATGTTCTGTGAGGCTGCGCTGTATACTCTGTCCTGTGAAGCTGGGCTGAATACTCTTGACACTATGGGTGGAATACAGGGGACAGAGCGGGTGGATTCTATAAGTGGTGTGGCTTATTCGAAGTGAGAGTGGTCAAAAAGGAAGGGCAGGGTCTGGCGCCCCCCCATCCTAAAACTTCACCAGCCGCCACTGAGGTACAGTAAATATCTCCTAAATTTGCACCGTATAGAAGATATTTACACGTGCAGCTGGCGGTCACATCCCTGTTCTCAATGAACGGCATGAGAGAGCATGGCATGAATGCCATTGATAGAGCTGTGTCTTGGCCATGATTCACATGATGCAGTGCATACTAGCACATTATGACATTACCCTGTGGGGGGACCAATTTCTTTATTTTTTTTTATATAATCTTTTTTTAACAAACCATTTTTTACATTTAATCTTGACCATCATTTACACTTCTTATCTTATCAAGCAGTAGTATAGGGTTGTATTATTACATACATATTTTTACATATCCATGACCTCTGTTAATTTAACTTTGTTCAACTGATGCAAGTACAGCGAATTTCAGGAGACAGACAGTGAACAGTTCGCAGAGATGTGAACTGTGTGATGAGAGTTTACTGCAAGTTCAATTGAAGCCTATGAAGATAAAATTCACACTGCACCATAGAAATTTGCATCGCACCCGCAGTCAACACGCACAGGACCCTTTTTTTTTTTCCTCTCACCAAATTTGCAAACGCATAGATGTGAACCAAAGCCATGGAATAGTATGCTTTTTACATGACCTGCGAATCTGTGTTTTTCTAAATACATCAAATCGGCTGTAAATTTGCATCAGTGTGAACCCAGGCTGAAGTAGCATATGTGAATATTAAAAAGTTCATAGACAGCTAAATGAAATGTGTTAAAACTCAAGGGATACAATGATATAATGCATGCAATAGCAAATGGGAAGCTCCTTTAAGTTGTATACATTTTCCCTTGGCTTGGGCAGCCAACACATCTTTAATATTTTGTCTGTGGGTGATTTTAGCATTTTTATTTATACTCCCTTCTACAAATAAAGCAGTAGCAGGATTTTCAGGTGCAAGAAGGGCTCCTGGCAGACTTGCAAGTCACGGTATCTATGATACCTTCAGTCAGATCTGGAAAAAAACAAATGAAGCAGGGAAAGCTTAAACAGGTCAGTAAAGTAGGTCAGCCACACTACTGGAAATTCCGTGTTCTTCACAGTATCTTATGTCACATAGCACTGCAATTATCACTACATACATAACACCAACATAATATATAATCAGCACTGTAACTTTTAAATAAGATATTATATCTAATGATTGTTGCAGAAAAAATGGTCAGGGCTCAAGTCACATGTTAAATTAGTCTTTCTGGGACAGGTAGAAACTTCAGAAATTAGATACTATTTGCTGCAGATTTTTCTATAAATTAAACATTTGCATAGTTATATAAGCAATATATACTATGTGTATATCCATCTACACTATATGGCAAAAACTTTGAGGACACTTGGCCATTAGACCTATGATGTTTTTTTTTTAACATCCCATTTCCAACCTATGGGCATTACTATGATGTTTCTCCCCTTTCTGGCTGTAACAACCTCTACTCTTCTGGAAAGGCTTTCCATAACATTTTGGAGTGTCTGTATGAATATTTGCCCATTTTGCAAAGAGAGCATGTGTAAGGTTAATGCTGGACCAGAAGACTGGCAATCAAACTTATAGTAAAGGCCTTCCCCAAACTGTTGATACAAGTTTGGAAATGCACAATTGTACAAAATGATTTTGTGTGCTGTAAAATTACTGCAACAAGTCTCTGTGCTCCTAGTAAGTAAGTAGTAAAAAAAAACAGCAATCTAGACTCAATGAATATCACTCTTCTTTGTTTAGTCTTAAATTCCAGAGACTAAAAATAATTAAAACACTGATCACACCAATTCCGATCGTGTGTATCGAATTCCGATGGACAAAGTGCCACGCATGCTCAGATCACATTACAAGACCAAAGCTATTGGCTACTAGCCTCTACGTAGTCCCGTCGTAGGCAACAAACGTCACCACGTTCAGAATGATCGGATTTTTCGACAACAAAGTCCGACCGTGTGTATGCAACACCAGTGTCGGACTAAATCCGTCGGACAAAATCCTGTGTGCCTGGCTGCGAATACACTAGTGGACCATTCAAACTTTTTTTGCATTGATACATGTCCCCTGGGGCAGGACCCAGGTCCCCAAACACTTTTTTATGACAATACCATGCATATAAGCCTTTAAAATTAGCACTTTTGATTTCTCCCATAGACTTTTAAAGGGTGTTCCGCGGCTTTCGAATTTGCCGCAAACACCCCAGATTGTTTGCTATTCGGCGAACAAGCAAACACCCGATGTTCGAGTCAAACTTACGTTCAACTCAAACATCGGGCTCATCCCTAATCCCCACAGGGGGTTCAACCCACCCTACCCAATACAAAGCACCCCCTTTTGTTTCCTTTAATGATGGTTCTAAGCCAACTAATCAAGGACCCCCATAACTCGATCCTAAAACAGGACAGTAATCAAGTTTGTAAATACAAAGGACATATAACACACTACCCCGTAATGGGACACTGGCCGTTGTATGTCCAAACTCTATTCTGCACTGTCATAAGTCAGTCATTAATGAAAAAAAGCCATATATATGTAGCACACTACTAGTTAGGCTGTTAGCCAGGCTAGGGAAATTTAGTTCTTTAGCTCTACTGTAGTCAGTTGAGCAGCTTGTGATTGCTTTGGTCTGCTCTAAGTTTCACTGGTTGTGAATGGGACTGCTTCCCCCTGTCTTCTGTTGAGTTCTGGAAAGTAGTGGCCCTCGAGAGTCAATTCTACGATTTGAATATTTATGTGGTCTCAGCCAATCTCTGGGGAAGGGTGCCCAGTAAGTGACTGTACACAAATAGTGTGAGGCCTGGATTAGAGGGGTTCTTGTCCAGGAGATGAAGTTCCAAGCTTGAAGGGCTGCTGTCTTTCTGGGCAGTCCAGTTTCTCAATTTGCTCATCAAGGTCCCAGCTGTGGCAGAGATGGGGCCTAATTTACTGAATTTTGCTGGAGCTGACCAAGGGATTTACCCAGGTATCAGATTTGAAGAGCCCACAGGAGACATGTCTGGCTGATATTGGAAGGAGGCATCCAAATATGCAAGGACATTTGTGAGTACAGTCTAGTGTGTGCGATCACAGTGACTGTGTGCTGCTACTATCCCTCATTCATCAGTGTCAGCCTGTGTTTAAAGGTTGACATTCCTTAAGGGGTCCCTGAGTATTTTAGCCTAATATTTGCTGCTGCAAGGACTGATAAAGGAATCTTTGAGGAAGAGACAAATGTCCTCAAGTTACTACTTTGCCCTACAGGAGTGTCCCACAGTTACCCTGCATCCATTTAAGTTCAAGATGAATAAATCATCAGAAAAAGTATACCCTAAAGCCCCATACTCGGATTTTCCGATGGATTCTGTCCTATCGGACAATGTTGTCGGAAATTCCGACCGTGTGTAGGCACCATCGGACAGTTTCCATCGGATTGTCCGACGGACAAAGTTCTATCTCCTGCTGGATAGATTTTTCGACAACAAAGTCCGATCACACCAATTCCGATCGTGTGTATCGAATTCCGACGGACAAAGTGCCACGCATGCTCAGATCACATTACAAGACCAAAGCTATTGGCTACTAGCCTCTACGTAGTCCCGTCGTAGGCAACAAACATCACCACGTTCAGAATGATCGGATTTTTCGACAACAAAATCCGACCGTGTGTATGCAACACCAGTGTCGGACTAAATCCGTCGGACAAAATCCTGTGTGCCTGGCTGTGAATACACTAGTGGACCATTCAGTAGGCCCTTGGGACCATTCAGTGGGCCCCCTACTTTAACAACAAGTACTGGTACAAGCCACATATGCAACCAGTCTATCCAGAATGTCACTACAGGAAAGCATTAATTTATTTTGGTTTCTTCTTGTAAAAGTATTTTGCCTCAATGAACCCCACAATGCCCCAATTTTGTTTATATTGAACCCCTTTAACCTTCACTGCTTTTACATTCCCATTATGTCTTTCTTGAATATGATTAATACAACTTACCAAGCCAACTTCAGTTTTAGTTGATCTCAAATATTATTGAAAGCAATTCTTCAACACTCTAATGTTTTTACCAATATAATAATAGCCACAAGGGCACATCAATTATCTTGTGCAACACATGATACATTTCTGAATTCAATGCATATACCCACCCAACTTCATTTTATTTACTTTATATTTGTAGGTCTTGCACTTTTCTAATTGCATTTCCTTTTGGGGGTGTCTGATAACCAAGTTTTGTTTTCTTTCAGGAATAGATTCCCTCCTCATCAAATAGCCCTTAATTGTCTTAAAATTCTTAAAGGGTAACCACACTTTTGTGGAAAAAGTATGGGAACAAAAAAACATATATTATTGCTACACAAGCCATGATTTAATTAGATTTGATTAAAATTACCCTTTCTTTTCAATTTGCAGCTGCAATATGGCATCCTGGATGTATTCTGTACATAGCTGATGCCACTAAAAAAGTGTCACTTCCTTCTTGTAGTGATTGGTTCACTTATTTTCCCAGAAGTCTGCACTAAGATAAAAGTCAGATTTTTTTTTAACAAAAGTGGAATTACTCTTTAGACCCAAACACTGGACATTTTTATGTGTTACCCTTTAATACATCATCCTGTTGAATTAGATTCCAGTTATTTTTATTACTCTGTTTATTTTTTTTCTGAGAACTTAAAAGAAAAGAATAACTGATCTTGCTTGTTTCTCTGCATCTCCTACTGTTCATTAAAACTTTGCTATCCTGGAGACATGCTTTCAACTAAGTCTTTGTTATCTGATCCTTGCCATAGCCTCTCTTCACAAACCTTTCCAAAAGTTCTACTGCCTGTTTATAAAATAAAATAAAAAACTATTGTTAAACTATTATTGTGTATCCTAAATTATCAAACCATTACCTTCAATTTTAATTTAAAGGTCCATAAAAAATAGCTTTATCTCCACCACAATCAGCAGTGAACATTATGTTGACTGTATTCCTGTTTAAGTAATCTGAAAATTCCTTGAACTGATCTGTTTCCCCACTGCATTTCACAAAGATGGCATCCACATAGTGGATGCAAGCTCTGATATATTTCATGAACTTGCTACTTTCACATCCAAAAAATTCCAAAGAAAAACAAGGTTTGCATATGTCAGAGCTACAGTAGTGCCCATATAAGTCCCACCCAGATTATGAAACCACTGGCTGTTAAAGGGAAAGGCAATGTTTTCTTACACAAACACTCAATGATATAATCAATATACAGCACTTTCTCTTTCCATTACACAGCAACAATTTTAATGCCTTCACTATAACCATACAAATGGTGACAGATTTATCATCATCCATCAAATGATAGCCATCACTTGTATTTTTTGAATAAGTAATAGACTGATCTAAAGACAGCATTAAAACAAAAACCTAAACAGTTTGCAATTCTCTCCATATTTTGACACTATTGGGTGCCCCTGGGATTCTTGGGAGAAAGAAAACTTTTCTCCTCTACTCTGAGCAACAAGAAGCACAGATCATTGTGATATTTAAATGTAGGGCCAGTATTTAGCAATTGAGATATAGAACATTCATTCAACTGTCTCATTCCCTCCACTAATGTGAAACTTAAGGTAAAACTTCCTTTTTAGTTTTGGATAGAGTGGGGAGGGATTAGAACACCTGTCAGTTTTTATTGCTGTCTGTGTCCCCATTAAGGAGATTCACCCTCCCTATTTGTCCTGTATACCAATATCAACGAAAGTGTGAGTAAAAGAAAATCCCAAATTGTATTAGCACAATAATACAGGGAAAATCTTCTAATCTTCTAATCTTCTAGGGACACTAGTTCTGATGACCCTGGCGACCCACAGGGATTCACACATTCTTGCGGGATTTCCTCCCACTTACTGTTTTGGTTTTGGGACAAGAAGTGAAAATAAATTCTCCCCAGTGGAACACAGATGGCAGAAAAAAAAACTCACGTTATTTGTTATAAAGGTAACATTTTATTTTTCTACTAATGTTTCCTATTCTGGTGTTTAATGTGTTTATATAATCAACAAAAGGTTGAGTGAAAAAAAAAAGACAGGTTATAACCCTCACTTACTCTATCCAAAAATGAAGAAAAGGGGTTTAGCCCTTAGTTACACATGTTAACTAATGCTTATAAATAATATTCCAAAGACAAAATTACAAACATTTACCCTTAGCCTGTGGGCTTCTCCACCAGATCGTCAAAATGTATTATCCATTTCAATGTTTTATGTTCCTGGTCAGTCAGATTGTACTTGATGTAAATGGTAAAAGTAAATCACTGACTTAATTTTGAATAAAAGTTGCTTCTAAAACGCATCTAGTGGTGTACTCACAGGCAAGATTGGGATTGGGGGAAGGGGGTTAAAGTAGACCTGTCTATACTAAAGCTTTTCCTTGGTCTTTGAATTACCCAAGTTCAAGTCTATTGCCCCGTACACACAAATGTTGGACAACAAATGTTGGATGTGAGCTTGTTGGCTGAAAGTCCGAGCTTGTGTATGGTCCATCGAACATTTGTTGGCAGACTTTCCGCCAACAAATGTTGGCTAGCAGGTTCTCAAATTGTCCACCAACAAAATTGTTGTTGGAATTTCCGATCATGTGTACACAAGTCCGACGCACAAAAGTTTGCGCATGCTTGGAATCAAGCAGAAGGAGCCGCACTGGCTATTGAACTTCCTTTTTCTTGGCTCGCCGTACGTCTTGTACGTCACCACGTTCCCACTTTCGTAATGTTGGCCAACATTTGTGTGACTGTGTGTATGCAAGACAAATCTGAGCCAACAACCTTCAAACAAAATTCCACGGTTTTGTTGTCGGAAAGTCCGATCGTGTGTACGGGGCATGTGAGTTGCATGGAAGCAGGACAACCAAGTGGACGATATTCAGACAAGCGAATATACTCCTACAACGAGTTTGATTTCTGTAATAGGGGTCCACCATTTCTGGTAAGAGGCCAACTTTACCTTATCATATCTTCAAACATATGTGATTGTTTTCAAGCAGAACATATCAGGCATCTTGCAATGCTCAGGGATTGAAAGCATAGGAGACATATGCAGGAGATTGCCTGAATAAGATTCCACATATGCTGCATCTATTCACTATATGAACTTTGTGTGTTACAAATAAGAGTCACAAAATGCACTTATTATTTATAATAAATTTATTGAATGTTTATTAATTTTGCACATTTTGTTTAGCACTGTTTTTATATTGTGGTTTATGCATCAACAACTCTATAAATTTCCATTATATTGAAGCACATTTGCATCAAGTATTATCTTATGCACAATGATTAATAAATTATATGTTGTCACATTTTATATAGTTTAACACAGGAAATAGCTCTCCATATATATTAATACATTTTATTTTACTTTATTCCTGGTCTTGAGTAGCAGCTGTTTCATCATTTAGACCAGCGCAGAGATTCCAAAATCATTTGTATCTACATTCCTTTGTACACCATAGATGTTAACGCTTTCCCCACAGGATAACACAGTCAGATTCAGTAACACCTGGACCTCTTCATTCTAAAACATGTGTTGCACCATAAGCCCAAAGGACCCATAGTTATATCTTTATAGTATTTATCAGATCTGCTCTTTTTCTGTGTACAAACAGAAAAAACAGTTTAAGACATTCATTTTATAAATTCCTTCACATAAGTTCACTTCAAAATCTGTAAATCAAAGGCAGATGTCAGTGTTAAAATTCAGTTTTACTATCATGAGCTAGGGATGGGCCTGATGTTCGAATTGAATGTAAGTTCAACTCGAACATCGCCTGTTCGATGAATAGCGAACAATTTGGGATGTTCGCTGCAAATTTGAAAGCCACGGAACACCCTTTAAAAGTCTATGGGAGAAATCAAAAGTGCTCATTTTAAAGGCTTATATGCATGGTATTGTCATAAAAAGTGTTTGGGGACCTGGGCCCTGCCCCAGGGGACATGTATCAATGCAAAAAAAAGTTTTAAAAACTGACGTTTTTTCAGGAGCAGTGATTTTAATAATGCTTAAAGTAAAACAATAAAAGTGTAATATTCCTTTAAATTTCCTACCTGGGGGTGTCTATAGTATGCCTGTAAAGTGGCGCATGTTTCCCATGTTTAGAACCGTCTGACAGCAAAATTACATTTCTAAAGGAAAAAAAGTAATTTAAAACTTCTCACGGCTATAATGAATTGTCAGTCCCGGCAATACACATAAAAGTTCATTGATAAAAACGGCATGGGACTCCCCCACAGGGGAACCACAAACCAAAATAAAAAAATAAAAAATGCGTGGGGATCCCCCAATTTCTATACCAGGCCCTTCAGGTCTGGTATGGATATTAAAGGGAACCCCGTGGCCAAAATAAAAAAACATGGTATGGGGTTCCCCCAAAAATCCATAAAAGCCCCTTATCTGAGCACACAACCTGGCAGGCCGCAGGAAAAGAGAGGGGACGAGAGAGCACCCCCCTCCTGAACTGTACAAGGCTACATGCCCTCAGCATTGGGAGGGTGCTTTGGGGTAGCCCTCCAAATCACCTTGTCCCCATGTTGATGGGGAGAAGGGCCTCATCCCCACAACCCTTGCCCGGTGGTTGTGGGGGTCTGCGGGCGGGGGGCTTATCGGAATCTGGAAGCCCCCTTTAACAAGGGGACCCCCAGATCCTGCCTCCCTGTGTTAATTGGTAATGGGGTACAAATGTACCCCTACCATTTCACAAAAAAAAAGTGTCAAAAATGTTAAAAGAAGACAATAGATGGTTTTTGACAATTCCTTTATTAATGTCTTCTTCTTTCCCTACTTCTTCTTCCATCTTATTCTGGTCTTCCTTCGGTGTTATTCTTCTTCCTCCATCTTGTTCTTCCCCCGCTTCTTCCTCTATCTTTCTCCCCTTCTTCCTCCGGTCTTCTTGTCCTGCATCTTTCTCCAGCTTCTTCTTCTTCTCCGCTTCATCCTCTGATCTGCCTCAATGGGAGTCTCCCACTGTGTGATGCTTCTGTTCAGGTAAAAGCTTTTATAAAACGGAGGGCTGGGGGCCACCCGGTGATCCCGCCCCTCTCTGACGCACGGGGACTTCCCTATGGCTTTTCCTGTGTTGTCAGAGGGGGCGGGGTCACCGGTTAACGTAAATGGGTGACCACGCCTCCCTCTGATACCACGGGGAAAGCCATAGTGAAGTCCCCATGCGTCAGAGGGGGTGGGGTCCCCAGGTGGCCCGCCCTCCATTTTATAAGAGCTGTCACCTGAACAGAAGCGTCACACAGCGGGAGACTCCCATTGAGGCGGGTTGGAGGACGAATCGGAGAAGAAGAAGCCGGAGGAAGATGCCGGACGAGAAGACCGGAGGAAGAAGCGGAGGAAGATAGAGGAAGAAGCGGAGGAAGAACAAAATGGAGGAAGAAGAAGAACACAGAAGGAAGACCAGAAGAGGATGGAATAAGAAGCGGGAAAGAAGAAGACATTAGTAAAGGAATTGTCAAAAACCGTCTATTGTCTTTTTAAAATATTTTTGACACGTTTTTTGTGAAATGGTAGGGGTACATTTGTACCCCATTACCAATTCACACAGGGGTGGGGCAGGATCTGGGGTCCCCTGGTTAAAGGGGGCCTCCAGATTCCGATAAGCCCCCCGCCCGCAGACCCCCACAACCACCAGGCAAGGGTTGTGGGGATGAGGCCCTTCTCCCCATCAACATGGGGACAAGGTGCTTTGTGGGGGCTACCCCAAAGCACCCTCCCAATGTTGAGGGCATGTGGCCTGGTACGGTTCAGGAGGGGGGCGCTCTGGCCCCCCTCTTTTCCTGCAGCCTGCCAGGTTGTGTGCTCGGATAAGGGTCTGGTATGGATTTTTGGGGGACCCCATGACATTTTTTTTTTATTTTGGCACGAGGTTCCCCTTAAAATCCATAACAGACCTGAAGGGTCAGGTATGGATTTTGAGGGGGACCCTCACGCATTTTTTTTTTTAAAATTTTGGTTCGGGTTCCCCTGTGGGGAAAAGTGCCGTTTTTATCAATGAACTTTTATGTGTATTGCCGGGACCGACAATTCATTATAGCCGAGAGTAGTTTTAAATGACTTTTTTTCCATTAGAAATGTCATTTTGCTGTCAGACTCTTCTAAACACGGGAAACATGCGCCACTTTACAGGCATACTATAGACACCCCCCAGGTAGGAAATTTAAAGGAATATTACATTTTTATTGTTTCACTTTAAGCATTATTAAAATCACTGCTCCCGAAAAAACGTCTGTTTTTAAAACTTGTTTTTGCATTGAAACATGTCCCCTGGGGCAGGACCCATGTCCCCAAACACTTTTTATGACAATAACTTGCATATTAACCTTTAAAATTAGCATTTTGATTTCTCCCATAGACTTTTAAAGGGTGTTCCGCGGCTTTTGAATTTGCCGCGAACACCCCAAATTGTTCGCTATTCGGTGGGCAGGCGAACAGCCAATGTTCGAGTTGAACTCATGTTCAACCGGAACATAAAGTCCATCCCTACTGATCATCACCACACCAGTGCAGTGTTGCCACTGCCTGTGGTCTGTACCGCCACTGACCAATTTATTGGCCATGTTTCTGCCTATTGCCTAGACCAATACTTTGCCTGTTTGCTGACCACATCACTTCCTGCAGCCTCAACTGGTCCATTTGCATGTCTGACAATGTTCCCATGAGACACAAGTCCCAGCCAGCCACCCGCTGAAGACAACTGCTCTCCTGGAACCACTATGACTCTTTTTTCTTCCATTCTTCAGCATCCTGTACTTCCTGGCCACTAAATATGGCATTCATGGTGGCAGCCACGTACCAGTAGGTTAGGCTTGTTTTGCTTATTGGAATAGGGACTGCTATAGGTGACACTAAACTAAGCTATATTCCCTGATCACTTATATAGAAAATATTTTGATTATGAAGAAAGTTTTTGGATATTTTTATTCTGCTTCCAGAACCTAAGCAACACTATGTCCCAAAATAAATGATTGTTCTAATAATTATGTTTGGTATAGATGTAAAAATGCTCAAAATATATTTTTTCAGGAATAATTTTGCCATTTACTATAAATATAACATAAAAGATTGTCTGGGGACCTGGATATTGGTCTCCTTGTAGTTCCTTGGCTTCTCTATAATACCAAAATCAATACTACACTCAAACAAGTAATTAAAGAAAAAACATAGTTCTGTGGATCTTTGTTTCACCTCCTGTTATAGCCCAAAGAGATCTCCCAACTCCCTGCATGGACTCACATATTGACCTGCTACACACTGTGTCTCATTTCACACACAAGGCATCACAGTAAATTAATTCCACAAAGCTCAGGGATGAGAAAACCTGCAAAGCAAGACAGAAATTAAGCATCTCATGGAATTCTAAATTCAATAAATCTATGTGATGCCATCCAGGACTTAAAAACTGTTTTTTAAAACCCTGATAATTCCACTGTTATATCATGCTTTAAAAATAATATGACACTAAATGATATTAATGGCTTAATAGCAGTTTAAATTATTATACAGACAAATGAACAATTAGGCTCTATATACTGGTAGTCCTCATGTTGACAAACTGCATGTACTGTATAAACAGACTTTCAAATTGAGTCATTTTATCTCAATAAGCACATCCAAAAGTAAACTATTGCTTAAATGGTTTATCCAAAGCCAAAAAAAAAAAAAACTATAAAGTGGTTGACTTGTTTTTGAGGAGGCATATTCCAGAGTGGTCATCCTATTAATTTACTATTTTGTGAACCACTGACCTGGAGCAAGCATATGAGGTGATGAGGTGTCAGGACACTTCATATGCATATGCTTTGCTCAGGTTCAGTAACTCACTAGTTACTGAAGTAAATATGATGGACCATGTCTTGACCTGAAAATAATGTATAATATTGTATGTTAGAAAAGACTACAAAAGTTGAAATGTAAAAACTTTGCAACTGAAACAAAAAAGAAAATTCTCTGGGACTAAACCCTTTCATGCCTGGGTGTCATTCATACCTAAATTCCCAGACCAAATTTAGCAGTATCAGTATGCACTGGTTAATTTGACAATAACACAATTATAGAAATATAGAAAATCCACACTTTTCTCTTACCTTGCAGTGTGGAATACATTTTAAATTCAAAAAATGTAAAAATACAGTTTCTAACAACATAGCATAACCATTCCTAAGCAAAAAAGTATATATACACCAGTGTCAGATTCACACAAATAACGAAGTATCCATTAAAAATAGCAGTGTCCTTGCAGTGCCCAATAATAAACAGTGAGTATAGGTGAGTCTCTCGCGCTACTGTGAGTAAATAGGTGGGTCAAAATATATCTTATAATAAAGTGTTTGCAGCAAAGTGAAAAGTGTTCACAAAAGCACTAAAGAGGGATAAATAGGTGGTAGAACTTCGCGCAAACTAAATACAAATAAGTATTTGTAGAGGTGAATGACTAGATCCTTAAAAGGTAGAAGGTCTAGGTTAGGTAAGTATCAAGGACCAATAGGTGCAGACTATGGTCTAAAAAGAAGTATGCAAAACGGAGTGCATATAAAGTGAATAAGTGACGAATAAATAAATATATAATCAATCAATAGATAATGGATTAATTAATGAATTAATAAATAAATCAATAAATAGATAATGAATTAATTAATAAATGAATAATTAGTAGACGTGATTGGATAATAATATATCTCAAATCAGGTGAAGATAAAATATTTCATGAACATCAAATAAAAATGGAATGCTAAAATAGCGGTGTACTCTGTGATAAGAACAATATATCCTGTGATAAAAATAAAAATAAATAAGGAATCCTGTGATCAAAATAAATAGAATCCTGTGATAACCATACAAGATGGAAAATATATGATAAAATGTATGATAAAATGATAATATATCCTGTAATAACAGTGAAAATAAAGTGACAAATAGTCCAATAAAATCTGTGTAAGAATCAAATAGATGAATAGAAGATGCGAATAAAAAATATATCCGAAGATAAAAAATTTAAATAAAATAATTAAATAAATAGCAAATGTCCAAATAAGCGAAGGATCACATGAAAAAGAAACGTCCTGATAACATAGAATAAATTCAGATGGGCCAATCAACTATGTGTAGAAAAATGGAGACTGGTGGCTCTTGGAGAAATAAACTGAAAGTTTCTGCAGGTATTTCTATATGTATCTCTATATTGCTGGTATGTAGCTGGTATTCATCTATTTTGAGGGTTAATCCTTTTCTAGTCTCCCAGAACTCTCACCTCAAGGAGGATAAAAATCAGCCTTTCAGGGTTATCCAAATATACCCCAGGGTAGGTAACAGGGATCAGAGTGTTTTCTGTGGGGTCCAACCTGGTCCTTCTCCTTTAAAAGCCTCAGCAATCCAGACCTATAATGCTATGTGTCTCCGCACAGCAGCATGTCAGAATAAAGGAAAGGAGAGAAGAGGGGCCTCCACTAGTGTAGTATGTTTGTTTAATAGGTAACAGTTTATTGTGCATAAAAATGGAACCGTACATTTAACATAATAAAAGTAAGCAAAGGGTTAACAATATCACCGCGGCGTCCTCGGCGCCTAATCGCGTCCTCCTCTGTGTGTCTCTGCCTACGGCCACTCCCAGTGTCTCTGCCTACAGCCACTCCCTAGTATCTATTTATTGATTTATTTATTAATTCATTAATTAATCCATTATCTATTGATTGATTATATATTTATTTATTCGTCACTTATTCACTTTATATGCACTCCGTTTTGCATACTTCTTTTTAGACCATAGTCTGCACCTATTGGTCCTTGATACTTACCTAACCTAGACCAGCTACCTTTTAAGGATCTAGTCATTCACCTTTACAAATACTTATTTGTATTTAGTTTGCGCAAAGTTCTACCACCTATTTAGTGCCCAATAATACCCAGACATGATCTTCCAGTGTGATAATTTACATATCATTAACCACACAGTATCCACTTTTGATTCCTATGGGAGGTAAGTGCAACGCTAATGAATAATCTCAGAATGAACTGAGAAAAATATATGCATTAATATTTATATATGTACACTGTGATTTTTATATATATATATATATATATATATATATATATATATATATATATATATATATATATAAAAACACAGTGAACATATGTAATAAACCATTAAAAGGAAAATGATGAACCAAATATAATAATAAAAGATGTGCAAATAATACAAACAAATTGTAAGTAATATCCAAAAATAATGTCCAAAGAAGACGAATCACTAATGCTTAAAGCAAACTGTGAAGGTGAGCCAAACAATATAAGGAAAGAGATGTCCAAATTGTGATTCAAAGTGGTTGAAAGGTAAACTGAGCATCAATGTGATATAGAACAAAAAAACGTGCCCGAACTTGCTGATATGTGATCCACCACCAGAAAGTCAAAAGGCTTACTGGAGAGATTAAACCCAAGTAGGTATACAACTAGTGGGTCAATCAAGCTTATAGGGCAACACACCCTGGAGAAACTGCCTCAGCAGACATGATCTCCAGCCAGAAGACCAACTCTGACAGTGAACCAAAATGGGGTAGAGATTAGACAGGAAACCAGGTGGATGGTTTCTCCAATGTAATATATTTGCAGAAAGGAAAAAAAGATTCCTCTCTATATTAAACGTGAACAGCACAAACATTCCTAGCGAGGAGTCAATCTCCTTTTGTACACCACTCACCTTCTGTTAATGACCTATACTAATATACATCAGATAGGTCACATAGGCTTAGAATCTACAAGGCTAATAAACACATAGGTTGAGAGATACTAACATTTATAGGTAAAGTTGATCCAGGGAAAATCCGATTGCCTCTTGGGGGATCAGGAAGGAATCTTTTCCCCTGCTGTAGCAAATTGGAGCATGCTCTGCTGTTTTTTTTTGCCTTTCTCTGGATCAACTGGGGGTATAGAATTGGGTATATTGGATTGTATGATATTTTATATTTTATTTATTTTTATGGTTGAACTGGATGGACTTGTGTCTTTTTTCAACCTGACTAACTATGTAACTATGTAACTATCTCCAGGGCACGTTCCATGCATACTAAAAAGGAAAACAGAGCAGAGTTGCACAATCTCACTTTTATTTAGTACCCTGCTTTATTAAATACCCTGATTCATTTTGTTTTCTTTTCTTAGCATTTATTATTATTTTGCTGTCACTTGTGTTGATAGCTATTTACTGGCAAAGCCATGGGATCACTGTGTAAAAGCTTGATATAGTGATCACGTGATAAATAACCAAGTTGATTTTTTACCAATTGTTAGTAGAGGCCAGAAGCTATCAGTGGCTGCACACTACACTACACCTATTTGTGAAAATATAGAGTAGATTAATGTTGCCTATGCACTGGGCAGTGTGCTGGGGGTTAAACCACTTACTGAAGATAAGAACAGGTTAAGTGAGGAAAAGAATAAAATGCTCAGAAACGGAAGTGATACTTAAGTCCCATAATAAATAAAAAAAGTTTCTAGAAGTTGTAATTTTTGGGCAGAAATACAAAGTCTCTTTTGCTAAAAAAAAAAAAAAGTAAAAAATACTTTTACCTAGCTATTGTGATCGTTTCTCTTCTGCGATGCACAGTCAGTGGTGTATCAGCCATAGGTGCAAAGGCCCTGAGAAGAATGGGCCCCACTGTGCTCTGACCCACTTTGCACCCATAGATGAGACAAGCCTGGGGCACTCCAGCCGTGCCTGTCACTGCTGCTCTCTGGTTCATGTCACAGGATCTGTGTGCCTCTATTCTCACTCACACACAGACCCTGTTACTGGAGCCAAGAGTGGCAGGCGCAGGGATGGGTGATGCTGATGTGAGGCCTGAAAACTTAGGGAGGGAGGGGAAATGTTCAGATGAGCTGGAAGGAGCTGTGAAAACTGAGGATGGGGGAACTGTGAGGACAGAGGATGTGGGGGACAAGAAGCCAGAGGACGGGGAAGGCTGTGAATGCTGAGAATGCAGGGGGGCCGTGAAACACGTGGATGGGGGGGGGACTGTAAAGCCCAAGGATGGGGAACTGTGAAGCCTGAGGTTGGGGGGTGGGCTGTGACACTTGCAACACTTGCTGGTAGTTGAGCAGTTCCTGACTATTCTAGTGAACTTCTTCTGTAAGATAGGCTCAGATATAATGTTAGCTCTCTGACTATTTTCAGTGTACATAAAAACTATAGGTACTGTAATGGAAGAGTTTTTTTTATTTTTATTTTTTTTAATGATTGTCTCAAGGTTTATACGTGCCTATGAGACTCTTGCTTTTGGCACAGAAATGTAAGCATATTTTATAGATACAGCAAGGCTTTTGTTTTAATTATCTATGCCCCTTTAAGCCCCTCCCACTATTAATGCAATTTGGCCACACTCACCATTCATCTTGGTGTGCCACATTACTACTCCAATTAGGTTTCCCAAACATGCCCCAGATCTTTTACAACCCTAGCAACACCCTAGCCACAAAGAAAACAATGCCCACTCTTTAATACAGTGCACTAAGCATGTCATGTCAATGGAGCCCTATGATCTTACACACAGGCCCACTAATTCTCATAAAATGCCCCTGTGCACAGTGAACATTCCTGCTCTGTTTGAGGCATGCCAGGAACAATAAAAAAACTGCGTGTTAGGCCAACAAAGACTAAAGAGGAGCATTGCATGACCTGTAAGAAGCAAAGGTGGACAAAGTAGCTACAGGTTCCTGGATGTGTAATCAACAGAGTAAGACACTTTAGAAAGTGTGCCATAATGTGCAAGTATGCTGTGTCCACCCACTATGATGCAGACTAGTTCACTTATATGCCTCTATGACTTTCCAAAAATCAAGCTAAAGTGCAAATGCTAGACTTTCAGAACTATTCGCAATAGTCTTATAGTTGGTTGAATAAAATACACTGCTCAAAAAAATGAAAGGAACACTTTGTAAAAAAACATTAGATCTCAATGGTGAAAAATATCAAGCTGGATATGTATACTGATATGGACTGGGTAACATGTTAGGAAATAAAGGATGCCACATTGTTTGATGGAAATTAAAAATATTAACCTACAAAGGGCGTAATTCAAAAACACCCAGAAAATCTAAGTGAAAAAATTATGCAGCAGGCTAGTCCATTTTGCTGTAATTTCATTGCAGCAACTCAAAATGATACTCAGCAGTTTGTATGGCCCCCACGTGCTTGTATGCATGCCTGATGATGTCGGGGCATGCTCCTAATGAGACAACGGAAGGTGTCCTGAGTTTTTCCTCCCAGATCTGGACCAGGGCATTACTGAGCTCCTGAACAGACTGAGGTGCCACCTGTCAGTGCCGGACGGACCTGAAACATAATGTCCCAGAGGAGTTTTATTGGATTTAGGTCAGGCGAGCGTGGGGGCCATTCAATGATATAAATTCCTTCTTTCTCCAGGAACTGGCTGCATACTCTTGCCACATGAGGCCAGGCATTGCCATGCACCAGGAGGAACCCAGGACCCACTGCACCAGTGAAGGGTCTGACAATGGGTCCAAGGATTTCATCCCGATACCTAATGGCAGTCAGGGTGCCATTGTCTAGCCTGTAGAGGTCTGTGCATCCCTCCATGGATATGCATCCCCAGACCATCACTGACCCACCACCAAACCGATCATGCCATGTTACAGGCAGCATAATGTTCTCCATGGCTTCTCCAGAACCTTTCACATCTGTTATATGTGCTCATGGTGAACCTGCACTCATCTGTAAAAAGCACAGGGCGCCAGTGGCAGACCTGCCAATTCTGGTGTTCAATGGCAAATTGAATTTTTCTGATTGTTTGGTCAGAGACAATTACACCAGTGGCCTGCTTGAGGTCATTTTGTAGGGCTCTGGCAGTGATCATCCTATTCCTCCTTGCACAAAGGAGCAGATACCGGTCCTACTGATGGGTTAAGGACCTTCTACGGCCCTGTTCAGCTCTCCTAGAGTAACTGCCTGTCCCCTAGAAACTCCATGCTCCTGAGACTGTGCTGGGAGACACAGCAAACCTTCTGACAATGGCACGTATTGATGTGCCATTCTGGAGGAGTTGGACTGCCTCTGCAACCTCTATAGGGTCCAGGTATCGCATCATGCCACCAGTAGTGACACTGACCCTAGCCAAATGAAAAACTAGTGAAAAACAGTCAGAAAAACACCAAAGTAGCTGAAACTGATTAACAACCCCCTACTAATACCAGATCAATATCCCGGGAGTTTTATTGACTTGATGCTATACTCTGATTGAAAAGTGCTCTTTTAATTTTTTTTGAGCAGTGTATATGTCAATGGGGTACAGACATTCATGACACTGTGCAGAACAGAAATATCACTTGACATGTTTTTGACCACACTGGGAGACAATGTCATGTCTATGTGGACCTGTGAATGTAAGAACAGTTAAACAAACAGGTTACAAAGCCTGGGGGAGAGAGATTGCTATTTTTGAAGACTAATTAAAATCTCTTTGTCAGGTCACCTGAGTCCAGGTGACAGATGCACCCCGTTGGGGTCTAGAGTGCACTGCACGGTAGTGGACCCTATGGCTGACTGCTGCAGATGGGGCCCTGGGTGGTTCAGGAAAGCAGGTACTCTGGAGCAGAAACACGGATCACACTGTGATCTAGAGCATGAGATTTCCCAGGGCGCGGAATCTAGTGGGTGTTCACCAGGGCCCCAAAGGTCTCCTAGCTCACACTCACAGTAGAGTACAGAAGGTAGAGAGGAAGCAGCAGACTGTGACAATAAAGTCATAGTTTCATAGTTAGTAAGGTTGAATAAAGACATCAGTCTATCCAGTTCAACCTGAGTGAGTGCCTACAATTGTCCCTATCCCTGTACATTCCACTCTCACATCGGTCCCTACCCTCAAGGAGCCCACAATCCAAGGTCCCCATTCATATACTAGGGCCAATTTTTGGACAGCCAATTAACCTGGTAGTCTTTGGATTGTGGGAGGAAACCGGAGTACCCAGAGGAAACCCACACAGGCACAGGGAGAACATGCAAACTCCAGGCAGGTAGTGTCGTGGTTGGGATTTGAACCAGCGACCCTTCTTACTGCTAGGTGAGAGTGCTAACCACTACACCACTGTGCCACCCATCAGTCAGAAGATAAGCCAAAAGGTCAGGGCAACAAGCAGATATGCATAGTCAAAGAACACGCCAAAGGTCGGGATATGAAGCAGACAAGGACAGTCAAGAACAAGCCAAGGTCGGAAAACAGGATCAGACGTAGGACACAGAGCAATGAGCACACAGAAGCCAAAACACACAATATTGATCAGCTGGGCTGGCTTGTAGTGCATGGGTTAATATAGAGTTCCCTGATAGGGGCTGGGGTGGAGCCATGCTTTGAGGAGTGATTACTTAAAGTGGAAGTAAACCCTCCTATCGTTTTCAGCCAAGGAAGCTGCCATCTTTGCCTCTGTTTAATCTTCAACTGCCACGGTGCTGCACATGTGATCCGTTATGACACCAGCCATTGGATGGTTTGACTGTTTGGTTGAGAGCACAGCCAATGTGCAGTTAGCATTCACGACATGCCTTTTTTTTTAAACTGTTAAATCGATGGGTTTACTTCCGCTTTAAGCAGCCAGGTGAGAGTGGCTGGCCTCTTAATCTGAACACATGGAGAGGTAAGCTGACAGACAAACAATACTGCATAACCATGACACTCAAAAATTGTCATGTATGACTAGACTAGAGCAGTTAGAGTGTGCCTGTATAAATGGCTGCTCTCTCAAGTCTGGGGAAAATTACCCTGAAAAAGGAGAACAGATTAAAGAAAAGGTAAATTAATAAAATCACCTTTTTCTATACAGGAAAATGTGTATGTTTCTCACAACGTAATGACAGCATTACATCTAGAACTTTATCTGATCACATTTCAAAGTTTTGATAAGAGCATTTACCCTTTACGGGAATCCGAAATGCAAAAATGTAATTGAATTATTGATTCACCTCTGAATGACACAAACATAAGGTACCTCCTTTTATTTTACCATCTGGATGTGCACAGCTGTTGTAACTATTGTTTAGGGCCTGCATTTTACAATAAATCAAGCTGGACCCTTTTACTTATGCATGCAGTCATTTGACTTTTTTTGGACACTATCCAGGAGCCAGGTACGGTAACTATTTAGTAGATGTTTATCATTCCTGTTTGGCTTGAAAAATCAGATGTACCTTTGCAGAGAAAGCAGAATAATGTTTATACAACAGTCTGAAAGTCCATTATTTGGATGACAAAAGATGACAAAGCTTACTTATAGCCATTAAGCAATTCTCATCAGACCTCACTGGATCTTCTCATAAGATCTCAGAACTGCATAAATTCACCAATCCATAAAAAAATTCTCTACCACAAAATGTGTATGTTTTCAAGGTACACACGGCAGAACCAGAAAATACAAAATGGTGCTTTTTATGTGCAAGAGTTCTATGTATGATGTGCAAGCTAGATAGCTGCAGAGAAGGTTTTTTTTATAGTGACATTGGTCTACCACAAGAATTACATTATTAAAAAGTCACTATATTTTTCTTTAGAATGATTCAATGTTCATTTCTGAAGACTTCTAGCTTATGTCTGTGGACAGCCACAAATATCAACACATCTGAAAATATATTTTATTGTTGTGATAGAAGCTGACTGTTTAGACTCTTTCACATTGGCATGATTTGTTCAGTCATGTTTTTGCAAAAAAAATGGATTCCGGTTACATTCGTTTTTGATCTGTTTCCATCTGTTTTTCGTTAACTTACATATTCTAAATGGAAGAAAAATGCAGAATTGTTCCGTTTTAAAAAAAAGATGAAAAACTGATGTAAACATTTATTTGCATCCATTTGCCCATAGGAATTCATTCCTGTCTGTTTTTCATCCATCAGTAGACAGATGAAAAATGCACAGACAAAACGCCTGTGTGAAAATGGCCCTAATCTGAATGGTTTATATGGGTTACTGCCTTTTTGGCCCCATCAATACTTTTGGAATTGCTTTGTTAAATGAGCCTATCTGTTGGTGGCCAGACAAAAAAGGACAAAAAAAATCTCTACAACCAGATGCTTCATGTTTCCTAATTAAAGTGATTGTAAGGGTTTGTTTTGTAAATAACAAACATATCATACTTACCTCCACTGTGCAGCTCATTTTGCACAGAGTGGCCCCGAACCGCGTCTTCTGGGGTCCCCCGGTGGCTCTCGCAGCTCCTCCCCACATCAGATAACCTCCTATGAGAAGCGCTCTCCTGTGGGGTTACCTTGCGTGTGAGCTGCCGTATCCATCATTCGGCATCAATAGCCCACGTCATTGAATTTGATTGATAGCAGTGGGAGCCAATGGCTGCACTGCTATCAATATTTCCAATCAGGACACGAGACACCGGCCGGAGCTGGTGTGTTCGTTCCCGTCGCGCAAATTTCGTGGCTCAGGTAAGTATAAGGGGGGCTTGGGGGGCGCTGCTGCATTAAAAAATATTTTTCACCTTAATGCATAAAGGTGAAAAACGGCGAGGATTTACAATCCCTTTAAGTCTTAATTACAATTATACTTATGACAATTATGCTTTAATTGCAATGACTTTGTAAAAAATGCTTCAGGCAGCTCAAAGCATCAAAGTATTAGTCAATCTAGAAATATCAGAGATGGCTGTCAGAAACCATGGATCAGACAGACAGAAGTGCAGTAAAAATCACACTATTTAATAAAATGGTATAATGGTAACAGAGCAAACATAGTCAAAAACATAGCCAGAGTTCGGTAACCAGGACGGGTAGTCAGAACAAGCCAGAGAAACAGGAGTCCAGACATCAGCAAATTCGGTGCAGCAAGCAGGATCAGGAGCCAGAAGGGAAGTCAGCCAAGCAAAAGTCTTTCACAGGAAAACACAGCAGAGAGAGTCGGGATATGTTGACCAAGGCAAATGCGCAGATCTGATCCAAGGAGTTTATATACCCAGCAGCTCTAGCTGACAAGCAGGAAATGAAGACCAGGTGAGTCACTATGGAAGGAAGAGTCTTTGGCAAATAAATGACAGCTGAGCACAGAGCTCTGAGAAGTTAGGGCTGAGCCCAGCTCTGACAATGGCAACAATTAGGGTGTTCAGTACCTTTAGGATTGGTGGTTAGACTACCTTATGTTTGTAACAATTTTTTTTTTTTTTAAATTTCTGTCTTTCCTGTACTAAGGAACTATTTCTAACATCCATCTTTCCTGCATGCTTTAAAAATTGCAAGCAATTTTCATGAATCCTTTAGGTTTCAATACATTACAACTGCAAAGAGTATGTGTTTAAATCAACGAAAATCAGCATGGCACATTTTGAACTTTGGAGGACAATGTGCTTGTTCTATTGACAAAAACTACCCTTGGGACACATTTTACATAGTTTTACCATTTCCTATGCAATAAAAAAAATAATTAAAAGGAATGACAGAGTGTGAAAACCTTTGCATTAAATATTATGATTTAATACAGACGCTGTATTTAATTATTAAAATAAAACCAGTAACTTGTTTTTGTTTACTAAGCTGTATGACCTTTATTCAAAGGGAATTAGTCAAAAAGCTAAACTCTTGTCTTGAAAGCAGTAATGGTGAGCTATTATAAACATCATAAATTCCATTTTGGTGTTGCCATTACCTTATGGAAAACTATGCATACATCTTAGAAAGGATATTTGATATATGTAGATCTATATACAGCATCAGCTACATTTATAGGCAGATCTTTCAGTACATAATTTACTCATTATTACTGTTTAGTTTACAATTTTATTGGTTGTGAGTTTAAGAAGGTTTTCTTCTGTCTGAGGTCTCTGAGTTAATTACTTAACATCTTCCTATTTAAAATTTAAAAAATATCTGAATCCAAAATTGTGTTTGAAGTTTTGGAGTTTTGGCTGTTGCATGGAAAGGTTAAAACTTCAATGAAGTTACATAGTTGGTGAGGTTGAAAAAAGACACAAGTCCATCAAGTCCAACCTGTGTGTATGTTTTTATGTCATTGGTACATTGTACGCCCCTGTATGGTGTGTTCATTTAGGTGCCCATCTAATAGTTTTTTGAAATTATTGATGCTCCCTGCTGAAACCACTGCTTGTGGAAGAGAATTCCACATGAATACCGCTCTTACAGTTTAACCACTTCAATACCAGGCACTTAGACACCTTCCTGCCCAGACCAATTTTCAGCTTTCATCGCTGTCGCACTTTGAATAACAATTGCGCGGTCATGCTACACTGTACCCAAACAGAAATTTTATAATTTTGTTCCCACAAATAGAGCTTTCTTTTGGTGGTATTTGATCACCTCTGCGATTTTTAATTTTTTCGCAACAAATGAAAAAATTACTGAACATTTTGAAAAAAAACAAGTTTTTCTTTGTTTCTGTTAAAATTATTTGTAAATAAGTACGTTTTCTTCTTCAATGACGGGTACTGATATGGCTGCAATGACGGGCACTGATAAGGTGGCACTGATGGGCACCGATGAGGTGGCACCAATGAGGTGGCACTGACGTTCACTGATGATGGGCACTGATAGGCGGCACTGATGGGCACTGATAGGTGGCACTGATGGGCACTGATAGGTGGCACTGGTATGCAGCACTGATGGGCACTCATAGGCGGCACTGATAGGCACTGATAGGTGGCACTGATGGGCACTGATAGGTGGCACTGGTATGCAGCACTGATGGGCACTCATAGGCGGCACTGCTGGGCACTTATGGGTGGCACTGATGGGTACTTATGGGTAGTACGTATAGGTGGCATGGATGGGCACTGATGGGCACTGATAGGTGGGCATGGATGGGCACAGATGGGCACTGATAGGTGGCACTGCGGGACACTGCTGGGTGGCACTGATGACACTGATGGGTGGCATTGCTGGGCATCACTGTTTTTTTTATTGGTACATAAAGGTGCCAGTCAGTGCCCATTTGTGGGCACTGACTGGCACAGATTGGGCATCATTTGCACATGTGGATGGTCAGGGGGTACATACCTGGCCATCCACATGTTGCCCACTTCCCTGGTGGTCCTAGTGAAGTCCTTGGTGGTCCAGTGTGGGCATCTGAGGGGGAGCTGCGCTGATAAACATTCAGCGCAGACCCCCCTTGCCGGCTTTTCCTGTTGTCATCGTGATCAGCCGTGATTGGACACGGCTGATCACGTGGTAAAGAGCCTCCGCCGGAGGCTCTTTTCCGAGATCAGTGTAGCAGTGTGTCAGTCACCTGAATGAGTTCCTTAAGAGGACTGAGGAGAAGAATAAATTCAGAAACCTTCACCATCTCTCCATTTCTTGTAACCAGATTCCCTTCATCATCCTTTATGGGGCCAATATGTTCTAATGTCTCTTTCTTACTATTTATATACTTAAAGAATTTCTTGATTTTTTTTTTTTTTTTACTCTCCTACCCTATGTGCCTTTTGTGATCTATCTTAGCCGCCTTGATTACACCCTTACATTTCTTGTTGCATTCTTTGTAAAGTTGGAATGCTGATGATGACCCTTCAGCCTTGTATTTTTTGAAGTCCTTCTCCTTTGCTTTTATATGCATTTTTACATTGGAGTTAAGCCACCCAGGATTTTTGTTAGCTCTTTTAAATTTATTTCCTATCGGGATGCACTGGCCAATACCTATATTTAATATGCTCTTAAAGCACTCCCATTTTTCTTTTTCTTCCATGTTCTTTGTACCCAGGATTTTATCCCATTTAATATCTTCTAGCAAGGAGTGCAGCTTAGGGAAGTTGGCTCTTTTGAAATTCAGTGTCGTTGTAGTACCCTTGTGTTTCCTATTTGTGAGATTTATGCTGAAACTAATTGACCTGCGGTCGCTGTTTCCTAAATTGCCATGTATTTCCACATCCACAATCAGGTCTGTATTGTTAGTAATCAGTAGGTCTAGTAACGCATTGTTTCTTGTTGGGGCATTCACCATCTGACCAATGAAATTGTCCTGCAAGACATTTAGTAAATTGCGAGCCTTGGTTGAATGTGCGGTTCCTTCTGCCCACAGTCTATATCTAGATAATTAAAATCCCCATTATACTGACACTTCCCACCCTTCTCACCATTCCAAACTGTGATAGGAGGTCTGCCTCCCTATGCTATAGCATAGTCCCAGTATTACTTTCCCCTTAGTTCCCTCCCTTTGAAGCTCTACCCATAAGGATTCCACCTCCTCCCCTGCTCTGTTAGCGATGTTGTCCCTCATATTTACTTGCACACCATTCTTGATATACAGGCATACCCCTTCCCCTTTTTTACCCTCCCTCTCCGATATAGGGAATACCCTTGAATGGTTGCCAGCCAATCATGAGTGCTGTTGAACCAAGTCTCTGAAATTCCCACAAAATCTAAATCCTTCTTGTACAACAACAGCAGCTCTGGTTCTCTCGTCTTGCCAGCCAGACTCCTGGCATTAGTGAAATGTATTCTTTTTTGTCCTGGTGACCATTGTCACTGGATGTGGAAAAGAATGACATTCCAAACATTTAAGTTGTCATTAGAACAAGAATAGAGAAGGCATTTTGTAATTTGTTCCTGTGACTGTCTAAGTGGACATTGTACCACTGTTCCAAAAAAAAAAAAAAAAAAAAAAAAAAAACTTAAAAAGGGAAAGTGTTAATGTGTCTTGAGCAACAAACTGCATTCTATATAGCATGAAAAATATATCATCAGCAGTGTGAGACCCCTGTGGTGCACTGGTGTATCAAGGACATTTTTATAAAAACCTTGCTTCCTGTGACTTTGTAAGAAAAAAGAAGCCAATTAATTTAGCTTGTTTCTAGTTAAAACTGAGATATCAGTTTTGGGTGGATTGATCCTTTGTCGTATTATACATTGTTTTATTAACTTGTGATTCGTGGCATTAAGGTTTTCTTAAATTGCACAATTAAACATTTCCACTCCTAATTTATGAAACATTTAACATTTGAAAGAAAACTTCTGTTGTAACCATTTTTATTTTAGTGGGCTGTCTGATCTTCATGTGTACCATGACTGATCAAAGTAGTTAATGAAAAATCAAATTGTTTCTCCAGGTCTAACTACATATTAAAAACCACCACTGCATGAAACTAAAGATTGCCTGTAGCATAATCGCGACCTCTGATTTTTTTTTCTCCCTGTTCCCTAGAAAAACCCTTTAGTTAATGTCAGACTCAATAGAGCAATAATTCTATATTCTTCCTGTGCATAAGCAAAATTATTTTTCAGAGAAATCAATCCTGGGTAAAGGGTTTGGAATTCACCTCTGTCTAAAGGAATATTACATCTCCAAAGCTTTCAATTTTTAATTAAATCTAAAACTAACTTAAATGATACAGTATTCCAAGCTTTTTACAACTTATAATAGAAGCTATAGAAAATAATATAATAAAGTCTCAAGCTTAACTTATGCAAAATCCTTTGATCCAATTTGACTGTCAACTGTGTAATCAGGGTTACAAAACTACTCTTGCAGGACTAGAATTTTAAAATTAAATGGACAGTTTCAAAAGTCTTTACATACAGTGCCTTGAAAAAGTATTCATACTCCTTGACATTTTCCACATTTTGTCCTGTTACAATCAAAAACGGAAATCTATAAGATTGGGATATTATGTGACAGACCAACACAAAGTGGCACATAACTGTGAAGTGAAAGGAAAATAAGAAATGGTTTTCAAAATGTTTTACAAAGAAATATGAGAAATGTGTGGCGTGCATTTGTATTCAGCCCCCCTGAGTCAATACTTTGTATAACCACCTTTCTCTGAAATTACAGCTGCAAGTCTTTTTGGGGATGTCTACTAGCTTTGCACATCTAGAGAGTGAACATTTTTTCCAATTCTTCGTTGCTAAATAGCTCAAGCTCTGTCAGAATGGATAGAGAGCATCTGTGAACAGCTATTTTATAGTCATGCCACAGCTTCTCAATTGGATTTAGGTCTGGACATTGACTGGGCCATTCTAACACACAAATATGCTTTGATCTAAACCATTCCATTTTAGTTATGGCTGTATGTTTAGGGCCATTGTCCTGCTGGATGGTATCTTTTTCAGATTCTAACAGGTTTTCTTCTAAGATTGCCCTGTATTTGGCTCCAACTATCTTCCCATCAACTCTGACCAGCTTCCCTGTCCCTGCTGAAGAAAAGCATCCCCACAACATGATGCTGCCACCACCATGTTTTACTGTGCGGATGGTGTGTTCAGGGTGATATGCAGTGTTAGTTTTTCGCCACACATGGCATTTTGCTTTTAGGCCAAAAAGTAAAACTTCCACATGTTTGCTTTGTTACCCACATGGCTTCTCGCAAACAACAAATGGGACTTCTTATGGCTTTTTTTCAACAATGGCTTTCTTCTTGCCACTCTTCCATAAAGCCAAAATGGAGTAGTGGAATGGAGTAGTGGAGTACACAGCTAATAGTTGTCATGTGGACAGATTCTCCCACCTGAGCTGTGGATCTCTGCAGCTCTTCCAGAGTTACCATGGGCCTCTTGGCTAATTCTCTGATTAATGCTCTCCTTTCCCAGCCTGTCAATTTAGGTGGGATGCTGTGTCTTGGTACGTTTTCAGTTGTGCCATACTCTTTCCATTTTCGGATGATGGATTAAATAGTTCTCCGTGAGATGTTTATTTTTTTATAACCTAAATCTACTTTAAACTTCTCCACAGCTTTATCCTGACCTGGCTTGTGTGTTCATTGACCTTCATGATGCTGTTTGTTCACTAAGGTTCTCTAAAAAATCTCTGAGGGCTTCACAGAACAGCTGCATTTCTACTTATATTAAATCACACAGGTAATAGAAAAAAGGGAATTGTCCCCCAAAGTGGGGTTTTCTAGGCAGCAGCAAATTAGGAAAAAATATATCAATTTTCAAAAATAGAAAAAGCTTTAATAGGACATATATGTATCAGTAGTGAAAATAGCAATAAATTACGATCTATGATCCAGGAGGTAACCGCAAAACAACATATTTAAAACTAGTGGTACAACATATTACTGTTTTACATTAGTACAACATTGGGCTTTGAGTAAGAGGGAAGACATACTGCATGTGCAGAAATGCTTTTTGGGTAAGGTTTTGGACTTCTGTATGACCCATAACTACTTTTTGTTCCATGATCAGTTCTACTCCCAACAGGTTGGCGTGGCAATGGGAGCGAAATATGCTCCCAGCCTCGCCAACCTGTTTATGGCTGAATGGGAGGATAGACATGTGTTTAATATACATAGACCGGAACTGAAGCTATATTGGAGATTTATAGATGACCTCCTATTTATTTGGGAGGGTACGGAGGAGTCAGTACTGGAATTCATCAAGCATTTGAATTGCAATAATAATGGTATATTATTGGACCATGTTGTAAGTGAGGATGAGGTGAACTTCTTGGATCTGGTCATCATGAAATTTGGGTCTAGGCTCAGTACGAAGGTTTACTTCAAACCCACTGATAGAAATAGTTACTTATCTATCGGTAGTGGACATCACCCAGCTTGGATCTGTAACATTCCAAAGGGTCAAATGTTAAGGGTACAGAGAAACTGTACCGCACTAAATGACTATTATACGCAGGCCGATGTACTAGGCAATACATTTTTAGAAAAAGGGTACAAAAAAGAGACCATTAAGAAAATAATTGATGAGGTTGCAATAATCCCTAGAGAACAATGTCTGAAAAAGAAGGAAAGAAATGACACTAACACTTCGCATCAGGTGGGCTTTATTTCAGACTTTCATCAGAGGTAGAGGATATTTTAAAAAAATACTGGCACATTTTATGCACGGACTGGCATCTGTGTGAGATCTTACCAGAGAGACTGAAGTTTATTTACAGGAGGGCTCCAAGCTTTGGCGACAAAGTGGTGCAGAAAATTTTAGATCCTCCAGATAAACATACACAGAGTATTGATTTTAAAGGTTTTTTCTAATGCCGTAAATGTATTTGCTACAGAACAGTTAAAGTGATCAATAGGGGCATGACTAGTGTCAGCAATCAAGATGGTGAAGAGTTCAAGGTTGAACAATTCATCACATGTAATTCATCCTATGTGGTGTACCTGTTATGATGCCCATGTGGTCTGAATTATGTGGGACAAACAAAACGACTACTTAGGGTACGTATTGACGAAAACTTGGCCAACATTAGAAAAGGTTTTAAGGATCATAGTGTGTCCCTGCACTTTAAGGAAAAAAACAACCAAGATCCTTCTGTGCTACAATTTTGTGGGATTGATTGCACTTTTCCCACATGGAGGGGTTCAAATCGGGTTCGAGAATTATTACAACGTGAGACTAAGTGGATTTTTCTTATTAAAAGTCTCCATCCGAAAAGGATGAATATCAAACTTGATTTGAACTGCTTTATTAGTAATCTATGAGGACTATTCTAGTCCAATATTTAAGAGGATACCTTGGGGCATATTCTATTAGTCAGTCATACTAGTATATATATATATATATATATATATATATATATATATATAATATACATTTTAGGTATCTATATTATATGCTAAAGTATCGATGGTTTATATAATACATTTTAATTTTGTTTTTATGAATTTTGATATAAATAGAAGTTTATCAGGTTCATATCATTAGCTTGCTTACGCTTTCTGAACTAATTAGCATACTAAATGAATATGCCTTTCATATGTTTTTTAACTATCTGCATATTACATATTAAATATTAATATTAATTGTATTAATGGCAACGTCATCTTCATGTATTGTGAGTATTTATGCATATATATGACATTTAATTTTATATTTTCTTGTTACATTGATCATTTTTCCTATGTGAACTGCTAGTGGGGTCACCATCGATGTATTACGGGTATGGGGACCCGGTGCGCGCGCACGCAAATGCGAGATAGTGTGCGTCACCTGTGCGCACGCATGTGCACGAATTATACCCGTTGTGCCCATGTGCGCACGGATGCACCAATTAGCTAGTAATAGGTGGAGGTGTAGATGCGCACGCATGTGCGCAAATTATACCTGTTGTGCGCACGGATGCACCAATTAGCTAGTAATAGGGAAATCATCAAGAGCGTATAAAAGGGATGGGACTAGTTTATGTAACCAACCCCAATGAATAAGTCACTTCGATGAAACATGTCTGGGCACATGGCAACTGTGAGGAGCATTTGACACTTTACGTTCCAACTACTGGGTGTACTGTGCCGTTTGGAGTGAAAGTGAAGTGACAGAGAGAGGAAGCAGCATGGAGGGTGAGAAACACTGGTATTTATTCCGGGTCTGCCGAGACCGTAATACATCTGGTCACCACTGCAGGTTCCCCACTTCGTTTTGAAGAGTTTACGTTGAAGTGCCTTGATTTTACATGAAGGATGTGAGTGCAATAGTTGAAGGTTTTATGTGCTGTTTTTAATAAATGGTTTTACGTTACGTCACTATTGCAAGCATCTTTTCTTTCCAAGTGGAGTGCAAGTCTCTAACATCCTGTTTGGATCCAGCTGATTCTGAGAATGCAAGGCATATGCTTCTGGTGAGTGCGCTTCCTAAGGGTGCGGTAGCACTGAACACAGGTGGTGTGGTGGAAGATTTTGTTTCAAAGTCACTTCAAGAGTTTTGTTCAAGTCACTTCGAGATTTTGTTTGCTTCAAAGACTTTTTTTTAACTTTGATACACAGTCACTTTAATTAACAGTTCATGGACTTTAATTTGGATTTGTTCCTTCATATTAGGGTCGCTTTTTATTTATTACTGTTAATCACATTATTTTCTCAATATTGTGTGTTTAGGTGATTAATTGTTAAGCACTGTGTTCACAGGTTGATTATTTAGTTTTTTGACAACACTGTGATTATTAGCGCTGCTGTTTTATTCATTTAAAATCACTTTTACCAATCACATATGTTTAGCAGTTTCTCCTGAATTTAAAATCCTCTCAGATTTTCCACCACAGCAGTCCCTGCGTGGACAGACTGCGCGGGTCCCCAGTCGGCCAACGCACCACAGATAAGGACAGAGGCGCCACTGCAAAACTTGTGAGGAGTTACATGTATGGAAAGTCCCCCAAAGCCAAAAAGTGGGGCGTGAGAGCAAACAAGCAGCACCTGCAATTTGGGCATCAAATGGTAGCATTGTCAGTGCATTCCATAAGCACGGATTGAATTATATCCGTTTGTATTATATTAGTATTATTTTTTAAAAAAGTGTATATTTTTCGTAGGGCCAGTGGTCTATACTTTTTCACTAAATGGAATAATAGTGATAATAAATTAATTACTGACTCTAATGATTTAAGGGATGGTGGAATAAAATTAAAATCTTCAAAAATGCGGAAAAGTTTTAAAATAAATTAGCAGACTAGAAAGAGAAAAAAATAAAAATAAATAAATACATTTTTAATTAGATAAAATCCCCAGGGAAATTAAGGAAGAAAAAAGGAAAGAGGAAAAAAAGAAATAAAAATAAAAAAAGAAAAGGGTGATAGTGATAAATAGGAAAAAATATAAATTGAAATAAAATGAAAATAAAAACCCCAAATCGTATATAAAAAAAGTGAAAGTGAGGGGTAAGAAAAAATAAAAGAAAAAAGAGAGGAAAGAAAAAGCATATTGCAGTGTGCACGGAAAATGGTGCAAGATATTGCAATTAGTGTGTGAGAAAGGATTGTGTTAGCGAAGGGAATATATGGAATTAAATAAGGCCGATTTGAAAAAAAATAAAAATCAGGCTAATAACAAAATTATTTGAAAATTCATAAAACAATCATATCAAAATAGGAGGTGAGATGGTGCAGGGATGAGAGGGAAGGGTGCAGTGAAAAGTAGAATGTGAAGCATAAAAAAAGGAAAGGGAAAGAGAAAAAAAAAGAAAAAAAATTATAAATAAATACAATACAATTTCCCTTGCTAGTGCAAAATATGCAAAGGATAGCAACAATGGATAAAGGTCCCAGTGCTGGAAATCCAAAAGTTGATAAGTATAATCAGAAGGGTGTCAATTCTGAAATATCAAAAGGTTGAATATAATCAGATATCATATGGTGAATTAGCGTATGCCTGCGATGCAAGATGATGCCAATCATAAAACATCAAAAGTGTAATGGTACTACTTTACCTGTCTCCATGTTGCTTCTAACTTAGTGACCATCCTGTCAAAGGGGTAGGGATCAAATAAAGAACCCCCCACTAGTCAGGGATTAAATAGAGAAAGCTGGCCATATGATAATTGCCTCAATGAAATGCAGGTGCATGCTAAACCACCCCCACTTTACCTTAACCCCACCGTGGCTGGGACAGTGCCAAAATAGTGGCACTCCACAGGTAAGACCCCCGCCGTTCCTGAAGGCAAACGCCCTCGGCTCCGCCATCACTTCGGCCGCAATAGCGCGGCGTGATGTCGCACGCAGCGATGCACGCAGCAATTCGCACATGCACAGCCACGGTGCCCGGAAGTGATCTGGGACGCGGCTGGCAGGAGATACCTCATCCACAGTGGACCTGCCATCTAGTGGATGAGTATGGAAAGCGCAGGGCCCTATGCTAGCCTCCCCCTGCCAGGAAGAGACGCAGTGGTAAGCCAAAGACCAAACAGGCAGCCAGCAGGCCGGGAAACCCGCACCTGGATAGAAAAGAAGAGAGGAACATCGATCAAAGCTTTTTTAATAAAATACACATCAGGTTGCATGTTTGATGGCAATCCATATAGGCTGAAAAATATATAATAACAATTGAAGTAATTCACAAATAATATAGAATATATAAAAGTAATTTACACCTGAGAGCCTAAAAAGGTACAAGCAGGGAATCCACCAATCGTCTCAACCATCCATTGTTAACAAAATAGAGTAGATTACGTCAGTATATTTGTCAAACGTTTTAATCTGATTTTTAGTGAGTTTATGGAGTAAAAAAAAAATAGATAATTCTATTTGTTCCCCCTGTGCAAAGGTAGTTTCATAGCTCTGCATCAAAGAGGTCCAATCATCCCCCACAGATTGGCTCATCCTATGAATGGTATAAAAAAACAAAAATTTATACAATGGAAACAAAAATGAAGACAAGAAGTGGACTCCAAAGTTACATCAAAATGGGCTCACAGCTCATATCTTAACTCAAGTGTCGGGGAGGGGGAAGGGATTTTTAACCACCCAATAGTACTGTAGAACAAAGGACACTTTGGAGAAAAGAAAAAAATAATGCACACCCCGAGTAGTAATAGAAAAATGGTGTGGGTTTTCTAGGCAGCAACAAATTAGGAAAAATTAGGAAAAAATATATCTATATTTTAAAATAGAAAAAGCTTTAATAGGACATATATGTATCAGGAGTGACAATAGCAATAAATGATCCAGGAGGTAACAGCAAAACAACATATATAAAACTAAACACAGTGTTAGAGATATCAAATCCGCTCGTGTGTACGTGGCATTAGAGTGTAGGGGAATGCTGCAAGTTCATATGTAAAGCAGAACTTTCTGTGGATTCAAGTGTAAAGCGGAACTCTGGATTCAGATGTAAGAATTGGTATTTAATCATAAATAAATATATATATATACAAGGTATACTACAAATAAAAAAAAATTCTGTGTGCCGCTAAAGTTTTCGGGTTTGGCTTGAAGAAAAGGTGGCAACCCTACCCAAGATGGCAGGAAGGGGTCCAGTTGCAGGTCCATAATAAAGGGCCCTGTGATGGGGAAAAGGATTCCGGGATCAGTGGGAAGGGCCCAAGGATTAGAGGTTTCTTGCACCAGGGCTGTGAAGGTTCTAGTTACACCTCTGTAGTGCAGTATGGGGGCTTCTGCTGACTCCCTCTTAAGCCCCATACACACGGTCGGACTTTTTCATGGATTTGGTCCGATCGGACAAGGTTGTTGAAAAATCAGACCGTGTGTATGCACCATCGGACAGTGTTCGTCGGTTTGTCCGTCGGACAAAGTCTTATCTCCTGCTGGAAAGATTTGCCGTCAACCCGGTCCGATCACACCAAATCCGAGCGTGTGTACGCTTGTCCGACGGACAAAGTGCTACGCATGCTCAGAAGAAATTCTGTGACGGAAGCGCTCGGTCAGGTAAAACTACCTTTCCTAATCGACACAGCACATTCGTCACGCTGCAATGTTAAAATGTCTTTAATGCAGCGCATTCTCTTTTTCTTTACAATGCAACAAGAATGACATGTTTTAGCTGCTCCTATTCACCCGCACTTCTCACAAACTTACTTCTGTATTACTTTGCAGCATTTATACACTACATGTTTATTTTTACTCAGATCGTAATACAATCTTTCTTATTTTTTTACCATGATTTTTTTTTTTTTTTGGGGGAATACATATTTGAAGGAGATTTTTTTTGTTTTTTGGAGGGGGTTTGTATGTCTCAACTTAGCAAAACGACATTATTAACATTTGTATTTCTTGCTTAAATTTACTAGGAGTTTGTTGGTTGTTGGTGCCCCTTGTTAATTCTACTTTAGGATTAGTGAAATGTACCTGCCTACTCAAAGAAAAACTGTCATTGTAGAAAAGTAAAACACAATAGTCAATGATTATTTCAAATCAAAAAAACATTTATTTAGGTCTCAGCAACAAACCAAAGAGGAACGCAGCCATGGTGAAACTTGGGGAATTTGCAAAGCCTTGGACACCCATGGCAACCATCATTTTACAGACTTAAACAATTGGGGGCATGAAGAGTACCTATCTAAATAATAAGGGAGCGCAATCTGGTCCTGAAGTCCAAAACATCCGGAACTGCAGCAGATGCCATCTAGGTCCCCAGGCTCTGATGCTACGAGAGGCTCCATCTTCTCTCAGACCAGACTGAATCAAGGTCATCACTCTCTTGTCTTCCTTGTACGCTTCCTTCCACGCCGTGGTGCTGGTGCTGGTGCTGGTGGGGTGGCAGAAGGAGGAGGAGGAGGCGGAGCAAGGTCACTCTCGCAAACATGTGTGAGGGGAGTCATCTCCCCAGCCATCCCCTCATTTAGTATTTTGAGGATGACCTCCTCACACATGCTGCGTTGCCCCGCCTCCATACCCGTAAATTTACTGGTAACCAAGGAGGCAAAGGCCTCCTCGTAGGTGGGTGTGGCATAGAGGGAGGCTGAGGCATCTTTTATCAGCTGGAGCGCTGACTCTCCCACCTCCCCCATGTTTTTCGCCCTTCTGTAGGGAAGGCGGAGGGGAGAGACTTGGGAGACAGTCAGGCTCCTACGCCTACCCCCCTGTTGGCTGCCACTACCCCCTGCCTCCTCCTGACTGCCACCTTCCACAGCCACCTCCTGGCTGAGGTCTTCCTGTGTATGAAAAAGGGACATAGTTTCAGTTATTTGTTCATCAAACACACACAATTCTCATCTAGTGACTGTTGCAAAATGTTTTCAAATACAAAACCATACAATTCTCAGCCCTGCAGTTTAGATTCTTCCCAAAAATGTCTCCCACACCACTGTCTGTTGATATGTCAATCACGTTAGGAAATAAGCAATTGGGGATCCTGAATTAACTGAACATCATTCATTATTCCCCAAACTGGTTACAAAACTACTATACCTGGAACAAGCTGGGCACCTGCACATCTTCCATACTGGAAGGCCCAGGTTGGTCCTCGGAAGCCTCATCAGGGGTGGCGTGCGTGGAAGGACGCGTGCAAGGAAGAGTCGAGAGTGACTTCCTGACAGTAGCCTGGTCTTTGAGAAAGTGGAGCCTGTCATAGTACCAGAGCGTGGGGACATGGACATCAGCTGCTGCAGCTCCAGATGCTTGTGACTTCAGGACCTTATTGCGCTCCCGGAAATAGGTAGTCTTCATGTTGGTGATCTTCACTTTTAAGTTTGCGACGGTTGCCATGGGCAGGGTAGGCTTTACAAATGCCACCAGTTTCAGCAGGGCTGCGTACCTCTTTGGTCTGTTGCTATAATCCCTGTGTTTCGCCTGCCATAAGAGGGGGAATTGCCGGTATTTATCAATGAAGTGTGGGAGAAAGCTCACGTTGTAGAAGGCCTCCATCACCTCTGCAAGACACAACGCCACACAAAACAATATAAATAATGTCAGCCTAAACTCTCCTAATCTTATCCATAAAGAAGCCTCAAGTTCTAATCAGTCTAGGCTAGTTATGTACCAACGTCAAATTGTACCTTCGTTTGTAGCGATCGTCTCGTGCGTGAGCTTTCTCTCCCCTCGTCTCCCAGATCGTGGCTACGACACAGGCGTGTGACGTTTTATAAACAGTGCGCATGCGTCAAACTCCGCCCGCCCCTGACGATCTTTCTCGTCTATTCCCCACCCCTTCTCTTTACGGCGCAGTGGGGAGAGCACATGGCGGGGACACAGCAGGTGCGCCCCAAATATCCCCCCAACGAGGAGGTGGACGAGGAAAGTCCGGAGGCACAAACGTCCCGATCCCGGAGCCTAAAATTCAAGGCCTCAAATATGTCATTTGGAGAAATGTTGGAGATGGTGGACATATTAAAGAGGAGCGACTATGATGGGAAGTATGGGCCTTACCTCAACCCCAATGTCCGCAAGGCCAAGATCATGTCTAAAGTTGTGAGAAGGCTGTACAATCATTTTGGGGTACAACGATCCAAGGAGCAACTGAGGAAACGCTGGTCAGACCTGAAACTGAGGGAGGCCGATCAGTACAGAAAGATCAAGAGAATTCTTCAAAAAAGTAAGTAGTTGTGTTTTGTGTTTGATTTCTTGCTTGCATACTGCTCCATGTGGTTTGATTTTTACAAAGTTGTACATTCCAAAATGGCCACTTTCATGTTCGTCTGTGCATTCGATCGTACTCAGCCTCGATCTTTCTGCCACTGTCATGGTCGTGTGTGTCCATTCGATCGTACGCAACCTCGATCGTGCGGCCACTTATAATACGATGTTTGGTGTTTTTTTGGGGGAAAGGAAGTTTGTTCTCCCTAGAAATGTCATCCAGAATGTAAAGCCAATTTATTCAATGTAAAGGAGAGGTCACCCAGTAGCTGTTTACCCATCTGGACTCGAGAGCACTAGTGCTGGGACACCCAAACCCCCTTTTTATTAGGCTTTTCCACACATGTGCTCCAGTGGATACTAGAGGGGGGTCTCCATCACACAAACTTCTACCAAAAAGCTAGTCAGTTTAGCACCTTTACAAAGTGACTACATTCATGTAGTTGACATTTGTAACTGGCCAAACAAAAATAGTGTCCGTCACTTTCAAGCAATGTTTGTCATTTCCTATTTCTGCCCTCAATAGATTGTGTTGCTAAATCTTCCTTTTGTACATTCTCATAGGGGAGCGAAAACTTGGGCCGTCTGAGGAAACCCCCAAACCAACACCTCACAAAAAAGGGGAAAGAGCAGAAGCAGAGGAGGAGGAGGAGGAGGAAGGAGAGATCATCGAACTTGGAGAAATTGTCACCACAACAGGTGAGTGTTGGAGAACACAGCTATTGGTAAGCTAATCCATGTATGGCTGCCTCATTTCCAACACCCCATTTTTGTTTGTTTGTGGTTTTTAGGTGACGTGGATGTTGTGGAAGAAAAATCGCACTTTACCACAGAGAGTGCCCACGTACTCATCGGAGAGATAATGGTCTGCAATCGAGATCTAGATTACATAAAGCAAAACATCAATGATGTTCAACAAAAATTGAAGAACATCATTGATGTTTTAGGAAAAATATGAAAACGCACCAAGTAATTAACACACATTTGTGCCAGCTTCTGAACACATTTGCAACTTAAAAACTGTGTGAAATTTGGAACATGCACACATTGTGTCCACATGTGCTAGCTCCCACTATGGTGGATGAATGGCAACGTTTTTTTGGGGGTGCAAACACTTTACGAACTACGAAAGTGGTTGTGGTGAAGGGGTTGCACCCCCAAAAAACGTCCATTCATCCCCATGATGGATAATGGCACTTTTGAAGCTTCTAGGCATGTGTTTTACCATCTAATGACCATTTTCAGACCCAAATTGTGTGCATGTTCCAAATTTCCACTTTTCGGGGGTGACCCCCCCATGTGATGAAGGCAAGATCAAACACACTTTGAACATATAGTCATGTCTGATCTTGTCTTCACTTTACAAAGTTGAACTTTCCTAGTTCCTAGGTTCTGTTTTGCTCCATGCCTGGTTTTACCAATTGCGGAATGTTTGTAAACAATGTTGTAAATAACCAAGATGTTGTCAGTTTTGGCGTGAAGATTGTAAACGCACTTGTGAATGTTTTCCTAGTAAACTTTTATTTTTCTAAATGTGTGGCTTCCTTATTTAAAAAACACAATGCATTATGTATGTAAAATGAAAAGGATATGGGGGCAATGGGTGTTATTTACTAAAGGCAAATCCACTTTGCACTGCAATTTTCTTTCCCTGGGAACTTTTTCAATGCACTTGTAGAGCATAGCGGATTTGACTTATGTAAATGACACCCACAGTGCTTTGTACGAAAACACGGAGCACAGCATTTTGGAGAATACACACATGTCAGACCTGGTGCTGAAAAGGAGTATTTTGGGTGTCAGTTATGCAGGACAAACCTTCTCTAGACCAAAGATTAGGTAGCAAACACACAACATGAGAATAATCTTTTTGGGAAGAAGAGACTGTTACCTCCTTTTGCCCAGAAAGTGCATTCCCACTGTCGAAGGCAAAGGGAAAAAATGTCAAAGTAAAATAAGCTAAAAAGAAGACTGAAATGACAAGAAATCATAGGTTGGTTAAAATATCAGATTTATTAAAAAATGCCTCTCACACATCGTCAGGCAGAGCAATGGCCCCCCTACCCACAAAGTACTCCATATATTGGTCCCGGACCACACGGGCATTTAGAGGGGGCAAGCCTGGACGTGCCACTCGAAGGGCTGTGAGGTCCGCATTTGGAGGGCCCTCCACATCTGGGCCAACGGGCACCACATAGTTCCTGTTATGTCTTTTGAGGAAGTTGTGCAATATGCAACAGGCAAGAACTATGTGGTTCAGTTTGTATTCCGCCAAGTTAAATGCCGTCAGGAACAGGCGGAAGCGGCTGGCCAGGATGCCAAAAGCGTTCTCCACCACTCTTCTGGCTCTGGACAGCCTGTAGTTGAAGACCCTCTGGTCCGGGGTGAGGGTCCTCATCGGGAACGGCCTCATCACATGGGGAGTCAACGCAAACGCTTCATCTGCGACAAAGACGAAGGGGAGTCCTTCGGCATTCTCCTCTGGAGGTGGCAAGCACAGACTGCCACTTTGGAGACGCCAGTAGAACTCCGTGTGCGTAATGGCCCCACCATCCGATATCCGGCCGTTCATCCCCACGTCCACATACAAAAACTCGTATGTTGCCGACACCACCGCCAACATCACTACACTATTAAACCCTTTATAATTATAATAGTAGGACCCCGAGTTGGGCGGTGGGACGATGCGGACATGTTTCCCATCAATTGCCCCTCCGCAGTTAGGAAAGTCCCAACGGCTGGCAAAGTGGGAGGCCACAGTCTGCCATTCCTGTGGCGTGGAAGGGAACTGTGGAGTGAAACAAGAAAAAAAAATTAGTCACTTTGCACCTAAACATTGCAAGCAGATTAGACAATCAACATCTTGGAACAAGAGCATTGTATAAAATTGGAGGCTGGAAAGTATTTGCACAGAAAAGTAGAGGCTCCCCTTCACAAATTACTCACCCCCCCATCAATCCCCCCACTTCTGATGGGACATTGGCAATAACTAGGGTTTTGGGGGGGGGTGGTGGACAGCTAACCCTCTGCACTTCATTGATTGGCAAATGGCTCAATAATGTGGGCTAGTTTGGCCAGACCCTCTGTACTTAACACTATTGGCAGGCCACAGGAAAGATCAAATAACATTTCAACCCCCCCCCCCCCCCCAAAAAAAGGCAGGCACAGTGTGACATTATTAAATTACCAAGCAAGCTAATAGGAGGGAAAGAAGACAAAAAAATAGGAAATGGAATGTATGGAGGCAGCCCCTTGCACTACATGCTTTGCTGAATTCATCCCTAAAGATGCGCACCAGAGGTAGGTATATAGTGTGTATGGACCTTGGGAAAGCCAGCAGATAAAGGATTGGTACCATCTGACAGAGCAGTTGGGGGAGGGGGTTCCTAATGAGTTTGCCCCCCCCCCCCCCCCCCACCAAAAGAAAAAAAAAAGGGGGCTCTACATGAAGTAAACCACACAGCAAACATTTGTGCATATTTTAGGGGGTGTTTGGGGGCAAACAATACTATGCAGCAGACAAAATACATTGCTTAAGTGACTAGGCCATAGGTGTCTATTGGGGCAGAAGAGCATGCTGGGGAGGTAAGTGAAGGGAAAAATGCATGAAGGAGAAAAGGGGCACATCATATTAGAGCATATTGCAATCATGGTAATTAGGGAAGGAGGTCAAAAATACAAGACATTAGCAAACAGAGCATACATAGAAGGGAATAGTAAAGTAGAAATGTTACCTTAATATAGTCCTCCTGCAGGACCTGAATGATGGCAGAACAGGTCTCTGGAATAATGATTCCCAGGGCCTGGGGAGAGATACCTGAAGAGAACTTCAAATCCTGAAGACTTCTCCCTGTCGCCAAGTACCTCAACGTGGCAACAAGCCTCTGCTCCAGAGTAATGGCTTGTCTCATGCAGGTATCCTGCCGGCTGATAAAGGGGGTCAGCAAAGCCAAAAGACGGTGAAAATCGGGGTCCGTCATCCTGAGAAAGTTCCTGAAATCATCAGGATTATTCTCCCGGATCTCACGAAGCAAAGGCATGTGCGAGAACTGGTCACGCTGAAGCAACCAATTCTTGGTCCACATACTCCTCGTCACTCTGTTCATGGACGGGTCTTGGCTCAAAGCTAAAAGCCTGACACCAATTCCGCGTACAGCACGAACTCGGCGACGAGTACGCACGGGAAACATCGCTCAGAAGGTCACAAAAGGTCGGCTGGTCAGAACGGACAAACAGAAAGCACCGATAAACAGCAAGGCCTGAAAGAACGAAGTGAATACCAGCAACGAGCAGACAATAAGCAGTGCAAATCAAAGCGTCCTATATCAAGATATAGGCCGCAATGACCAACAAATGCGAACTGACTACACGCACTAATAAACAGATACGCACGACAAGCACAAACTGAAGAGCAGTAACGATCTGAGTCAGAAAACTGAGAAGCGCGAATCTTAAGTCACCAAACTTCCACTAACTCTCGATAAACACGGGATCAGCAGAAGGAGCCCAACGGGTGCCTGACGTGGTGCTGAACTTCCCTTTTGTAATCTCGTGGACGACGACTTACGTCACGACGTTCTTCCGGACCGGATATTCCGACAACGTAGTCCGACCGTGTGTACGCAACACCAACATCGGACAAAGTACGTCGGACAAAGTCCGACCGACCTGGTCCGCGGATTGTCCGAGCGTGTGTATGGGGCTTTAGAGGACTCTTCTTAAATATGGGGGAGTATGAGAACTGGAAGCAAAACAACTAATAGTACTTGAAAATGTAAAATAAATGATTCTTTGCACTCGTTCAAAATCTCATAAACTGCTTAGATGATTTCTCAGGATAAAACCAGTGTTCAGCAGCACATTCAGCAGGCAAAGTGAATATTTTCTGTCCTCTATTTGCCTTGCTTCAGTTACTTTTCTATAGAATCAGATGCCCACCTATAAAAAGAAGAAAAAAAAGCTGGTGGTATAAACATCTTGATTTTTGGCATGGAAATCTAAATTCAGAAAGAAAAATAAGACTGTTATCTTCATAAAGTTCATAGTGGCTTATTAAATATTTTGGTTTCATTTTCTGTGCATTTTCAGCCTGTAAAAGCAGACAGGCACACATTTTACTACCGATACTTAACCTTGTAAATGATGAGTGACACAATAAAAGGCAGCAAATGATGTAACAAACAAAACTATAAAAAATATAGGCTACAATTATCTTGGCATATATCTCCTCTCCAAAACCAATGAGCAAATGTCAATGATAGTAAATGTAACTGATTTATCATGTATAAAAATATTGCAGTAGTGTCAATAAATTTCAATAAACCCAACAATTTAAAACATGAAAATGTTACAGGATTTTGCAAAGATAAATAATAAACACACCAACCTGAGCTAATATGTTTTCATGGTAAAATAGATTTTTCGGTATGTGCAATCCATTAGATAAAATGACTTTAATTTCAGATTTGCTTTTGAAACAAAGTTCATGAAATGTAAATGCTAAATTAATTAAAAGGTCAAATTGATTCAGAGACTTCAATTATGAGTGCATAAAGAAAAAGAAAGAAAAATATGAAATGATATCTGTTTTTTTCTAAACGCCACAAAGAAAAAGCAATCCCAGAAAATGTCTACATTTTGGACTATTTGTTTTATGTATGGATTCAGCTCACGTGAGAAGGAACATGGAACAAAGTAGACCTGTTAAAAAAAGGTAAAATAATGGTCTAGTCCAAATAAATGTATAAGGATTTGAACCATTTGTGATAAAAAAAGACAGGTTATGATGAGGAGGGCTAAAAGGAACCAATAAGCTTTCAACTAAAACAGAACAAAGTAATATAGAGCTTTGTTATATAGAGATATCTGCATTTCTTACTACCATTAAACATCCTTGAACTCCCTCTCCCATCCAAAAAAATAAAATGTAAATGGAACTGAATGGCAAATTAGGCAAATCACCTCTACAAACATAAGGTTTGACACCTCTACAAACATAAGACAAATTACACTTAACTAGGTAGGTAAAAGGATGGGGTATAAGGAGAAAATAACACATAGATTGAGTGGTGTGTAGGGAGGGGAGGGGTAACAGGGGGAGGTTAAGAGGGGAAATTTGAGATGGAAAAACGGATTGCGGAGTAATTGGGAAATGCACACTCCCACAAGGAAACATTTAGGGAGGAATGAGCCTTCTCCCCCTAATCAAACAAACACATATAAACATATACATATATATATATATATATATATATATATATATATATATATATATATAGTAATTTTTATTTTTTTCTCTCACCACAAACTAAGGAAAACCACAATTGATCGGGAAGGCACAAGGATGGAGCACTGAGAGAAAGCAACACAACACTTAATGGAGCAGAGTATAGAGGGAGGGGGGAGTAAGGGGAAGACCGAGAGGGAGGGCGGGAGACCCTGATTTGGCCGGGGGAGACTGTAGGACACTTAAACACTTTTATTCAACAGGTGGGAAGACACTAAGGACACGTAGTAAAAAGTAAACAAATATTATTTTGGGATATAGGGGTTATATCACCTGAATTAAAGAACCGGAAGGTTGTTCTTTTTTTTTTTTTTTTTGGCTTTTTGCTGCTCCTCTCCCGGGGGACGGGGGCCGCTGGAAGGGCCAATCTTCAGACCACAGGGGTATTAAATGACTGGATAGACTAAGGATATGTAATCAGCAAAATGTAAACTGTATAAATAAAATTATCAATAAAGATTTAATTATAAAAAAAAAAAATCACCAGTAGGGTGAACTTGGGTTCATGTCAAACCCAGAAAGAAGCTGCTGACTGCTGCCCAATCAACTGTGGCCAGGACATTTCTTGCCCTGCAGCTGCATTTACACAAAGGGGTTAGAATGCTTGTAACATCATTCACCTAATAAGACCACGTGGCCATATTAGATCAATGACATTGTCCTAATATGGCCATATTAAGCCAATAAAGTAATAATCATTCCCATTCCCTTGTGTATGTGCAGCTGCATGGCGGAGAATGCCCTGACTACAATAAATTGGATGGAAGTGAATGCTTGATATCCTCCCCTAATTAGATGTGGATATATTGCAGCTCACTGACCTGCAAGTGCATTTTAGTAAATATGCCCCGGTTAATAAAAATAATATTGTGATCAATGATCATGTACTAAAAATCCAATGACAGTCAAGCTGCAAAAGATCAGTGTGGCCATTGTATATAATACCAAAATTATTTTCTTTCCTATTCTCCAAAGATAATGTTAGATGAAAGGCATAAAAATATACATTTTATTTGCAAATTAGTGTCAAGTAATCCACTTGGGTCATATAAAAATGCTAGGTTTATTCTCTAAGGTTTTATTGCTGAAGAGTTAATATCTATAGAGAGCAATTGCACATTTCTTCTTGTGTTTTTTATTGCAGCCCAACAATGTATCACAACAAGATATTATGTAAAAAGAATCACTTTAGTATACAAAATGATAAGAAACACCATATGCATACTAAAACATGCACAAGTTCTGACTACAATATGTACCTCCTTACATAACATGTCAAAAAACAGGTAATAAATAAAACAACTTGAGGTTTCTCAGTATAAATAAACAAGCCCCAGCATGTTTCAATCATTCCAATCCACAATCTTCTTCAGGGGGCATTAAAGAAAGTGGTATCTGAGTAATTAAAACACACAATTTTCCAAAACACATATGAAGATACCAGCCATATTCTGTTGTAATATGAGATGTAACGTACACTTACAAAAAACAGGTATCATCATCCACCAGAGATCAGACATACTTTTAAAATCAGATGTGTTTACCAAAGACTTCAGAGACCAAGTGCCTGGAAGTGTCCACATAGAAAGACAGGGGGGGTCAAATATCCCAGCAGTACGGTGGGGGATCTGATAAAGGCTTTTTTTTTTAAGAGGAACTCAAAATATGTAAGAGGAACAGATGAAAGACAAGATCCAGGGTGCGAAAGAGGGTACAACAAAAAAAGAGGGATACTAATACATATGAAGTGTTATCGAATAACCCTAAAAAAAAAACTAGAAAAAAAAAATTAAATATGGAGCCAAGAAAGGTATACTTAATAAAAGGGAAAAGAGACAATTCATTCCCTCAACATGCAAGATGCCAGTTATTTAATGTGTTCTGAATATACACAAGGACAGTAAAAACCCACCAGGGTGCCGCATAATAAATGGAATTGATTCCCTAACATAGAGATTTGGGGAGTACATTGATTATTTTCTACAAACTTTAGTACAAGGTACAAAAGCTTATCTAACAGATACTAAGCACATCCTCAAGTTGTTACAAAACAGTATGGTTACAACAGAATCTATTATGGTAACAGCAGATGTAGCATCCCTTTATACAAATATAGACCATGAGGGGGCTATGGAAGCACCCTTTCCTTTAAAGTAAGAGCTGTAAAAATGTGAAATAGACTTCCTCCAGAGGTGGTTCTGGCCAACTCAGTAGATTGCTTTAAAAAAGATCTGGATTCTTCCCTATGTGTACATAATATAACTGGGTACTAACACTAGATAAAGTTGATCCAGGGAATATCAGATTTCCTCTCAGGGAATCAGGAAGGATTTTTTTCCTTTTTCCTCTGCTGTAGCAAATTGGATCCTGCTTTGCTGGGTTTCTTTTGTCTGGATCAACTGTGGGTATAGGATTGTGTATATGGGATTGTATGGTTGTTTTTTTTTTTTTTTTTGGGTTGAACTAGATGGACTTGTGTCTTGTGTCTAACTATGTAACCATGAAACTGCAAAATGGGCACTAAGTTGGAATAATGATCTAAGGAAATGTTTATTGAATTGTTAAGACTTCTGTTTAAAACAAAATTACTTCTGGTACCAAGGTAAACATTAGTTACAAAAGGCAGGAGTGGCGATGGGTGTCAATTTTTTCACCCGGTATAAACAATATTTATATGACCAAATGGGAGGAGGAGTCTTATCAAAATGTACCCAAATAACATTATATAGGAGATGTATTGATTATTTGATAATCCTGTGGGATGGTAGCCCAGAGAATTTAAAAGTATCAATGAGAGGTATGAATGGAAATGATAGAAACATCAAACTAACCTGGAAATACAGTAAGGAGCATATACATTTTATTAGATTTGGAGTTAATTAAAGAGAAGAATGTTATCAGAACAAAAACTTATTTTAAAAATACAGACAGAAACTCATATATATCATCTGATAGTTGGCATCATACATTTGGCATATTACTGTCCCAAGAGACCAATTCATGAGGATCAAAAGGAACTGCACATCAGAAGCAGATTATGAACAGCAATCAGAAATGATAGCTCATAATTCAAGGATAAAGGTTATGCAGAGGAGTTTATAGAGAAAGAGAGAGAGATAAGGCCAGGAACATAAAGAGGAAGGAGTTAATTAAAGAGAAAACACGAGAAAAGCATAGTAAGGATCAAGGGCTGGCAGTAGTTTTGAACTATAATACCCAATATAAGAGGGTAGAGCAGATTATAAGTAAACACTGCCGAATATTAAAACAGAATAAGCATCTTAAATCAATGATTCCAGATAATCCTTGGTTAATATATAAAAAAGCACCCAGGTTATGTTAGCATATGCGACTAGAGAAAGATACTGTATACACAAGGGTAAACGCAGGATTTGGAATGTATTGTTCACTTGCATAACATTGCTTTCTATTCTTTGTTATCATAACATTTTCAATAACAAATTATTGAAATTAAAAAGCACCCACGTTGAGAGACAAGATAGTAAACAATGTGGTAGACTCTCCTCCTCGAAGAGCTTTCACCTTTTTTCAATGGGAAGGTTTTTTTTCGCATGTGGTCCGTTGTAGTTGCAGTAGGGTTACTTTAGCAAGACACATTTTAGGAGCTACACTACTGGAAGACAATATGAAATTAAAGATTTGTTTTTCTGTGGTATGGAGGAGCTAGTTTATGCTGTTTTATGCCCATGTGGCAACCAATATATAGAGAGGACAAAAAGGGCATTAAAAGACTGTATAAAAGAACATGTCTATAACATCAGTGTAGGGTACCCCAAACATAATTTATTTAAAAATGCTTATAGAAATGCACAATAAGGACCCACAGGGCTCAAATTCTGGGACATTGAAACCTATACAAGGAATTGGGGGGGGGGGTTAATTAGGGAACTCAGTAAAAAGGAATCTATTTGGGCTCACAAGGTAAGGACGTTAGCACCAAGGGGTTTAAACAAGGAGTTTGATTAAGGCCTGGTTCACACCTATGCATTTTTTGTGCGTTTTCAGTTTTGCAGAAACACACTGTATTGGGGATAAATCATAGCTATACACTGTGGTGTCAAGTACTATCGCAGTAGTATTTTTTGATGCAATTTCCAAAGATTTGCACTCTTAATGGAGGTATAAATAATATTTAATGTTTTTCTCCAATGTTGTGCAGGGTTTTCTTTCCCTAGTTCCTGTTCCTAAGCAAACATTGGTTGGGATTTAGTGCAGAGGTTTTTTCTTGTAGGCATGAGTAGATAATTGATATACCTTTGTGTAGGATTGGGGATTGTTGATAATATTGGATTTGTTTCGCAGGAAGTGTTGTCTGGAGTTGTGTATTCTTTTTCAGTAAATGGGTAATCTGCGTGTATTGATATTGTTCCTTGGGAGGTAGATTGTATTCCAGTTGTAAAGTTCTGAAAGTTTTAAGTGTTGGGCCTGTTAATATATCTTCTAAGTGCACAATCCCATTTTCCTTCCATATATTAAGATTATTATCTGGCATGAGGTGGGAAAGTGCAGATATGGGGAGTTTTAAAAGTGTTACATTATCGCTCCACTGTTGGTATTTGCAAAGATGAACTCTGGAGCGCAGTGATGCTAGGATAGATGGTGCTAGTTTGTTATCAAGGGAGGTATTGTAATGTGCAGTCAGCAAAAAATTATGAAAGTTCCTCTGGGGAATCTAGATTGTTCCAATTGAACCCATAGGGCTTTGGAGTTTGGAAGTAACCAGTGTTCCAGTTTTGCTAATAATTTTGCAAAGTAATAATCTTGCAGGTGTACGTGTCCCACGCCGCCTGCCTTTCTATGTTTAATTAACTTTCCAAATGCGCATCTAGCCCTCTTGTCCTGCCAAAGGTATTTATTTAGTATGGATTGTAGGGCACTAAAGTAAAGTCCTAAATAGATATAACAGTTGTGGTAATATTTGCATCTTAAAGGCCGCTAGCCGACCCGTCCATGATAGCTCAGCTCAATCAAGTTTGTCCAACTTGGAGCTAAATGTATTTAGGAAGAGAGTGTAGTTAGCTGTTATAAGATCTTCGAGTTTAGGGGTTAGAGTAATGCCCAAGTATTTAATACCATCATCTTTCCACATGTACAGAAATTGTTGTTCTAGTTTTTGTTTGGTCCTGTTCGGGATATCCAAGTTTAGGATATAAAATTTGGTCTCATTCACTTATACTACCATAGTGCAGTAAATTACTGCAATGCCAGGTGAACTGAAGCCAGGGAAGTTTCGGCATTTGTAAGCATCAACAGAATGTCATCAGTGAAAAAGCTGATGGTGTGGCATCTCTTGCGCACCTTCAGCCCAGTTATGTGGGGGCACAAGCGTAACTATATGACCAGGGGCTCCATCAACAAGTTAAAAATCAGTGGGGAAAGGGGGCAGCTTTGTCGTTCCCCATTGGTAATTTTGAATGGGGTTGATAGCACCCCATAAATGTAAACTTGGGCAGATGGGTTGGTGTATAGTGCCATTATGGCTAAGTAGATGGAGCCTGTGAATCCAAACCTAGTCAATACTTGTGCTAGGAATTGCTAATGTATCCTATCAAACGCCTTCTCTGCGTCCAGTGTCAGGAGCAGAGTAGTCGTTTTGTGTTTGTTGGCCAAGTGAATCACATTTAGCAAGCGCCAGGTAGCGTCAGCTGTCTGGAGCCCCTTGGTAAATCCAGACTGATCCAATTTATTTGTTTTTTAAATAAATGATTAACAGTGTTGGGGCTTTTAAATAAATTATTTAATACTAATGAGTATTTTAAATAATTTTAATAAAATATGATGTTATGTGTAATTAGTGGTGTAGTCATATATGTATAGCTTGCATTGCGATTTATAGTACATTCTATGAAGAATTGCTATTGGCTTTAGGAGCATACAGCTGGCAACAAAAGTGAGTACACCCCTAAGTGAAAATGTTCAAATTGGTCCCAATTAGCCATTTTCCCTCCCCGGTGTCATGTGACTCATTAGTGTTACAAGGTCTCAGGTGTGAATAGGGAGCAGGTGTCTCAAATTTTGTGTTATCGCTCTCACTTTCTCATACTGTTCACTGGAAGTTCAACATGGCACCTCATGGCAAAGAACTCTCTGAGGATCAAAAAAAAAAGAATTGTTGCTCTACATAAAGATGGCCTAGGCTATAAGAAGATTGCCAAGACCCTGAAACTGAGCTGCAGCGTCGTGGCCAAGACCACGGCAGTTTAACAGGACAGATTCCACTCTGAACAAGCCTCACTATGGTCACAAAAAAGTTGAGTGCGGGGGCGTGGCCGAAAGCTCTGAGGGACGGCAGCTTTCTAGGGCACAGAGCGACGGGTGATCACCCTCTACGGCCACAGAAAACAGCTCAATCGACTCACTGGATCTCCAGGAACATGTCCAAGCAGAGGAATGAACGTTCGGTTCCACGGAAACTCAGAGTTCTACCCTGGCAAGAATGACTCCCAAAATGGTTCCAGCAGACATGCCGCTATATCCCGCGGTGGCCCGTCCTTCACTCAGTCACAGCCAAATGCTGCAGAAGCCACTATGTCTTCTTCCCACTTATCTGGGAGCAGCTCCTTAGTCTCCACTCCATCCACGAGCCCAGCTAAATCAAAACTGAAGTTGTCACAGGACACAGCACAGGACGCTGAGGTGAGCCATAATACATCAGCTCCCCCTATGTGCCCAGTTATAGATAACTCTATTGCTGCATATCCCACTACCAACCGGCCAGTGCTGGACACTAACTTAAGAGATATGCTTTTCACTTTACAAAACTCCATCCACTCTGAAATCTCCAGAATGATGCACCATTTTACCTCAGAAATATTGTGTATGGGAGAGAGAGTCTCCTCCATTCAAGCCAAAATGGGAGAAGTGACTACATCCTTTAATACCTTAGTGGATGCACAGAGTAATGGGGCTGAGGATATGGAGTGGATGAAAGACAAAATTTCAGATTTAGACGACCGTTCCAGACAGAACAACTTAAAAATAAGAGGAATACCAGAGTCAGTCCAACTATCTGCACTAAGAGAATACTTCATACAGTTGATGTCAGCGTTTCTCCCTGACACTTACCCAGGAGAACTAATCATCGATCGCATACCTTCCAGATAATGTCCCAAGAGACACTATTGTCAGAATTCCTTTTTTCCATATTAAGGAAAATCTGATGCGTGCTACACGCAATCACTCTGAATATCCCCAGCCTTATACCGATTTGGCTGTACTATGCTACAACGCAAAAACCTAGCCACTATTACAAAACCCCTACAGAACCACCGAATACAATAAAAGTAGGGACATCCAGTTAAGCTGATCATCACAAAGGATAACAAATCCCACTATGTCCACACCCTGGATGAAGGCTTTTCATCACTGTGACAATGGCACATCCTTGAACCACTGGAACAAAGGCAGCATAATTGAAACCAAAGCACTCGCACCACCTGAGACTGGGATGATTATGATCCCCCAGACGACATGACTACCTGATTCTCTAAGGCTATGTCTGGCTTACGCACAAGCCCTAGATTTCCTGCCCGAGCCCAGCTCGTCAGCCTTAACCCCCAGTTTAAGTTGCGGTGTAGACTGCTCAGACTAGAGTTCTGCCTCTTCTCTTTTTAGATTTACCTTCTCTTTGGAAACACTATACTCTTGTTAATTGATTGTTATTATTTCTTACAGTCTCCTACCTAACTCTCTTAATTCACCAGACAAGCTTCTTCCTACAACACTTGTCAAGTTCTGGACTTTGCAAGGGACCTATAAGAACAGCTCCACAAAACGTAAGTCCTCCAATATATTTCCCAGTACCCGCATACCCCACCAATACACAAAAAAAAAAAAAAAACACCTCCAGCTTGCTTCCAGCTAATAGCTCTAGCTATTCCCAACTATATATTTACAACACTTTCATTGGCAACACAACTAATACAATATGCCAATCAGAATAACTTTACTGAATGTAAAGAGCTTAAACCACCCGGGGAAGAGATATTCCCTCTGGTCCGAAGCACGCAAACTCCCCAGCGACGTACTGTGTCTCCAAGAGACTCTTTTTTGTCAAGATAAGGTGCCAACAATGTCACACAAAAACTTCCCACATGTTTTCTGCGCTAACTCTCAAAACAAAACAAGTATTGATAGCGATCAGAGACACAGTAGCGTTTAAATTGATATCTACAATTGTGGATCCACAGGGGAGATACCTTATGCTAGTATGCAAAATTACCAATGCAACCTTTACTATCGTAAATATATACGCCCCAAACACAGGCCAATTACGCTTTTTGCGCAACATAAAAAAGTGAATAGAAACAAACAAGGCAGTACGCTTTTTTGTGGAGACTTTAACTTAGCATCGGACCCTTCCATTGATGTTATAGGTTCCTCTCCTAAAAAATGCAGACAGCCTACACTGACTCCTTTAATGCAAGCCAACTACTTATTTGACATATGGAGATGCCAACACTCCATGGAACAAGATTATAAAAAATTTTCCAAACCACACTGCACCTACTCAAGAATTGACCTGTTTGTAGGAAATCAACAACTTCTGCAAGACGCCGTTGAGACAAAAATTCACACCATAACATGGTCAGACCATGCACCCATCTTCATATGCATAGCAGACAAGACCTCTAACTCCTTCACCACCAACTGGAGAAACGATCCATACCTAATGTCAATACCCGCCAACACAACCCTCATACAAGAACGTCTGACAGAATATTTTGACATTAATATGTCTACAGTTAGCAACCCTGCTACTTTATAGACAGCCCACTAGGCGTTTATTCGTGGTGTACTAATTAAACTGCGTGCACACACGAAGCGTCAAAGGACACAGCAGCTGACAGAACTATTACACAACATTTAACAATTAGAAGAGATAAACAATGCCACCCCCACACAATTCATCAGTGATAAAATCTTTCTGGCCAGGAACGATCTTAGAACCTTCCTTAACACCAAACACGCTAAGATATTATTACAATTATGCTCTACCTTCTATACAGCTGGTAATAAAGATGGTAAATTGTTAGTAAACCAAATCAAATGAAAAGAACTACGATTAAAATCCCCCATATCTTACACCCCACTACAGGAGACAAAGTATATCACCCCAAAGATATAGCTAATGTGTTTGGGGCATACTACCAAAAGCTTTACAACTTGAAATTACCCCCACACACCACAACACAACCCACTGAATCTGACATATTAAAATTTCTAGACTCATTGAATCTTCCCAAACTTTCCTCTGAACAACTGACATCCTTTAACGCTCCATTCTCCATCAAAGAAGTCTCCCAAGCTATATCTTCTTTTCCCAAAGGTAAAGCCCCTGGCCCAGATGGCTTCTCTGCTGAATATTACAAATTATTCAAAGACACTTTAGCTCCCCACATATGTGAAATGTTCAGCGCTGCTGTGTCCTCTGGTCAATTTCCGAAAGAACTGCTTTCTGCCAATGTTGTAACCTTGCCCAAACCAGCGAAGGAGCTGGTTACCCCCTCTAATTTCCATCCTATCTCTTTATTAAACACTGACCTTAAATTATATGCTAGACTAGTACCCCAGAGATTAGCCCCCATTATGCCCCACCTCATACACCCCGACCAGGTCGGGTTCACGCTAGGCAGACAAGCCCCGGATGCCACACAAAAAATGATAAATCTCCTACATTATACAAAAAAGCACAATATATCAACCCTATTCATTGCCTTAGATGCTGAAAAGGCATTTGATAGGATTCACTGGGGTTATTTGAAACATACTCTCACTAAATTTGGATTTCAAGGCAACATAATATCGGCCATTCTAGCCCTATACTCCAACCCCACCGCCCGAGTCCTCTCAGATGGGGTCTTTTCAGACCCATTCACTATAACCAACGGAACGAGGCAAGGATGTCCCCTGTCCCCACTGATTTTTACATTACTGATGGAACCCCTAGCTCAAAAAATCTGTTCCTCCAAAGCCATATCAGGAATCAAATTTAAAGATCAAGGATTTAAACTCACTTTATTTGCAGATGACATAATCCTCATTTTGACTGACCCGGCTTCCTTCCTGGTAAAGGTATGAGAAATCTTAAATACCTTTAATGCATGCTCCTTCTACAAGGTAAACGACTACAAATCCAATGTCCTTGGCGTTCACATTACTAAATCTGCCAAATCTAACCTACAAACTACAGTTCCCTTTCACTGGGTATCTTCCTCAATGTTCTATTAGGCATATCTCTGACTTTTCCATCTTCAAACGTATATACTTGCAACTACCTACCATTTCTTCAAACTTGCAGGAAAGATCTCCAAGAAATAAGCAAGCATTATCTCTCATGGGACGGTAGAGCAGCAGCTTTTAAAATGATCACCTTCCCGAAACTCCTGTACCTATATAGAGGTTTACACATACAGATCCCCAAATCTTTTTTCAGCACCATTAAAAGATTACTGTGTTCTTACATATGGCAGGGACGGAAACCTAGTTTTTCTTATGCTACTTTCGTAAAACAAAAAACTTGTAGGAGGTATGAGCTTCCCAGACACAAAAGATTACTACATGGCAGTGTTACTGGATGAAATAACACACTGGTTTACGGCCGTGTTGGCATTGGCAATTTATCTAGCAATCATTTTACCCAAATGCAATTTAAGCTCTCTTTTGCTAGCCCAGAAAACCCACTTGAACCCCAAAAAAAACAGACCACTGATATCGGCTGCAGGTGAGGCATGGCGCTTCCTATTCCAAAACACATCCCTATCAGAACACACCCAATCCATATATCCACCAGTGGAGGTTTTCAACTTCATACTCCCCAACATGTCTCTTAAACATTGGTCAAACATAAAAAGTCTCCCACTGACAGAAATAATACATAAAGACCAAATTCTTCCATTCCAAACCATAAGATCTAGACACCTAATACTATCACAAGGTGCATATGCATACAGACGTATAGCCTTATACTTGAAAAAAAACACACCGACAGTTACAATCCCCATCAAGGCATGGTTCTTTTGGACCTCCAACTTTCCCACAGCAAAAGGAATAACCCTTATGTACAACCTGTTACAGAACAAAGATATGTTTATTAAGACATCAACTTGAGAGAGATGGGAAAGGGATCTGCAGGCCTCTTTCTCGGATTACCAATGGATTACCAATGGCCCAAAGCCACACAATACAACCACAAAGCTTCCAAATGTATTCATAATTGGGAACTGTCACAAAAAATCCATCATAGATGGTATCTTACTCCTGTGCAAATGCATAAATTAGAAAATCTTGATGATGACTCCTGTTGGAGAGGTTGCTCTTACAAGGGCTCCATACTTCACATTCTATGGGAATGCCCACACATTCGCCCCGTCTGTTGAAAAATGTTCTCTTTAATCTCAGACATCACTGGTATTATATCTAAATCCACCCCATCCCTAGCCATTCTCAGTATATGACTGAAATCCTTCCCACACAAATTCAGAACCATAATAATGCATACTCTATTTGCAACCAGATTACTCATAATGCACAAAATGGAGAAGCTCCTAAATTCCAAACATTTCTGATGTTAAACATCAACTAAACTTAATCAAATAATATGAATACAACTCTGCCTTAAAAAACAATACCCTTGCAAAATTTACCAATGCCTGGAAGTATTGGCTGAATACCCAAGTGTGATTAAGAATTATACTTCTTTCCTTCTTTCTTTCTGAAACTTCTTATTTTGTAACCTTTTACGAATAAGTTTTGTCCGGTTTGAACTAACGGACTGTACCATACTGTTTATTACTATATGTACGCATATACACATGTTATTTGTTATACAACAATGTGTTTCTTTCCCTGTAAATGGAAAATTGAATAAAAATATATTGAAAAATATCAGCATCATATCCAGAAGTTGTCTTTGGGAAATAGCCGTATGAGTGCTGATAGCATTGCTGCAGAGATTGAAGGGGCGGGGGGGTCAGCCTGTCAGTGCTCAGACCATATGCTGCAAACTGCATCAAATTGTTCTACATCACTGTCCTCCCAGAATGAATTCTCTTCTAAAAATGAGGCACAAGAAAGCCTGCAAATAGTTTGCTGAAGACAAGCAGGATAAGGACATGGATTACTGGAACCATGTCCTGTGGTCTGATGAGACCAAGATAAACTTATTTGGTTCAGATGGTGTCAAGTGTGTGTGGCGGCAAACAGGTGAGGAGTACAAAGACAATTGTGTTTTGCCCACAGTCAAGCATGGTGGTGGGGGTGTCATGGTCTGGGGCTGCATGAGTGCTGCCAGCACTGGGGAGCTACAGTTCATTTAGGGAACCATGAATGCCAACATGGACTGTGACATACTGAAGCAGAGCATGATCCCCTCCCTTTGGAGACTGTGCCACAGGGAAGTATTCCAACATAATGTCCCCAAACACACCTCTAAGACGACCACTGCCTTGCTAAAGAAGCTGAGGGTAAAGATAATGGACTGGCCAAGCATGTCCCCAGACCTGAATCCTATTGAGCATCTGTGGCTCCAGTGGCAACCTGTGAAGCTTTGGTGAACTCCATGCCCAAGAGGGTTAAAGCAGTGCTGGAAAATAATGGTGGCCACACAAAATATTGACACTTTGGGCCCAATTTGGACATTTTAACTTAGGGGTGTACTCACTTTTGTGCCAGTGGTTTAGATATTAATGCCTGTATGTTGAGTTATTTTGAGGGGACATCAAATTTACACTGTTATACAAGCTGTACACTCACTACTTTACATTGTAACAAAGTGTCATTTCTTCAGTGTTGTCAAATGAAAAGATAAAATAAAATCTTTACAAAAATGTGAGGGGTGTATTCACGTTTGTGAGATACTGTATATGGTGTTTCTTAAAATGTATACCGTAATAAAAGTCACTTTTATAAAAATACATTGTTATGATACATTGTTGGGCTGCATTAAAGTTCCATCTAGAATGTGCTATTGGTTTATTGATGGTTTCTTATTTAATATCTATAGAGGGTATATTTGTTGTATGAAACAATTTTTCCTATCTACCAGAAAAATAAACAAGACAGTTTAGCACTGTTTACAGATAGCAGGTCTGGAATGGAAAAGGTAATGTAATTAATGACTTTGGTGATAAAAATCAATACTTTCCCTAAATGATAAATAGATATGTGCATAGAGTAGGAACATGTAATAGACACCTAACGGAGATGAACTTGGTGTTTATATTAACAGATAATTCAGGTCTAATGAAAAGAAAAGGTTGATACAGTGGACCGAGCTTCTGCAGTCTTCTAGCCCCTGCATCTAGCAGCTAGTTGCACTTTACAGAATTTTACAAATATACTACAATGCTGACAGGTATTACATTTAGGACACATTTACAACAATTATATATTTGTATGCATTTACAATATACTTACATAAATGACACACGAGGAAAGAAATAACCGCCCAAACAGAAAAATGTTACTGATTATGGAAATAATCCCATAGGCAAGAAATTAGTCAGCAATAGGAGGCATTTTATAGAGACTAAGCTGGCAGGTAGTATATGTGAATAAATATCTGTTGTAGCAACAGATCTGGTTCCCCTGTCCTACCACATCTTTTGCATTCCCCCATTGCACCTCCATCTGCCAATCCACTCACACACCAGACCAGCTTGGGGCTTCTTTTTCCATTCCATTCAGCATGCACGCAAGCTTGGAGCGCACATCCGATGGGAGAAAAGTAACAAAAATGATTCAAGGTTTGAGGGATAAAACATATTGAGAGCGACTTCAGGAACTTAATATGTACAGTCTGGAGGAAAGAAGGGAAAGGGGAGACATGACTGAAACCTTTAAATACATCATGGGGGCGAATAAGGTTCAGGAAGGCAGTCTTTTCAATATGAAACCAAAATCAAGAACACTGGACATGAGGACATGACCTCAAACTAACTGGAGGAAAGTTCAAAACAAATCTTAGAAAGTTTTATTTTACTAAAAGGATAGTTGATGATTAGAATAAACTACCAACAGAGGTAGTGAACATCAACAGTAAATGGCTTTAAAGAAGTTGTAAAGGCATAAGGGTCTTTATCTTAATACATTCTATGCATCAAGATAAAAAGCCTTCTGTGTGTAGCAGCCCCCCTAATACTTACCTAAGCCCCATCTCTGTCTAGCGACATCCACGGGTCCCTTGGCCGTCCGAGACTCTGCCTCCTGATTGGCTAAAACACAGCAGCGGCTCCATTGGCTCCCGCAGCTGTCAAAGTCAGTTAGCCAATCAGGAGAGAGAGGGGGAGGGGCCAAATGTCAGCTGTATCTGAATGGACACAGGGAGCTGCTCAGGTGCCCCCATACCAAGCTGCTTGCTGTGGGGGCACTCAACAGAAGGAAGGGGCTAGAAGGAGCGAAGAGGAACCCAAGAAGAGAAGGATCCAGGCTGCACTGTGCAAATCCACTGCAATAGATTTGGTAAGTATAACATGTTTGTTATTTAAAAACTGTACAATCACTTTAAACATGCTTGGGATAAGCATAGATATATAGTAGAGCTGCACGATTAATCGTTAAAAAATTTCGATCTCGATTCACCCCCCTGATGATCTCTCCTGCTGAGAGTAGGCGATTCTTTCATATAAACAAGGGGAGAGATTATCTGCTCCCTCAGCTGTCAAAAGAAAGCATCCCGGGCAATCTGCCAAGTTTAGAACTTAAAACATTGTAACTAACGCTTACTTCTTAGATCAAAGGGATAGAACTTCTTGTGTAAACAAATAATCTGGGCAGTCTGCCAAGCTTTCAACCATGTGTAAATGCTGGAAGTTTAACCACTTAAAGTCTAAATCTTTTTCTAACACTTCTTTCTTAAGTTAAAATCAATATTTTTTGCTAGAAAATGACTTGGAACCCCCAAACACATGTACATATATATATATATATATATATATATATATATATATATATATATATATATATACACTTCAATAAATAAAAAAAAAACGAAACAGTAAAGTTAGCACTATTTTTTTTGTTTTAATGTGAAAGATGATGTTACGCAGAATCATGAGAGAATCGTGATCTATCTTCTAAGCAAAAAAATTGTGATTCTCATTTTAGCCAGAATCGTGCAGCTCTAATATATAGTCAGACAACAAGGTTAAAAAAAAAACAACCTAAAAAAAAAAAAATGTGAACGATAATGTCCAGAATTACCGGACATTTAAACACGTAGAGGACTTTCCCTGTGTCACAAATCTTGAAGGGGTGATGCGAGAGTTCCGCGGACCACTGGCATCCACGGAGTTCCAACTCTTGGGAGACACGGGAACATTAATGAACATGTTAGGGGGACAGTAGGGGGGGCCAAGTGAATGGGGGGAGAAAGGAAAGCGCTGTTAAGGTACGGCCCCCGGGTTAAAGTTAAACTGTCATATTTGGCTGGGGGTGGGATCCGGTATTATCGGTAACAGGGAAGAGCATGCAAAATCGGGTGGGGCAAGGGTGGAATCTTAGTGTAACACTCGTGGGCATGGAGGTGTGGTAGACTCGGGGGACATTATATTTTTATATTCGTCAGTAGTAGTGAAGTGTTGCCAACATGACCATACAGTGTTAAATGTAGCGGGGGAGTCTCTCGATTGATGTATTAAGTTTTCTAGTTCAGCGATTTTGGAGACCCGTCGTAGCCAATCCACGATGCTTGGTGGAGAGGAAGTTTTCCAACGAGTGGGTATGCACATCTTGGCTGCGTTCAGTAAATGAAGTGCAAGGGATTTATGATAGTGTTTAAAAGATATGGTAGAATGATGAAGGAGCATTTGCGCCGGGGTAAATTCTAAGTGATAAGTCGTTATCTGAGAGGTGAGGCGATGAACTTCCCTCTAGAAGGGTTGGAGCGAAGGGCATGCCCACCAAATGTGTAGCATGGTGACAACCTCGGAAGCGCATCTCCAGCACTCCTGTGATATGGCCGGGGAGAATTTGTGGAGTCTGGAAGGGGTTTTGTACCACCTCGCTAGAATTTTGAAGCTATTTTCTTGTGCGGTGACATTTATGGACCCCTTATGGATATTAGTGTAAATACGTTACCAGTCAGGTATTGAGAGGTTCAAAGATAGATCTCTTTCCCATCTTTGCGTGGCAATGTTCGACTTTGCGTCTGTGTCAGAGAAAAGCAACAAGTAGATTTCAGAAATCATATGACGCTGTGGTTCCGTTTTAGTACAAAGCGTCTCAAACGGAGTCAATTGTCTGCTAAAGTCTGGGCGTTTGTTCGGGTCATTCAGAAAATGTCTAATTTGCAGATAAGTCCAAAGCGGGAAAGGTTGGTCAGTGTTTTGTCTGGGGATTGTGGATCGGTCAATAAAAGAGGCGTTGGCAAAGAAATGTCTGGCTTGCATATCGGTATGCGCCCAGATGTCAGCCAAAAATGAATTCGATAAGCCAGTTGGGAAACTCGGATTATGTTTGACGAGTGTCAGTGGACCAGGTATCGTGGAAATGTGATGGGATTTGCTTACGTTCCTGAACGTTCTTAGAGTGCAGGCAATAAGTGGATGTGTTCTGCAGGATTGGGGAATGTCTTTCGTGTCAATCCAGGGTAGGTGGCAGATCGGGGTTGGTGTAAACATGTTTTCAATGCTCACCCATGCTTTGGAATGAGTGTGTGCATTCCAATCCACTATTCTCATCAGCTGGCATGCCCAATGATATTTGTTGATATCTGGGAGACCTATCCCTCCTTTCAGTTTAGGTGTAGTAAGCCTAGCTAGGCTGAGTTTGGGGCGGTCCTTACCCCATATGAAGTTAGTGCATGTCGCTCGGTATGAGGAGAAGAAGGCTTGAGGCAATTTTATAGGGATCGTTTGTAGGACATATAGGATTCGGGGGAGAACATTAATTTTAATGATGGCTGCCCTGCCGAACCATGAAAAAATGCCCCTTGACCAAGTTTTGAGATCTTTTGGATGTGTTGGAGAATGGGGAGTTTTTGATGTATAGGTCAGATAAATGGGCGGGGAGGGAAATTCCCAGGTAGGTGATGGCGTCGTGGTTACTCACTCATTTTTATGCCATCACTTTTCTATGTTTATATGATGTTATCACATCATATATGCCCGTCTCCTTCACCTTGCATGTGCAAAGAGAAGATCACACCACTCCAGGATGCCGGCTGGGGCAGGGAAGCCAGCGGATCCTCTCCTATCCTGCTCCATGCACACAAGATTATGGCAAGAGACACCCTTAGCAAACATGCACTGGGGATGAGATGGACATGAAACTTCATTCATACAATGCAATGGTGTTTCACATTTTGGAATTCAGTCTAATACAAAACGTACCTGTTTTTGATGGTTCCCACAACTTCTAGGTGCAGGGCTTAGTGATAGGAACTACTTATGCCCTGTCATATTTGAACCTTTATGTTGAAGTGGGAATGCTGACTTTTATTTTTTGAATGTACACATCTTGGCATGGCAAAAGAACATCCCAGATAGCAAGCAATTGTGCTGCTGCTGCAAGTTTGAAAATGACTTGCTAAGCTATTGCTAGACTTGCCAGGCTTTACAGATTTGTTGCACAATTGCAGCAAGTCCGCATTGCATGACTCTAGATCAACTTTCTTTGCAAACATTCTGCAAGTCTGCTGTAAGTTCTGGTTCAGTTATGTTGTGCAATAGTCATCCCACCACAGGGGTCACTGTGGCTGAATTTTCATGCTGTAGACTTGCAGAGCTCTTGCTGTAGACTCACCACTGCAACTTTGCTCTTGCTAGAGACTTGCCACGCAAATTTGCTAAAAATTTGAAAAGTGTTAACTAAAACATGTGCTTCAAGTGCTCTGCACTGTACAACTTGCCAGTGAAAATGTGCAGACTTAAAATTCAACACTAATGCCGCGTACACACGGTCGGAATTCTCATCGGAAAAAGCTCTGATGGTTTTCCCGTCGGAACTCCGACGGAATTTTGCTCAAACTGTCTTGCCTACACACGGTCACACCAAATTCCGACGGTCAATAACACCACGCCTTAAAAAACGTTCGACTGCACTATAAAAGGGAAGTTTAAGGCTTCTGAGCATGCGTCGAATTGTTTCCGAGCATGCGTCGGAATTTTGCGTGTCGGAATTGCATACACACGATCAGAAAATCCGATAGAAAGGTTTTCCGTCTGAAAAATTAAGAACAGGTTCTCAATCCAAAGTCCGTCGGAAATTCCGACAGAAAAAGACCGATGGGCATACACACAGTTGGAAAATCCGATGAAAAGCTCCCATCGGACTGTTTCCATCGAAAATTCCGACCGTGTGTACGCGGCATAACAGATAAAGATAGACTTTGGGACACACCCTAAAAATGCATAACATTAAAGCTGGTGCCGCTGTAAGACCAGCAAACAGAAGAAAAGATTACAGTGCACACATGCTAAAATGACATTTAAATGCTGTAAGGCTATTTAAAACACCTGAACATATTCAGCAAGTAAGCAAAAAATATGGGGATTTGATCACACTATATGGCTACATAATGCTTAAGCCCACTACTGTGTCAAAGTACCCCATAATCACTGCCAAAATATACAGAAACAGCAAGTCAAAGATCAAATGTGCCTTTGTTATTTTGTTATTTATTTATGAAATTCTGTTGAGTCAAATTTTGTAATGCCCAGCAGGCAGAGGTATAAATAGAACCTTCAGGGGCCTGGTGCAAGAAACCACAAAGACACTGAATTTCAAAAGAGCCAACTTCCCTAAACTACGAGCCTTGCTAGAAGGCATAAATTGGGATAAAATCTTAGGAACAAAGAACACTGAGGAGAGATGGGTTTGCTTTAAGAGCATATTAAATAAGGGCAGTTGTGTTAAAACAATATTTTTTATCTTTTGTATATTATATTATAAGGGGATAATTGTCTATTTTAGGTGGTCTTTGTTGATCCCACCTAGTTCACGGACACAGATGGTGACCCAGGTCTCTGTGTTGGCTTTCCTGCCCCAGCCAGCCCTTGCAGTGGTGCGATCATCCCCACGCATGCATACAGAAACAGTGATGGGCATACCAATGATGTGATGATGTCACAATGTTGGATGTGCCCCAGCTTGCCTGGTGTGTGGTCAGATTGGCATATGGAGGTTTTTTTGGGGATACAAGAGTGCAGTCAAATAGTGGCATTGATCTTATCCTTGTGATCAATTATGTATGTTTATTTTTTTTTAGAATACAAGCCTGACCACTACAGCTTCTGTGTTTATGTGCATACTTTACTACCTATGTTGCCTGTGGTCCTGATAAAGCATATCTATTTCTAATATGTGTTGATTGCTATCATTGGATGAAAAAATATGTTAAATGTTGTGATTATCATAATGGCAGGTGCTTTGATAACGTATGATAATTAGGCTTAATGCACAAACCACTTTTAACCAATGTCTTATGTGACATATTTTTGACTTTTCAGTGAACATTTTCTCTTTTTTTCAATGACTGCACTAATGCAGGGCCATTTTTTCGTTTCAGTGACACTACTAGCCCAGGGATAGTTTTTACATTGCTACTGTTTTCATTTCGTGCCACAAACATTTTGGCGTTTGACACTATTAGTCCCATAGCCTTCTCCATTTATTGAGGGGGCAAGGGGCATATTTTCCCATCTTTGCCCAGGGCACTCTGCACTGGCTCTCCCATGCACTTTATGTAGCTCTTCACATATTTCCTCTGCAATTTCACACTAGCATATATGCACAATTTGATAATCATCTATGCTCAGGGATATAATACTTTGAGATTTTTATTGTTTCTCTGTCCACCCACCTGTAGAAAGGTTTTTTCTGGACTCTTGTATACACTTTCACATACGCTCTCTACAGTGCCTTGAAAAAGTATTCATACCCTTTGACATTTTGTCACGTTACAACTAAAAATGTAAATGCAAGTTGAGGGGCGTGGCTTGGCCGACCTAGGAGATGGCTGCCTGACTGCTTTCCTCCCGCCATTGCCTCTCTTCATACAGCTTTATAGGAGATTGTTACCGCTCATTTTGGCGCTGAAACATGGGTACAGCTTCTCGCCACACTTCTACATCCAGATCCCGCTCTCCCCGTGAACACACGGGTGATGGGAGCCAGAATATTCCAGAAATGTTCCGTGCCCCGAGGGGCAATATGGCGGCATCCCGCCACACCACCTCACGGACATCTACCTCTACAATATCTGACCCGGTACTAGCTCTTCCACCCGCTCCTCAGGCGGGGTCTCGGGACCGAGACACCTCATCTCAACCCCAACTCAGCATGCAAGATCTTAGGATCATTGCGACTGACATCAAGGACACTCTGTCGGCCGCCATTGCAGATCTGCGACTGGACATACGCAGGCTTTCTGACAGGGTCGTAGAAGTTGAGAGAACTTCTGCACAACACGACTCTGTCCTCCGCAAAGTGACCAGGAAGATTGACACTCACACCCTGCAGCTCAGGGAGTCTCAACGACGCCTGGAAGACCTTGATAACCGCGGACGCCGCCATAACCTGAGGGTCCGTGGTATGCCAGAGACCATTGATCCCGACCGCATGCCTGCGGAAGTAATGGCGTTGTTTAACACCATCCTGAATAGGCCGCGCGATACATCTATCTTGTTTGAGCGGATCCACAGGGCACTCCGCCCCAGGGGGAGAGAGACTGATCCCCCACGAGATATCATATGCTGCTTGGTTGATTACAAGACTAAGGAAGACATTCTTAAGCAGGCTAGAAGTATCCCCCATATACTGCATAATGACACTCAGATCCAAATCTTTCAAGATCTGTCTGCAATTACTTTACAACAACGACGGGACCTGAAACCACTACTGGAGATTTTGCGCTCTCGCAACATACAGTATAGGTGGAAGTTCCCCTTCTGCTTGTCTGCCACGCACCAAGGCCGGACAGCCTTTCTGAAGACTCCAGAAGACTTGCGCCATTTTTGCCGCACCCTAGACATCCCCCCTGTAGACCTTCCGGATTGGTATGCGGAGTTCCGCGTGTACCCGACCAAAAGACCACCACTGCCGGACGACGAGATGGATGTACAAGATTCCCAGCAATCCAGGAGGCGATCCCCTTCGAATTCCAGACTGCGGGCTGCCAGACAGGCTGATCGAGGCTTCACCCCGACCAACTCACCGGGATCCAGGAGAACCCGCAGAGACTACTAATGGATGCCTCCCTCTGTTCACGCGGCTGTGTGAACTGCACTCACGGTGCTATTACCAGATCTCCCAATGCCGTTTATGTGCCTCTCTATCGTCCATGCCTCTCAAGATATGGGCCGTTATTCTTCAGATATGGATCCACGATGCTATCCCTTCCCTCACTGATGATACCGGGGGCTATTGTCAATGCACACAAGAGATCATTTCTCCACCACTGATGCTCTTCTTCATTGAGCGGCATCCTGCCTACTGTCAAAGTTGATGCTTCGGGATTGCCTCATTATCTGCAGATGTGACAGTGTCCGTTCTAACTAGCCTCTTCACCCACGACATATGTCCTCTAAATGTTGCCATCTCCATGCTTGTCCCTCTATTCTCTCTTTCAGGTACTTTATACTTCTGTTTGCCTGGGGTAAGAGATTTCTGCTTACCTACCTGCTTTGCTTGGCAATATCCGCTATAATCCCCATACATCAGTCTCGATGATAATTCAACACTTTGTACGGTTTGATGGCTGGGTAATGTAGACTTTATGTCAGATCTCTACTACTTTATTATCGATCATATGGATGATGTTTTTTTTTTCTTTTTATTATACGATTTACTGCTTTGTTGGATTGTTTAGGGAAGAAGGTGAGGGTTCTGATTAGATACGCTAGGCACAATTGTAGTTGATTTGACTGTATAAGTCAAATGCCCCCTCTTCCAGTTTATGCATGATGGCAGAACACGTACACAGAACTCTGCAGCCTCCTCCTCTTTCTATGTGTTGACTCTCCTTTTGTATACCTATTCTCGGTCTTGATGGTAAGGATTAGACCCGTGATATGTGAATGATCACTATACCCACTACTCACTTACTAATTTTCGTTTTTTTTTTTTTTACCTCCTTTATGCCTATTTACACTAGCTGGGTTTCAACCAAGTGCTCTAACCCTTACTACTGACCCCTGCTGGCATATAAATGTCTGGTCTTTTTCAGGTGTGTAATTCCTATTAATACATACGGTCCAGGATACTTTCCCTTAAGGCTATTTACTGTGCTAACGCTGGTCGGTCCTAATGCTCCGTTCAGTATGTATGCTGACTTGTAATGCACACAACTGATGCCCCTGCTATGAACACTGTCACCTTGTAGAACTTCAGTGCTAAAATCCTATATTGGGCTACCCATGCCTATATTGTCATGACCCGACATGTGTTCGTCTCTGGAGATACAGTCACATTATGCCTGCGGTTTACTAGACAACTACACATTGCTACGCATGGCAGAGTTTTACATGTAATGCCCATACTAGCTTACACCTCCCCTTATCAGGCTTACTATAACTTACCACCTGTAATTATCAACCATATGACAACTAAAACGGACATGTGCTATCGTTGCCCCGAATCGCTTCTACATATACGTTGACTGTTTGTTGAATAAAGACATGATCATTAGCTAAACTCTACAAGAGTACTTTTCACCAGTAAGATCATGTCTGATATAGATAAACTAATAGCGAACACTATAGCCATTGATGGTATTTGCTCCAGGGTTTAAACAATACCTCTCTTGCTATTGCTGGGTATGTTGACACACCCACCCTCATTTAGACGCTTCCCATGCAGGCTTGAGCGGTCTGTCAAGCCCCATACACACGCTCGGACAATCCGCGGACCAGGTCAGTCGGACTTTGTCCGACGTACTTTGTCCGATGTTGGCGTTGCGTACACACGGTCGGACTAAGTTGTTGACGATACTCGGTTGGAACTACTCTCTCTTCTTTATTTGGTATATCATCTCTTCTTCACCAAGTGATACATTTAAGCCCCATACACACGCTCGGACAATCCGCGGACCAGGTCAGACGTAATTCGTCGTCCACGAGATTACAAAAGGGAAGTTCAGCACCACGTCAGGCACCCGTTGGGCTCCTTCTGCTGATCCCGTGTTTATCGAGAGTTAGTGGAAGTTTGGTGACTTAAGATTCGCGCTTCTCAGTTTTCTGACTCAGATCGTTACTGCTCTTCAGTTTGTGCTTGTCGTGCGTATCTGTTTATTAGTGCGTGTAGTCAGTTCGCATTTGTTGGTCATTGCGGCCTATATCTTGATATAGGACACTTTGATTTGCACTGCTTATTGTCTGCTCATTGCTGGTATTCACTTCGTTCTTTCAGGCCTTGCTGTTTATCGGTGCTTTCTGTTTGTCCGTTCTGACCAGCCGACCTTTTGTGACCTTCTGAGCGATGTTTCCCGTGCGTACTCGTCGCCGAGTTCGTGCTGTACGCGGAATTGGTGTCGGGCTTTTAGCTTTGACCCAAGACCCGTCCATGAACAGAGTGACGAGGAGTATGTGGACCAAGAATTGGTTGCTTCAGCGTGACCAGTTCTCGCACATGCCTTTGCTTCGTGAGATCCGGGAGAATAATCCTGATGATTTCAGGAACTTTCTCAGGATGACGGACCCCGATTTTCACCGTCTTTTGGCTTTGCTGACCCCCTTTATCAGCCGGCAGGATACCTGCATGAGACAAGCCATTACTCCGGAGCAGAGGCTTGTTGCCACGTTGAGGTACTTGGCGACAGGGAGAAGTCTTCAGGATTTGAAGTTCTCTTCAGGTATCTCTCCCCAGGCCCTGGGAATCATTATTCCAGAGACCTGTTCTGCCATCATTCAGGTCCTGCAGGAGGACTATATTAAGGTAACATTTCTACTTTACTATTCCCTTCTATGTATGCTCTGTTTGCTAATGACTTGTATTTTTGACCTCCTTCCCTAATTACCATGATTGCAATATGTTCTAATATGCTGTGCCCCTTTTCTCCTTCATGCATTTTTCCCTTCACTTACCTCACCAGCATGCTCTTCTGCCCCAATAGACACCTATGGCCTAGTCACTTAAGCAATGTCTTTTGTCTGCTGCATAGTATTGTTTGCCCCAAAACACCCCCTAAAATATGCACAAATGTTTGCTGTGTGGTTTACTTCATGTAGAGCCCCCTTTTTTTGTTCTTTTGGTGGGGGGGGGGGGCAAACTCATTAGGAACCCCCTCCCCCAACTGCTCTGTCAGATGGTACCAATCCTTTATCTGCTGGCTTTCCCAAGGTCCATACACACTATATACCTACCTCTTTATAGTGCGCATCTTTAGGGATGAATTCAGCAAAGCATGTAGTGCAAGGGACTGCCTCCATACATTCCATTTCCTATTTTTTTGTCTTCTTTCCCTCCTATTAGCTTGCTTGGTAATTTAATAATGTCACACTGTGCCTGCCTTTTTTGGGGGGGGGGGGGGGGGGTTGAAATGTTATTTGATCTTTCCTGTGGCCTGCCAATAGTGTTAAGTACAGAGGGTCTGGCCAAACTAGCCCACATTATTGAGCCATTTGCCAATAAATGAAGTGCAGAGGGTTAGCCGCCCACCCCCCCCCCCCCCCCCCCCCCCCCCCCCCAAACCCCTAGGTATTGCCACTGGCCCATCAGAAGTGGGGGGATTGATGGGGGGGTGAGTAATCTGTGAAGGGGAGCCTCTACTTTTCTGTGCAAATACTTTCCAGCCTCCAATTTTATACAATGCTCTTGTTCCAAGATGTTGATTGTCTAATCTGCTTGCAATGTTTAGGTGCAAAGTGACTAATTTTTTTTTCTTGTTTCACTCCACAGTTCCCTTCCACGCCACAGGAATGGCAGACTGTGGCCTCCCACTTTGCCAGCCGTTGGGACTTTCCTAACTGCGGAGGGGCAATTGATGGGAAACACGTCCGCATCGTCCCACCGCCCAACTCGGGGTCCTACTATTATAATTATAAAGGGTTTAATAGTGTAGTGATGTTGGCGGTGGTGTCGGCAACATACGAGTTTATGTATGTGGACGTGGGGATGAACGGCCGGATATCGGATGGTGGGGCCATTACGCACACGGAGTTCTACTGGCGTCTCCAAAGTGGCAGTCTGTGCTTGCCACCTCCAGAGGAGAATGCCGAAGGACTCCCCTTCGTCTTTGTCGCAGATGAAGCGTTTGCGTTGACTCCCCATGTGATGAGGCCGTTCCCGATGAGGACCCTCACCCCGGACCAGAGGGTCTTCAACTACAGGCTGTCCAGAGCCAGAAGAGTTGTGGAGAACGCTTTTGGCATCCTGGCCAGCCGCTTCCGCCTGTTCCTGACGGCATTTAACTTGGCGGAATACAAACTGAACCACATAGTTCTTGCCTGTTGCATATTGCACAACTTCCTCAAAAGACATAACAGGAACTATGTGGTGCCCGTTGGCCCAGATGTGGAGGGCCCTCCAAATGCCGAACTCACAGCCCTTCGAGTGGCACGTCCAGGCTTGCCCCCTCTAAATGCCCGTGTGGTCCGGGACCAATATATGCAGTACTTTGTGGGTAGGGGGGCCATTGCTCTGCCTGACGATGTGTGAGCGGCATTTTTTAATAAATCTGATATTTTAAACAACCTATGATTTCATGTCATTTCAGTCTTCTTTTTAGCTTATTTTACTTTGACATTTTTTCCCTTTGCCTTCGACAGTGGGAATGCACTTTCTGGGCAAAAGGAGGTAACAGTCTCTTCTTCCCAAAAAGATTATTCTCATGTTGTGTGTTTGCTACCTAATCTTTGGTCTAGAGAAGGTTTGTACTGCATAACTGACACCCAAAATACTCCTTTTCATCACCAGGTCTGACATGTGTGTATTCTCCAAAATGCTGTGCTCCGTGTTTTCGTACAAAGCACTGTGGGTGTCATTTACATAAGTCAAATCCGCTATGCTCTACAAGTGCATTGAAAAAGTTCCCCGGGAAAGAAAATTGGAGTGCAAAGTGGATTTGCCTTTAGTAAATAACACCCATTGCCCCCCATATCCTTTTCATTTTACATACATAATGCATTGTGTTTTTTAAATAAGGAAGCCACACATTTAGAAAAATAAAAGTTTACTAGGAAAACATTCCCAAGTGCGTTTACAATCTTCACGCCAAAACTGACAACATCTTGGTTATTTACAACATTGTTTACAAACATTCCGCAATTGGTAAAACCAGGCATGGAGCAAAACAGAACCTAGGAACTTGGAAAGTTCAACTTTGTAAAGTGAAGACAAGATCAGACATGACTATATGTTCAAAGTGTGTTTGATCTTGCCTTCATCACATGGGGGGGTCACCCCCGAAAAGTGGAAATTTGGAACATGCACACAATTTGGGACTGAAAATGGTCATTAGATGGTAAAACACATGCCTAGAAGCTTCAAAAGTGCCATTTTCCATCATGGGGATGAATGGACGTTTTTTGGGGGTGCAACCCCTTCACCACAACCACTTTCGTAGTTCGTAAAGTGTTTGCACCCCCAAAAAAACGTTGCCATTCATCCACCATGGTGGGAGCTAGCACATGTGGACACAATGTGTGCATGTTCCAAATTTCAGACAGTTTTTAAGTTGCAAATGTGTTCTGAAGCTGGCACAAATGTGTGTTAATTACTTGGTGCGTTTTCATATTTTTCCTAAAACATCAATGATGTTCTTCAATTTTTGTTGAACATCATTGATGTTTTGCTTTATGTAATCTAGATCTCTATTGCAGACCATTATCTCTCCGATGAGTACGTGGGCACTCTCTGTGGTAAAGTGCGATTTTTCTTCCACAACATCCACGTCACCTAAAAACCACAAACAAACAAAAATGGGGTGTTGGAAATGAGGCAGCCATACATGGATTAGCTTACCAGTAGCTGTGTTCTCCCACACTCACCTGTTGTGGTGACAATTTCTCCAAGTTCGATGATCTCTCCTTCCTCCTCCTCCTCCTCCTCTGCTTCTGCTCTTTCCCCCTTTTTTGGTAGGTGTTGGTTTGGGGGTTTCCTCAGACGGCCCAAGTTTTCGCTCCCCTATGAGAATGTCCAAAAGGAAGATTTAGCAACACAAGCTATTGAGGGCAGAAATAGGAAATGACAAACATTGCTTGAAAGTGACGGACACTATTTTAGTTTGGCCAGTTACAAATGTCAACTACATGAATGAAGTCACTTTGTAAAGGTGCTAAACTGACTAGCTTTTTGGTAGAAGTTTGTGTGATGGAGACCCCCCTCTAGTATCCACTGGAGCACATGTGTGGAAAAGCATAATAAAAAGGGGGTTTGGGTGTCCCAGCACTAGTGCTCTAGAGTCCAGATGGGTAAACAGCTACTGAGTGACCTCTCCTTTACATTGAATAAATTGGCTTTACATTCTTGATGACATTTCTAGTGAGAACAAACTTCCTTTCCCCAAAAAAAACACCAAACATCGTATTATAAGTGGCCGAACGATCGAGGTTGCGTACGATCGAATGCACACACACACGACCATGACAGTGGCAGAAAGATCGAGGCTGAGTACGATCGAATGCACAGACGAACCTGAAAGTGGCCATTTTGGAATGTACAACTTGGTAAAAATCAAAACACAATGGAGCAGTATGCAAGCAAGAAATCAAACACAAAACACAACTACTTACTTTTTTGAAGAATTCTCTTGATCTTTCTGTACTGATCGGCCTCCCTCAGTTTCAGGTCTGACCAGCGTTTCCTGAGTTGCTCCTTGGATCGTTGTACCCCAAAATTATTGTACAGCCTTCTCACAACTTTAGACATGATCTTGGCCTTGCGGACATTGGGGTTGAGGTAAGGCCCATACTTCCCATCATAGTCGCTCCTCTTTAATATGTCCACCATCTCCAACATTTCTCCAAATGACATATTGGAGGCCTTGAATTTCAGGTTCCGGGATCGGGACGTTTCTGCCTCCGGACTTTCCTCGTCCTCCTCCTCGTTGGTGGGATATTTGTGGCGCACCTGCTGTGTCCCCGCCATGTGCTCTCCCCACTACGCCGTAAAGAGAAGGGGTGGGGAATAGACGAGAAAGATCGTCAGGGGCGGGCGGAGTTTGAAGCATGCGCAGTGTATATAAAAACGTCACACGCCTGTGTCGTAGCCACGATCTGGGAGACGAGGGGAGAGAAAACTCACACGAGACGATCGCTACAAACGAAGGTACAATTTAACGTTGGTACATAACTAGCCTAGACTGATTTGAACTTGAGGCTTCTTTATGGAGAAGATTAGGAGAGTTTAGCCTGACATAATTTATAGGGTTTGGTGTGTTGTTGTGTCTTGCAGAGATTGATATGAAGGGATTCAACGACATGAGTTTTCTCCCCCTCTTCATTGCCAAATACAGGGATTTTCCCATATTGTGGCAGGGTATACACCCACATTACACCAACAAACCAAAGAGGCACGCAGCCCTGGAGGAACTTGTGGAATTTGTCAAGCCAAGGTTCCCCACGGCAACTGTTGATGATATTAGAAAGAAAATTGGCAGCCTGAGGAGTGCGTATATCAGGGAGAGGAAGAAGGTCGTGAAGTCTGAGGAAACTGCAACTTCAGCAGATGAGGTCTATGTCCCCAAGCTCTGGTACTATCAGAGTCTCCATTTTCTGAAGGACCAGGCTGATGTCACGGAGCCAACCTCAACTCCTCCTTCCACGCTTCCTTGCGCACAGCCCACCCCTGATGAGGCTTCCGAGGAGCAACCTGGGCCTTCCAGTCTGGAAGAGGTGGAGGAGCCCAGCTTGTTCCAGGTATAGTAGTTTTGTTACCATTTATGGGAATAATGAATGATGTTCACTTAATTCAGGATCGCCAATTGCTTAGTTCCTAACGTGTTTGACATATCAACAGACAGTGGTGTGGGAGACATTTGGGGCCAGAATCTAAACTGCTGGGCTGAGAATTGTATGGTTTTCTATTTGTAAACATTTTGCACCAGTCACTAGATGAGAATTGTGTGTGTTTGATGAACAAATAACTGAAACTATGTCCCTTTTTCCTACACAGAAAGACCTCAGCCAGGAGGTGGCTGTGGAAGGTGGCAGTCAGGAGGAGGCAGGGGTTAGTGGCAGCCACCAGCTGGGTAGTGGCAGCCAAGAGGGGGCTAGGCCTCGGAGCCTGACTGACACCCAAACCCCTCCCCTCCGCCCTCCGTACAAAAGGGCGAGAAGGGGGGGTTATGCGGCACAGTCAGCGCTCCGGATGATCAGAGAGGCTTCAGACTCCCTACATGCCACACCCGCCGACGAGGAGACCTTTGGCTCGGTGGTTGTCACAAAAATGATGGGTATGGAGGTGGGGCAACGCAACATGTGTGAGGGGCTCATCCTCCATGTCCTAAATAAGGGTAGGGCTGGGGAGATGACCCCAGTCACACATGTTTGCCATAGCTACCATGCTCCGCCTCCTCCTCCTCCTCCTCCTCCTTCTGCCACCCCACCAGCACGACAGCCACAGCGTGGAAGGAAGCGTGGAAGGAAGACCTGAGAGTGACGACCTGCAATCAGTCTGGTGTGAGAGAAGATGGAGCCTCTTGTAGTACCAGAGCCTGGGGACCTAGATGGCATCTGCTGCAGTTCCGGATACTTTGGACTTCACGACCAGATTGCACTCCCCTTAATATACGTACTCCTCAGGCCCCCAATTTTCTACGCTTGGACAATGATGGTTGCCGTGGGGGGCCAAGACTTTGCAAATTCCCCAAGTTTCACCATGGCTGCGTTCCTCTTTGGTTTGTTGGTGTGACCTAAATAAAGGTTTTTTTGATTTGAAATAATCATTGACTATTGTGTTTTACTTTGCTACAATGACAGTTTTTCTTTGAGTAGGCTGGTACATTTCACTAATCCTAAAGTAGAATTAACAAGGGGCAACAACAACAAACAACCTCCTAGTAAATTTAAGCAAGAAATACAAATGTAAATAATGTGTTTTTGGTAATTTGAGACACACAACCCCCCTCCAAAAAAAAAAAAAAAAAAAAACATTCAAATATGTATTCCCCAAAAAAAAAAAAAAAAAAAGACAAATCATGGTAAAAAAATAACAAAGATTCTTTTCCGTTCAGAGTAAAAATAAACATGTAGTGTATAAATGCTGCAAAGTAATAAAGAAGTAAGTTTGTGAGAAGTGCGGGTGAATAGGAGCAGCTAAAAGATGTCATTCTTGTTGCATTGTAAAGAAAAAGAGAATGCGCTGCATTAAAGACATTTTAACATTGCAGCGTGACGAATGTGCTGTGTCGATTAGGAAAGGTAGTTTTACCTGACCGAGCGCTTCCGTCACAGAATTTCTTCTGAGCATGCGTAGCACTTTGTCCGTCGGACAAGCGTACACACGCTCGGATTTGGTGTGATCGGACCGGGTTGACGCGAAATCTTTCCAGCAGGAGATAAGACTTTGTCCGACGGACAAACCGACGAACACTGTCCGATGGTGCATACACACGGTCTGATTTTTCAACAACCTTGTCCGATCGGACCAAATTGATGAAAAAGTCTGACCGTGTGTATGGGGCTTTAGACGCTTGGTTAAGGTGATAGCATGACAGATACACTACCCACTTCTACTGATCATTCAGCCCCCCCCCCCCCCGCTGACTCTCATTTCCCTCAGGTCAAATTCTGTTCGATGAATGTCCGAGGCTTAAATATTCCTGAAAAAAGATCACAAGTATTATATACATTGCAGAGAGACAAGGTTCATATTGCATTTTTGCAGGAAACCCATTTTCGTTCTGACGCTATACCTAAATTACACAACCACCACTTTCCCACAGTCTATCATGCCACCACTGACATCTCCAAATCTAAGGGGGTCGCCATATTACTATATCAAACACTTTCACAATTGCTTCAGGCCAGGGAGGAACTAAAGGAAGAATTAGGTAAAGGGATTAAACGCAAATATATGTTAACGCAAAAGTTATTTTACGAGTTTGGCAACAAATCAGATAGACTGCTAGCCAGTGCACTTCAACACAGGAAAGCCTCAATGACTATACACAAGATCATTGACCCTAAGGGTGTCTCACACGTGTCCCCGATAGATATATCTAAACAATTTGTCTCCTATTTCTCCAAACTCTATAATTTATCACGGCCTGATCAGATTGATCCCACCCCTTATAGACGAGAACTGAGTTTTACTGAAAAGTAAAACATTATGTGTGGTGGAAAACAAACACTGCACATCACCTTGAACACACCATCCCCACCGTGAAACACTTTGGTGGCAGCATCATGTTGAGGGGATGCTTTTCTTCAGCAGAGACAGGGAAGCTGGTCAGAGTTGATAGGAAGATGGATGCAGCCAAATACAGGGCAATCTTAGACGAAAACCTGTTAGAGTCTGCAAAAGACTTGAGACTGGGACAAAGGTTCACCTTTCAGCAGGACAACAACCCTAAACATAAAGCCAGAGCTACAATGGAATGGTTTTGATCAAAGCATATTCATGTGTTAGAATGTCCCAAAGTCCAGACCTAAATCCAATTGAGAATCTGTGATAAGACTTGAAAATTGCTGTTCAAAGACGCTCTCCGTCTAACCTGACAGAACTTGAGCTATTTTGCAAAGAAGGATGAGCAAACATTTCACTCTCCAGATGTGCAAAGCTGGTAGAGACATCTCCAAAAGGACTTGCAGCTGTAATTGCAGTGAAAGGTGTTTCTACAAAGTATTAACTCAAGGGGGGGGGGGGATGAATACAAATGCACACTATACTTTTCAGATATTTATTTGTAAAATATTTGGAAAACCATTTACTATTTTCCTTCCAATTCACAATTATGTGCCACTTTGTGTTGGTCTGTCACAAAAAAACCCAATAAAATAAATTTATGTTTTTGATTTTAACATGACAAAATGTGGAAAATGTCAAGGGATATGAATACTTTTTCCAGGCACTGTATTCAGAAGCAGCATCATTTTAAACTAGTATTTCTGTTGTGTCAGATCAGTGACTTAAACTATGATGAAACACTGTCAGTCGCTATCATACTGTATATGCTTTCTGATTTTCTTCATTTTTAGAAGCTAATTTGCTGTAACTCTAAGCTGTATCTGTATAATATATCCTAAATGACCTGGGATATCAGAGTAAACATACACATTAGGAAAATAAGACATAAATACAACTTGATTTTCATAAGGTTTTAAAATAAAAGTTATTCTGTATAATTCTGAAGGGGTAGACATACAGTAGGTGTAACATGTCAAAATCCTTTATGCAGTTTTAAGAGTTACTAAACACCCCTGCAAAGAAAAAAGTAAAACATGTGTAAAGAAAGTCTGACAAAAATATAGACTACAGTATACCCAATTGGTTCCAACTCCTGCTTGAATGTATACAGTCAAGAAAACATTTCAAAATTTATACTGCATTAACATTTTAAACAACATTTTTACTGCATTTTGAATGTGTCTCTTTGGCATATGTTATTTCTTAATGTGGCTCCTGAAAGGACAAAATATGTTTTAGTTAGGCAATGGGTACTTTTGCACCATTAAAAACAGTGCAACCGTTTAAAGTCCCTCAACCTCACAACTTACAGTCTACCTGTCAAAATTTCAATAGAAGTTGAAGTCGGTTGAAGTTATTATCAAATTTATAAAACTGTGAAATGAAATGCAACCCTGTGTGTTTCTAATAATTTTAAATGTACAACCAACCTGTGATAGATGGAATAGAAGTCCTAGCTAGCCATGTTGCATCCAATCTGTTCATCACAATTATTACCACTATATCTATACATTTCTTTAAAAAACATTGTACTTACCTCAGAAGATAACTTGCATACACAAAATCAGTTTGTCAACAACAGTCACTTTCTAATTTCAACATCATTAGTGAATCTTGCTCTCTTTGTCCTCTAATGTCAAAGCCACAAGAATTATGAAGATGCCCCATGGGATTGCAATTTAAAGGATAAGTTCACCTTTTAACAAAAAACAATAAAGGCACATTTTTGTTGCAGGTAAAAAAAAATATGCATTTATTATTTTTTGTTTCTGGAGCCTATAACGCATTGCAGGTCTCCTGCAGATATGTCAGTGTTTCTGTGCAATCTGACAGGAAGAAAGAATGAACTACCACAGCACCATTGTAATTCATTGAAAACTACAAGCCAACAGCTGTAAAGGCTGCTGGACCTTGTAGTCTATATTTACAGAACACTATGAATGAGTGATGCGGCTGGGTGGGTGGAACTCACCACTCGGCCAAATCTTTTTTAACCACTTCAATACCGGGCCTATTTTGGCCTATTCTCCTTCATGTAAGGATCATAATTTTTTTGCTAGAAAATTACTCAGAACCCCCAAACATTATCTATATTTTTTTTTAGCAGACACCCTAGGGAATAAAATGGCGGTCATTGCAACTTTTTATCTCACACGGTATTTGCGCAATAATTTTTCGGAAAAAAAACGGTTTCATGAATTAAAAAATAACAAAACAGTAAAGTTAGCCCAATTTTTTTATATAATCTGAAAGATGATGTTACGCCGAGTACAAAGATACCTAGCATGTTACGCTCTAAAATTGCCGTGCGTTTTTTTGAGCGAGAGCTACCGGGGACCGGGGCGTTTAAAAAAAAAAAATTATTTATTTTTTTATTTTACTTAATTTTTGTTATTTTTACACTTTTAAAAAAAAAAAAATAAATTGGATCACTTTTATTCCTATTACAAGGAATGTAAACATCCCTTGTAATAGGAATGTATGTGACAGGTCCTCTTTATGGAGAGATGTGGGGTCAATAAGACCCCACATCTCTCCTCCAGGCTGGAAAGCATGAGATCGGTAAAAAAAAATTCACTGATCTCATGCTGACAGCCGCGATCACGGCATTGTTTACTTCCGGGTACCGGGCGTGACGTCATAACGTCACGCCCGGGCCTCCGACGGTCATAGAGATGACTGGTGACCATCTGGTCACCGGAAATCTCTATGCTCGTCATCCGGCGGCGGGCGATTCTTTCTCCGGGCCCCCGATGGCACGGGAGAGCCCGGAGAAGCACCGGATGTCAGCAGGAGGGGGGACGTCCCCTCCCGTTGCCTATAAGAACAATCAAGCAGCGGAACTGCCGCTATGATTGTTCTTATGGTGCACAGAATCGCCGGCCGGAAAGATTGATATCTGAATGATGCCTGTAGCTGCACGCATCATTTAGATATCCCCACTCAATGTCAAGGACGTCATGTGACGTCCTTGATATTGAAGTGGTTAAATTGTGACAGCTAGCAGGGAGGAGAAGATCCCCCACTAACTGTCAAAGCAGAGTAGCGGGGTTGCAGGGGCCGGTCTGTTAATAACATGGTACACCCTGAATAGGGGTGTAACATGTTATGAAAGATTTGGCTGCTCAATGACCAGGCCATTTTTTGCGTCACTTTAACTGACAATTATGAAAATTTAACTGAATTTAACTGAAAATTGTACCCAAACAATTGATGTCCTTTTTTTCCACAATTAGAGCTTTCTTTTGGTGGTATTTGATCATCTCTGCGTTTTTTATTTTTTGCGCTATAAACAAAAACACAGCAACAATTTTGAAAAAAACACAATATTTTGTACTTTTTGCTATAATAAATATCTCCATTTTTTTTTTTAAAAAGCTATTTTTTTGCTTAGTTTAGGCCGATATATATTCTACAAATTTTTTGTAATAAAAATCCCAATAAGCATATATTGATTAGTTATAGCGTCTGCAAAATAGGGGAAAGATATATAGCATTATTATTATTATTATTTTTTTTACTAGTAATGGCCCTGATCTGCAATTTTTATTGGGACTGCAACATTATGGCGGACAGATTGGACATTTTTGACAAATTTTTGAGACCATTGACAATTATACAGCAATCAGTGCTAAAAAATGCACTGATTACTGCGTAAATGTCACTGGCAGGGAGGGAGTTAACACTAGGGAGTGATTAAGGTGTTAATTGTGATCCCTGTGTGTGTTCTAACTGTAGGGGGATGGGACTGACTAGAGGAGATGACAGATCATTGTTCCTAGCTAGTAGAAACTCAAGACCTGCCTCTTCTCTCCTCACAGAACAGGGATTTGTGTGTTTTTATTGTGTGTTCTGGCTCTCGTGCCCGCGATGATCGTGTCCACACACATAGGCACCCCCGCAGTGTAGCGGGCATGTGCACCTCCTATCCCGCTTAAAGAAGCCGACCTGTTGAAGTGTAATGACGGCAGCTGGTCGGCAAGTGGTTAAAGTCTGTTTACGTGGCTGCTAGGGTCTTTGGTAGTGAGCAGTTTCTTAGCTTTCCTTTTTATTTGTTTAAAGTACCTACTTTGCTGTATCCAGGCAGGATCTCAGTTGTCACTAGCAGATCAGCTGGTTACTCGACACCCTTGGATTGCCTAGGGACTTTTTGTAGGAAAACCTGAATCCAATTCCAATTCCCACTTACCTTTACTTATCTACTTTCTGAGTTGTTTTTCAGCTGATAGATCTTCAATCAAGGCTAGATGTTTTCTAAGTCCTTCCATTTGTTGCAGCTATCCTTTTTGAGGGTATTGCTGTCCACTATTGTGGGTGAACAGTGTGTTTAGAGACTTTAATGGACTGTTATGCTCAGCTCGAGTGGCTGAGTTTTGGTATTTGATATTTATTTCAAATATTCTTGGTTTGTTTTTATGGTTATAAAGTTGAAAAGTTGAAAGAAGGTTTACTGAATTATACTGATATGCTTCTAACCATATTAAAGGCTGCAGCCCTATTTTTCCCAAGAATTTGTATTTTTTTGCTAAATTTAATTAACTTTTTTCTATTTCAGGAGGTTTTGTTACTTTTTGGATACAGGGATGCTTATAGGGTCTGCAATCCAATGGTTTCTCCAATTGCTCCATCCTAATCTTTGTAAGCTCGGTGGGGCCTGGGAGGACTAACTTGTGTGCTGAAAAACATATGCATTCCAGGATCACTACTAGTTGATTTGAATATTTGTGCTTTCTGACACAATGGAATCCCCTAGGCTTGCATCAAAAGTCACATACCAAATGTTTGCACCACCTAGTTGCCAAGGTAGGCCTAATGAAAGGCTACAACACCAAGAATGCTATGCACTCTGTATATGCATGATCTTTAAGCATTTTCTTCCGACTTTTTTGCAAATAGATGCAAATAAATGCAAATAGATGTGCTTTCAACATCTAGACAGCAGTCTGCATGCAGTCCCACCCCACAGCCCAAGCTTCTGAAATGAAGGTTTCAATAAAGCATTCACAACTTTGAAATCTTAAGCCAGTTCTCAGTTCTCAGTGTTCTACCATCAAGCAAGATTAGAAAAGCATACCGAGCTTTGATCAAATCTCCTAGTATACTTTGGCACATATTCATTATTTCATCACTGTCTCCTTTGTTGAACATAACATTCAAAGAAAATGTGAGGCTAAAATGTGCTTCCAGTTTTAAAACTGAGGACATATTTTTAATCTTTAAATCTCTGAGTAACAATAGGGTTCTTAAAATATATGCAAGATTTTGAATCAAAGAATAACTTTATGTAAAGGTATAAACTTAGCATTAACAATATAGTATATTGAGTTATCTTCATCCTGTAAACACCAATTAGGGGTTTCTAGAAGAATAAACGATGTAGAAAAGTGAGTAGCACATCTAAAGGTAAAGTGGACATGAAATCATATGTTAAAGATCAACTCCAATCAAATTTTTTTCATTTTATATTGTTTATGGCTTGTTAGGCTTTTATTGACAAAGCTATGTTTGGGAGGATGTATCTTAGTTTTTGTCAGGACAGGAAGTGATAGGCAAGCTAAGGCATGTTTGGATTCTAATAGCAGAAAACCAACGCTCCTGCGCATGGGTGGATTCAGGGCCGTCTTTAAGGCAGGGAAAAATGGGCAGCTGCCCTGGGCCTTGTCATTGTTGTGGGGCCCAAAGTAGCTGCCTCATACTTGCCAACTATCCCAGTTTAAATTCCTTGAAGTTTAAGTCCTGTGCTGTGTCCCGATATCTCAGTGTGAAGTGCTGTTACTAATGCTCCCCATTGTTGTGTGCAGATGACTCACCTGCAGACCCTGTGTTTATATGTA